>OX387435.1:30168184-30663824 GCA_947563755.1 Lochmaea crataegi
AAAACTATTATAATGGTTTATCGATAACTATCGATATTTTTGACTATCGAAAAAAATCGATAGTTTTCGGTACTATCGATAGTTGAGATGTTTAGGTAAAGAATACATATTTTGAAAGCTGATATGGAGTAAAAATGCGATCAAAAAATGGGACAGAGAGAGAGATGAGAGAAAAAGAGAGAAAGAGAGATATAGGAAAGAAAGAGAGAGATGGGAGAGAGAGAGAGAGAGAGAAAGAGATATAGATAGGAAAAAGAGAGATGGGAGAGAAATAGGAAAGAGATAAAGAAAGATGAGAAGAGAGAGCTGGGAGAGAGAGAGATAGAGATGGGAGAGAAAGAGAGAGATGGGAGAGAGTGAAAGAAAGATGAGAGAGATGGGAGAGACAGATATGGAAGAGAGAAAGATGGGAGAAAGAGGGTGAGATGGGAGAGAGTGAGAAAGAGAGAAGAGAGAAAGAGAGAAGAGAGAAAGAAGAGAGAGAGAGAAGAGAGAGAGAAGAGAGAGAGATGGGAGAGAGAGGGAGAGATGGGAGAGAGTGAGAAAAAGAGAGATAGGAAATAGAGAGAGAGATGGTAAAGAGTGAGAAATATGAGAAACAGAAAAAGAGGGGGATGGGAGAGAGAGAAAGAGAGATGGGAGAGAGAGAGGCATGGGAGAGAGGGGGGGATGGGAGAGAAAGATGAGAGAGATGGGAGAGAGAGAGAGAGAGAGAGTGTGTATTGCGTGTGATTAAAATCATTATTTTAAATTGTCAGAATCTAAGACGGATTCGGTAAGGTTCACGACCCTCGGAATTTTGTAACGCTTTTTTTCTTATTAGACCATTTTTGACAATTATTGACCATTTTTGACAGTTTTTGACAATAATTGACCATTTTTCAAAATTTTAACAATTATTGACCATTTTTGACCTTTTTAACCTTCTGACCATTTTGACAGTTCTGACAATTATTGAACATTTTTGACAATTTTTGACCATTTACCAAAATTATTGGCCATTTTCGACAGTTTTTGACAATTATTGACCATTTTTGACAATTGTCAACAACTATTGACCATGTTTCCAAATTCTTTGACAATTATTGACCATTTTTCAAAAATTTTACAATTACTGACCATTTTTGTCAATTATTGACCATTTTGGACAATTAATGACCATTTTTCAAAATTTTAACAATTATTGACAATTTATGACAATCACCTAGTGACCATTTTTGACAATTAAAGGCCATTTTTAACAATTTATCAAAAATTTTAACAATTATTGACCATTTTTCAAAATTTTGACAATGCTGGACAATTATTGACCATTTTTTAAAATTTTGAAAATTATTGACCATTTTTGACAGTTTTTGACAATGATTGACCATTTTTGACAGTTATTGACCGTTTTTGACAATTTTTTAAAATTTTGTCAATTTTTTCACGTTTCAAGTTTTTGACCAACTTTGGTAGTTTTTGACAATAATTGGCCATTTTTGACAATTATTGACCATTTTTCAAAATTTTCATAGTTTTTGACAATTATTGACTATTTTTGACAATTTTTGTCGATTATAGACCATTTTTCCAAATTTTTGACAATTTTTGACAATTATTGACCATTTTTGACAATAATTGACCATTTTTGACAATTTTTCAAAATTTTTGTCCATTTTTCAAAATTATCGACCAACTTTGGTAGTTTTTGACAATTACTGCCCATTTTTGACAATTATTGACCATTTTTCAAAATTTTGATAATTTTTGACAATTATTGACCATTTTTGACAATTTTTGTCGATTATAGACCATTTTTGACAATTTTTGACAATTTTTCAAAATTTTGACAACTTTTGACAATTTTTGACCATTTTTGACAAAATTGATACGTTGTTTTGAAATAAATATTTATATTTATGTATATTTTTAACATTTTAACAAAAATCGTACAAATATGTTACCGATGTAAAACTATCTAAAATAATCTATAGTAAAAATAGATCTATCGATAGTCGGGTCTATCGATAGTTCTCGATTCCTACTTGCTGCGAGGATTTAAAATTATATTTTTTTATAATTTTAAATCCCTTTTAAGGAACCATTTTCAGATTCAGCCTATACCCCACCGTCTTTCTTTTCCGTCTTTTTCTTTCCTGATCACATTCATGGGCGTACGATTAAATTTTTAATAAGAGTTAATTTGCAAAAAAAATTCTATCTACCATAAAATTTATAAGGAATCAATTAATTTGTAGAAATTCCTATATCACTGGCGAGCTATACATTTTTCTATTTATTTGTTAAAATATCATAGGCGTACGATGAAATTTTTGGAAGGGATTCATTTATTAGCAAACAGTTCCATCTACCATGAGCATACGATAAAATTTTGAGAAGGGATTAATAAAATTTTCATCTACCATGGACGCACGATAAAATTTTTATAAGTAATCAATGTATTTCTTTAATTTTTTTCTCGCATGAGCGTTCGATAAAATTTCTATGAGGGATCAATTTATTTATAATTATTTTTATATCTTGTGCGTCCTCTTCAAAAGGGGCTCATTTATTTGTGCTTTTACCTCTGTCGGCAGTTCCCATGACTGTCTATTCGTTTCTAATAAAAAATTATCAGGAAAGTCTCAAATAATTTCGATATTTTCCATGGCCCCTTGCAGGAAGTGTCGAATTCAACTTCGCTCATTATAGATTCCTATAGTTAGATGAATGAAAAGATAAAATTCAACATTGTATAAAATTTATAACCCTCAAACGAAAAATTTAGTTTAAAACTAGACGTAGTCACGAGGTGGAAATAAATCTAAATTATTGGTAACTACGTAAAAATGTACATTTTCTTTCGGAATACATTGTACGATATTATTATTTAGTCATTACTGCTACCCGGTTCACTAGGTGGATCCGAAAAACTTCCTGAAAACTTCGGTGAACTACAAAACGTTATTGCCAATTTTAAAAGTCAGAATAGATATTTATTGCGCAAAAATCAGTTTCCTTTCGAATATTGTGAGCATCTTATTCACAGATATTGCTCCGTGCTCGGTCCGTTAAAGTAATTCTATCTAAACGTCGTCGATTTAGATATAAACTTTATTTCTCTTCCATTTTCCAGTAATCAGTTTAATGAAATTTATTTTCAACTTGATCAATGTGTATTTAAGATGTTTTTACATCACCTAGCGTGTTATACAGAGCGAGTTTCAAGTTTGGAACGCTCAATTATCTCGGAAACGGCTTGCACGATTTTTATAAATTTGCTTTTGTATTTTATATTTTGCTTATAGAGCTAGAAAAAAACAGTAGATAACTTTTAAATACTAAAGTTTTTCAAAGTATTCTAAGCGAAGAGAAATGCACTTTTGCATCCTATGGAAACAGTTATTCCACTCGCTTGTTGGTACTTTCAAAATAGAGTTTTTGAAGGCGTTGACTGCATCTTCTGCGGACTGTAATCTTTGACCACGCAGTTCATTCTTAATTTTTGAAAAATCTTCGGAATGACTAAGATATATTCTTGTAGGAAATTTGAAGTTCTAAATTAAAGGCCTCCCATAATTTTTTGATATTTTCACTCCTTTCAGAGTTATTCTAGGTTAAAGTTAACTTAGTAATATATTTTGACATTTTTTTAAATTTTTCGACCCTACAATCAAGTTTATAAAAAAATTTTATGGAATCTTTTTTGTAGAGCGTTTTATTGGCTATAACCTAGCCTAGGGTTATATTCTTGAGTTATATCCTAGCCTAGGGGCTGTGCTTACCTAGAAGTACAAGTGGATCAGGGATATGTAGGAACTTGAATGTTATGGCACATTATGTTGGTCAGCTTTTCAGGTTAAAGAAAAGGAAGGCAGTTATTTGAAAGTCAAAAAAATTGATTTAATTTACTGAAAGCTTTCCAACATTATATGTCCCATGTTAAAACAGTAAAAATAGCAATTATCGGCTAAATAAAAAAATATACTAATGATCCGAAAGAAACTTATGATAGCAAAAAGTTATTTATTCAGTTATATGAAAAAATATCGTGCCTAGGAAATATATGAAACCGGCACTGGCGTTACGAAAGAATATTTTATAGGTTAACGGTTTATAAAAGTGTTATTTTATAATCAAGAGTTATTTCGCAACTGAAAAAGCTTGAAAATGTTTGTATGAAAGTAAAACAGTGAATTATAAAAGAATATTTGGCTTAAAACTACCATATTAGTATAAAAGAACAGTTTATGACCACGTGTTGAATTTAATTTCGCCTATCTCTGTAAAAAAATAAAGAATGCATACGAAAATTATATCAGACAGTACTTTAGAAGAAGCTTATTAATTATAAATTATGATTTTGAACTTACCACAGCAAAATTCATAAGATAGGTACTTAAGATATGAAAGATAGCGAAAGATGATGTGTCCCCTTCGGCGGTCGTTAACAAAAAGGGGTGTTTCACGTGGCGGTGTGCAAAAAATGGAAGCGTCCGTTGGCAAACGTCAATTGTCTTACGTTCGGGGTAGAAGAGTTTGGGATCACAGAACTATAATTGAATGTGGCTAATGAGACGACGAGCGCTAATTAAAAGGATTTATTCTGTAAAATCGAAACAGGTCGATAGACATGTTACATCGTATCCATTTTTATACCGTTCATGATGTATTTATTTGAATAATTTCTTGCTGCTACTCTAATTCGGAGTCTTTTTTTGTGTGTATTCGGTGCAAAAGTTCGTATTATTCAACGTCGAAAAGAAACACCTAGTTGTTCAGTTCCGTTCGGTAAAAGATGTGAAAAGAACCGTGAAAATTTATGCAAACGCGATAAATATAATTAACTTGACATTCAAGTATCGGAGTAGTCTCTTTAACATTTTTAGTCGTAGTATTGTACGAAACAAGCATCGAATACGTAATCATGTCAATATTACTTAACCCGCGTGTCTTTTATTCCTTCCCTAATAACATTTATACCGATGAATTATCCAAAGGGATAAGAACAGAAGAACTTATGATAGGAAGAGGCATTTTACTTTTTTTTTAAAATACTTTTTTTGGTTATAAACAAAATTGAACTCTGTAAATTCGTTTCGAACGAAGTGAAGGGTGTAGTGATCGTTCTTCGTCATGTGCTAATATTATTTCACTCACGAACTTATAGGAGTTGTGTGCACACCGGGCAATATAACATTATTGTCTTTACACTGACGACGAACGCTGGTTTTTCAATTATATTTAGGCAACAAACATTGACAGAGCATAAGAATTTGTAAAATTGTTGATATGCATTCACACTTTGACTTAATGTCCTAAGCAAGATCATCGGTGAAATGTTTATCCAGGATTGTGACCCACTTAAGATCGCAACACCCAGTTATAGCTTTTAATTAGGGTTGCGCGATACACTAGAAAGTATCGATATTAGGTATCGATACGGATCGGATCGGAACGTAAAGTATCGATACAGTAGAATATCGAATATTAATTTATCGATACTCGAAGTATCGATACGTTAACGATCCGAGATTTTCCTAATTTTGACGTTTTTTCGGTAAAAAACACCTTTTTGGAGGGTGGAAAAAGACATAATTGCGATTTTCAGCCAAAGTTGAGGTTCTAGAAAAAAAAGTTGATTATAAAAGTTGTAGATCTTGAGAAAATCTACAGCTTTTACATCAGTGACTTTTCCACATAACATCAAAATTAGCTCGAAAAACGCAAAAAATTGCATTTTTGGTTTTTTATTATTAGTTTCCTTAAAAAATGTTTGATTTTGATGAAAATTTAGTAGAAGGAAGCTTTGATAGTCACAAACTATGAAAAAAAAATTTCAAATTGAAATATTGGAAATTTTTCGAGTTTTAACGTTTTTTCGGTAAAAAACACTTTTTTGGGGGGTGGAAAAAGACATTATTGCGATTTCCCTCCAAAGTTGAGGTTCTAAAATAAAAAGTTGACTATAAAAGTTGTAGATCTTGAGAAAATCTACAACTTTTTCATCACTGACTTTTCTACATAACCTCAAAATTAGCTCGAAAAACGCAAAAAACTACATTTTTCGTTTTTATTTTTGGTTTCGTTAAAAAATGTTCGATTTTGATGAAAATTTAGTAGAAGGTAGCTTTGATAGTCACAAACCATGAAAAAAATTTCAAATTGAAATATTGGAAATTTTTTGAGTTATAACGTTTTTTCGGTAAAAAACACTTTTTTGGGGGGGTGGAAAAAGACATTATTGCGATTTCCGTCCAAAGTTGAGGTTCTAGAATAAAAAGTTGATTATAAAAGCTGTAGATCTTGAGGAAATCTACACCTTTTATATTAGTGACTTTTCCGCATAACCTCAAAATTAGCTCGAAAAACGCAAAAAACTTCATTTTTCGTTTTTATTTTTGGTTTCGTTAAAAAATGTTCGATTTTGATGAAAATTTAGTAGAAGGAAGCTTTGATAGTCACAAACCATGAAAAAAAATTTCAAATTAAAATATTGGAAATTTTTCGAGTTATGACGTTTTTTCACAACGTGATTAAAAATTCACGATATCGCTCATCACTATAGATAACGTCACTTGCCGCTACCACTAAAAATCCCGTATCGCAAGGTATCGATACACTACAAATTTATCGATACTTGGAATGTATCGAAAAGCATAGTATCGATACAAAATATCGAGTATCGGCAGTAAAAGTATCGATACACTAGAATATCGGATAGTATCGCGCATCCCTATTTTTAATTGACATTTGATGAACTCAAATTTTGGTGGTTTGAAAATGTCGGCAAAGGGACTATTTTTACTTATTAACATTTAATATATGTCAGTAGCGTACATTTTTAGGAGGCTTCGAAACGTCGATTTTTCCAAAAAAAATTATTAGCGATTTTTTTATTGGACTTTTGGTTATCACACTGAAAATATTACCTATCCCTTGAAACACCTAAAGGTAAATTTTGAGTAATGTAACTTAACCGGTGTCTAAGATGTACGTCGTCAATTTTTTTTTTATTTTTGAACGACCCTGTATACACGCTAAGTGACGTTTTATAAACTCCAAATTTTGGTGATCAATTGAAGACAATAAGTTGAGTGGTTGCCCGTATGAATATCGCTATTTCTTTTTTTGAAAAATCGACCTTCTGAAACCTCCTAAAAATGTACGCTACTGACGTATTTCGAATAGTCCCTTCGCAAATGTCAATTAAAAGCTATAACTGGGTGTTCCGATCTTAAGTGGGTGTGCTAGATGATTTATATTCAAAATGGGCTCCGGTAGGTGGCGTTGCAGTTAGATTCACACTGAACTCCTCTTAAGTAGTTGGACTGATTTTAATGAAATTCTCTATCTCTCTATATCAAATTCTGTAAAAAAATTTCCTGCCCCAAAAATTGGAGGAAAATCGGAATTTCTTGAAGATATTCCTCCTATCAAAAAATTAACGTGATCATCAGATTTTTAGACCTCTTATTGGATAAACCTTTTTTTTTAGTGGGGGAATCTTCAAGAAGACTTCTGGGAAGGAGACCCGGATTGTGTGGGGTTCCATATATGATCAGCATGATGGTAGGCAGACAGTTGGTAGTCCACTGTGCGTTTTTATTTTCATCGTGCCACTCTTTCTGCCATTTCTCCACAGTTCTTCTATTCTCGACTTTTTGGTCAGATTTACTTGTTTGTGTATTTTGGCTCTTTCTTCCACCATAAGGGTAATGGGTATGGCCCCGGCTATGACCTGTAGAGCCACAGTGGAGACCTTTCTGTAGGCACAACAAACCCTCAACAACATTTTTCGTTGGACGCGTAGTAGCCTGTTTCTTTCAGATTTAAATCTGATAACACCATGCCAGACAGGACGAGGCGTTTTGTTGTGGATGGGCCAATGTTTGGCAGAAGTTTAGCGAGCGATGTTGCTCTAGCTTCTGCTTTGGTACACGACTCTCTAACGTGTGCTGTGAACCTCAGTCTCTTGTCTACACATACTCCTAGGTACTTTAATTTTTTACTCGGCTCGATAGCAGTATTGTCTATTTGGAACCTCACCAGCTTTCGGTCTCTCGGTCCCTTGATTATTATGGCCTCCGCTTTTTTCCTTGGCAATCGTCATTTTGTTTTCTGTTATCCAGTTTTTAACTTTACTGATGGCGCTGTTTCCAACATCCATCAGTTTCCAGGGATCGTTTCCCTCGATTTGGTGCACCAGGTCATCTGCAAAAGCAATGCTTTTTACACATGTTTTATGAACAATGTCCAAAATATCATTATAATATATGTTCCACAGAGTAGGTCCGCGAACCGACCTCTGTGGGACACCTGAGCTCGTTTTCATGACTTGGTCCTTGGTAACGATTATTTCTCTATTTTTAAAATAGTCTGCTACGATATTTATTAGATATAGTGGCATGTCCATTTTTTTAGTTTTTTTATAATTATTTGCCAGGAGGTAGAATTAAAAGCGTTTCTTATATCTATTGCGATCAAAGCTATCCACCTTTTTGTACTCTTTTCTGCTGAGTTTTCTATAGCTTGTATAGTTGACTTTCCTTGTCTTAATCCGTACTGCCTGCCAGATATTAGTGATCTTTCTTCTAGTTCTCACTACGGTTTTTTAGTATTCTCTAGTATAGTTTAGCGACTGTGTTCAAGAGGCAGATCGGTTAAAAAATAATCGATTTTTATATTATACCATTTTCCAGAATTATTGACTATTTTTGATAATTATTGACAATTGTTGACAATTATGGACCATTTTTCCAAATTTTTGACAATTATTGACCATTTTGGACCATATTTCAAAATTTTTGACAATTTTTCAAAAACTTTAACAATTTTTGACAATTATCAACTATTTTTCAAAATTTTGACAATTTTTAACAATAATTGTCCATTTTTGACAGTTTTTGACAATTTTTGACCATTTTTGACAATTATTGGCCATTTTTGGCAATTTTTCAAAATTTTTGACCATTCTTCAAAATTATTGACCATTTTTGATAGTTTTTGACAATTATCGACCATTTTCCAAAATTTTAACAATTTTTGACAATTATTGACCATTTTGGACCATATTTCAAAATTTTTGACAATTTTTCAAAAACTTTAACAATTTTTGACAATTATCAACTATTTTTCAAAATTTTAACAATTTTTAACAATAATTGTCCATTTTTGACAATTTTTGACCATTTTTGACAATTATTGGCCATTTTTGGCAATTTTTCAAAATTTTTGACCATTCTTCAAAATTATTGACCATTTATGATAGTTTTTGACAATTATCGACCATTTTCCAAAATTTTAAGAATTTTTGACAATTATTGACCAATTTTGATAATAATTGTCAATTTTTACAGTTTTTGAAAATAATTCACAATTATTGACCATTTTTGATAATTATTGACAATTGTTGACAATTGTTGACAATTATGGACCATTTTTCCAAATTTTTGACCATTTCTGACAATTATTGACCATTTTGGACCATATTTAAAATTTTTGACAATTTTTCAAAAACTTCAACAATTTTTGAGAATTATCAACTATTTTTCAAAATTTTGACAATTTTTAACAATAATTGTCCATTTTTGACAGTTTTTTGCCATTTTTGACCGTTTTTGATAGTTTTTGACAATTATTGGCCATTTTCGACCATTTTTGATAGTTTTTGACAATTATTGGCCATTTTTGACGATTTTTCAAAATGTTTGACCATTCTTCAAAATTATTGACCATTTTTGATAGTTTTTGACAATTATCGACCATTTTTCAAAATTTTAACAATTTTTGACAATTATTGACCAATTTTGACAATAATTGTCCATCTTTGACAGTTTTTAGAAATAATTGACAATTATTGACCATTTTCGATAATTATTGACAATTGTTGACAATTATGGACCATTTTTTCAAATTTTTGACTATTTTTTACAATTATTGACCATTTTTGACCATATTTCAAAAACTTTAACAATTTTTTACAATTATCAACTATTTTTCAAAATTTTTAACAATAATTGTCCATTTTTGACAATTTTTGATAGTTTTTGACAATTTTTCTAAATTTTTTACCGTTTTTCATAATTATTGACCATTTTTGATAGTTTTTTACAATTGTCGACCATTTTTCAAAATTTTAACAATTTTTGACAACAATTTTCCATTTTGACAGTTTTTGAAAATTTTTGACTATTTTTGATAGTTTTTAACAATTATTGACCATTTTCGAGAATTTTTGACGATTTTTCAAAAAAAAATTTAAAATTTTTGACAATTGACCAATTTTTGAAAATGTTTGACCATTTTCCAATTTTTTTTTCAAGTTTTTGACAATTATCGACCATTTTTGACAATTTTTAAAAATTTTTGACAAATTTTCAAAAATTTTAACAATTATTGACCATTTTTCACCATATTTGAAAAACTTTAACAACTTTTGACAATTATCAACTATTTTTCAAAATTTTGACAATTTTTAACAATAATTGTCCATTTTTGATAGTTTTTGACAATTTTTCAAAATTTTTGACCATTTTTCAAAATTATTGACCATTTTTGATAGTTTTTGACAATTATCGATCATTTTTCAAAATTTTAACAATTTTTGACAATAATTGTCCATTTTTGACAGTTTTTGAAAATTTTATTTAATTTTTATGATAAATTATTAATTATTCACCAATTGAGTCAAGTCGGAGGGCGTGGTTTGATTAAATAAGCTAGCGAAAAAGATTCCTTTTTTAGCGCTAGAGCGTAAAGTAACAATCCTCGGCATTTGTCGACTTTACGATTTCATTTGAATATTACGCGCGACTGTAGAAAAAAATATTTTTTTTATTCTACCCATTTATTATTACAATTTACGTCAATATTCACATAACAAATAGTTATTATGAAAACAGCGACAGTCCGTCGTCGCGACGTCCCTCGCGCCATCAACACCGCCCGCCCATATTTATTCTCTACTGTATACAAAGTACATGAATATTGTAATTAGCCATAAGCTAAGATAACTTAATTAAGACGGGCCTAATTGAAAGCGGCAGTTATCTCATCAAGGTGAATTATTCGGGGGAGACGAAACGTGGCTGATGTAGTGAAGGTCTTTCGCTTGTTCGCTGACTCCAGCACCTATAATTTGCCGATATCCAACGGAGATGTAAAGAGGAAAAGGGGATTTTAACGGAGACTAATTAAGGTAGAAGTGGTTAGGGATATGTATATCACGTATTCTCGCTTCGAAAGCACTTACCTATCTTCTACCTATAGACATTTATTATGATGACGAACAATACCCTGCTGTTGATACCGATCTCCTATTATCATTTTTTTTCCACTGATTTAAATTTTTACAGACTCAGTAAACATTTTTTTTGCCATAATTGCGAAAAAGGAATCGTAACATCAGAGGCTTGATCATCACAAGAGCCGAATTCATTTACTCGAGGAATACAATCAGTACAATCTGTACCCTAACAGGTTTCATTTTTCTCTTTAGCCAGGTTCCCCTCGGGGCATGTAGCCCGGGAAGTAGTTGTTTCTTCTTCGTTGAACGGTCATTGTTTTTGAAAAATTATTTTTCAAAACTTTGTCAAAGCGTTGGAATAATATATTTTTATTCTTCGATATCAACTCGTTTAATGTTAAATACAGGTTTAGTTTTTGATATCCTCTCCCCAAACTCTCTCCTCTTTTGAATTGGGTATGCTTTTCTTGCCAGATTTATTGTTTGTATAAGTAAAAGGCACCTCAAACTCATTATGCAATCTGTTCCTCATATATATAGTCGTTTTGTTATGAAAATCCATGGGGGAGACTTTACAGAATATTTGATCCGAATCGTCAATATTTGAGGTGGTGCTATTAAGAAAAAGGGAATAAAAAAAACTCGAGGTAAGTTAAAAAGATAGAATGTTCTTGTTATAGTCAAGGAGATTGAGTTGGAATAAGTTTTAGTCTTTTTTTGTCAACACCATATGTAGTGGGTAAGTTAAAAACCACTTCCATGACTGCTGCTGAGCATGTTTTCATTGCTTCTGTAACAGGCCAGTCTTTGAATCCTGAAGAGGTCTTTGGTCACTAATAGGCTAATCCTGTACTTCTCCACGTAATGGCTTCATAAGTGATGATTAGTCTCACAACCTGTGGCTGCTTTCCCTGTCAAGTACCTTCTTGGAATCAAAAATTGCAGGAAATAGTTTTTCCCTCATAGATTAGAGGGAAACCCATAAAAAATTTATGGTTGAATTCCAAAAAGCAAGGTAGATGAATATTTATTCTTCGTCTCTACATGCAAGATCTTAATCCTGCCTTGATTAATTAAGTCTCGCTTTTTCTTGTAGTTTTTATTTAATCCTAATTTACACTTGATGTAATTTCATTTCGGTTGAGTCTAGTGTTGTTCGAGGTAGACATACTGAAAGTCCCACCATAATTTTTGTAATATTTTTTGCCATTAACACTGATCTATCAATCAATGATTATTTTCAAATATACATACTATAAAATGGTCATTATAATCACTAAGCTCTCATACTATAAATGTAGAAGATGAGAGTTTGATATTATCATCCCCGCTCCGGGTCGAAGATTGGAATATCACTTTATAAATTTATTAGAGGTTTATCCTTTCTAACAGAAAGTAAAAGGTTGTTGATTAGGGTGAAAAGGTATTTGATGTAATATTTATGAAGTTTTTCAGTGATTTAGTCTTCGTTCCTTTCAAGCTTCGATTTTTTCTTGTTTTAAGACTAAAAACTGGTTTCTTGATATAATCTTCATCATCCAATAAAAATATTTGAAATTGTTTAGTAACATACATAAATCTAGACCTTGAAAATATCTTTCCGACGACCACATTTGAAAATGACATAATATATAGCATAAAGCTTACTTGCTAGGAAAATGAAAAGTAAATATCACGCTAGAGTCCTATGTCTGATTTAAGCCTCGGTAAACAGTCCACAATACATTGTATATTGTCGACTGGTTTAATTGATTAATGTCCATTTTCATTTTTTTTTTTCGGGTCGAGATGGGAAACTCATGTTCGAATGGGTCCAGGACCCAAACAGTGTTGGACTCATCCCCAAGGGGATGCCTACCAACCTACCAACTCTGCTCTACCGTCCTACCAATTACCCTCCTCTTCCACTCTTCCGGCCCTTTCACATTACACATCAATCTCCCCAGCCATGCTGCCCTCATTTTCCCTTTCCTTCTTCCATGTGAGTTTTGAAGGATAATTGACTAGCCAACCACACCTCTAGGTATTTCACAGACTCCTCCATACGAATGCTCCTGCCCTTCACCATCACCCCCACTTCCCTCGACTTGCTCCGTCCCTTCACTGGCAACCCCACCGTCTTATCTTCCTCCAAGAAATCCACTCCAACCTCCGTCTCATACCTCCTCCCTCTGGAGTCTACAATCACACGTTCCGTCAGGTAGTCCTCCACCAGGTTAACCAACCCCTGCCCCACTGAGCTGACACCGTTGAACGCGTTCCCGACGTCGATGAACACGAGTAAGGCCAATTTCTTGTTCCTCCAGCTGCCCTTCCTAGCTCTTTCTACCAAGCCCATCACCCTGCCCAGTGCCGAGATGCAAGATTTCCCCTTCGTAAACCCGTAAACCCCTCATTTTCCCTACCCCCTAGTATCCTGGATTTCTAGAATTCTGCCCCCCACTCCTCCTTCTTCCCCTGTGAACAATTTCCCTCCTTCCAATCTTCCTCTAGCACCTCGTTCCTATTTCCATCCATCCTCTTCACCGCTATCTCATACGCCTTTCGCCCATGGATTGTTTTCCAATTTCCCCAGTAACTCTTCACACTTCCCTCTTTTTTCCCTCTCCACCCTACGCTCCAGTTCCTTCTTCTTCTCTTTGTATCTCCCTCTTCCCTCTATCCTTCCCCTTCCCCTCAGCATCCGTCTTCGTTCTTTCTTACACTCCCTCCACAGCTCCTCTATATCCTCATTCCACCAGTAATTGACCTTCCGCTCACGCCTATTGCCCCTCTTTCCCTCTCTTTTACAGCCCTGTATCACATTGTACAATTCATCTACATCATGACCAAGTCTATCTCCTCTCTTACTTTCTTCCTCATACTCTCTGCCTCGGCCTTCGTCCACATCCATCCCCACTCTTCCAATAATTATTTTCTCCCTTTCCTTATATCCGTCTCCACATACCTAGGTAAGCTCAAGCTTTCCTCATCCTCCAACACCCTCCAACTACTCACTCTCTCCCCCAGCCATTCATCACATGCTGTTATATCAAGGTGCATCATTCAGCACCACCAACCCGTTGGATGTCAACACTCCCTCCAGGATCCTTCTCCTGTCCGTTTTCTTCCCCCCCCCCAAACAGTATTCTTAGCATTGAAGTCACCATTCTCCTTATGATCCTCTTTTTTCCTTTTGACACCCTCAGATCGTCCTCCAACCATGAACATTCAAGCCACCAAAAAAACTTATCTTATAACATTTAGATCCCATCTTCTATATATAATTATTCTTTAAGTGTTTACTTAAAATATGACGAAATAAATTTTTCTGTCACTCTTTTTATTAAAATTAACAATTCAAAGTTTAAGATTAAATATTTTTTTAACAAAAATTGGTACAACATTTTATCTTGATTAGTTTGGATGAAAATTTAGCGGAGATTTATAATGTAGTCCAACAAGTTGGTTTTATAAATTGGTATCATGATTAATTACAACTATTAGTTATTTTGGACTACATAGAATTAACTATGATTCTCGACCTGGTTTATTTTTATTTTTCGAAAAAATGTGTGTGTGCCACTACGTTACATATCTCATCTATTAAATATGTATGTTAAAGCAATTATAAATGATTTATTTTGTTATTTTAAAAATTGTAGTTTAAGTAGTTCGGACGTTTCGACAAGATGCATTTATACAAAGTGTCCGAGCACTATAGGTGTGCAGTGCGACATAAAATTGCCCGTCTCTTTTAAACCGTTAATTTTATCGAGAGGTCACAAGAGGACTTTTTTTCTTTAAAGATGTTTAAAAAAGTTAATTGTTGGAATTATAACTGAAAAAAGTAATATCTAACAAAAAAGTTCCGCATCAACCATTGAACTTAGTCCGTATCTGAGTTCACAAGTGTAGTGTAGACTTGTTTATAACCCAAACAAATGAGCAATTATGGTGTTTATAAATGGTTGAAATTTTAAAAATCTCCAATGAGTCATTTAATAATTATAAATAAAAAACCATTTTTAATTCCCACATTTAGAGCCCTATAGCTCGTTAACGAAGGGCGTAAGGAAATTTTTTTTATGAAGTTGTACGCAAATCCAAATGATACCATATACGATTTATTCATTTCCGATATTTAAATTTTCCAACTGACGCCCGGTATATACATTATTTTAATTAAAACCGTTGCCGTCCGGTATATGTAAAATTTTTTGTTGTAAATAGATAAATTTTGCGTTTAATTCCCTTACCACGACTAAGGTCGAAAAGTGTAGGTAGGAATTTGGATATAAATTGGTGAACATTTGATAGGACAGAGGTTCTTCAATCTGCTCTCGAATTTCTGCCGTTAGAAACCGAAATTATTGTGAAAAATTAGTGATTTATAATTTGTGTATTCCGGCGTTGAAGCTTTATTTGAAAAGGTAAATTATTTTTCAAATAAACTGTATATTCGAAACTTTCCGTACCGCCTCTTAATACTAAATTGTTAGATGTATTCTTTGAAAAATTTTCCGACCGGTTTTTTTCTTTTGTTGTTCATTTGAATTTTTTTTATTTGTTTCTTTTGTATAGCTATAAAGATTTGTGAACTGTAATTTGCGTTAGAATTTTATTACCGCGTGGAGTATATTAATTAACTGATATAGATTATTTGTTGATTCTCTAGTGATTTTATACTTTTGGTATTCAGTAGTTTTTATATTTAATTGATGCTCAAGTGGATTATAATATTTTAATTGTATTGTAGTCCTTATATTTTTACTCTGTACGTCGATAACTAGGTACCTTTTTAACTCGTGAAATTTATTTTGGGGAATAGTAGTTCATCGTAGTTTTCTTGCGTTTCCTGCGAATCCAAAGGGTTTCTCAAACTTGGAACACTTTATCAAAACGACAAATAATATTGTTTTCAAATGTGAAATAAATAGTTCGCTGATCGACCTGGTGTAAATATCACCATATGTAAATATTTGTTGTAACCTAGTTCCCGGTTTGTTCAAAATAACCTCCAATTCCAAATGAAGATGCGGATCGTTGAATTTTGCAGGCACACATGCGCATTTCATTATCAGTTTGTCTCGTCTTGTCATTTTTGATTTTTTGGTTAGAATAATTAGAAACTGATACTTGTTTTTGTTTCTAATAAGTTTCATAATTTTTCTTGGTTAATTTTTGAAGAAGGGGAAGGAAAAATAAATATTCCATTCACCCTTTCCCTTCTGTATAGATTCTTCAATGATTTTCCTTGCCCTTCTCGATAAATTAGGAGGAGGCAAACTGAAATGAAATGCGCATGTGTGCCTGCGTGCCTGCAAAATTAAACGGTCCGGCTAGACGCAAGTGAAGATGAGGCAGCATTAAATTTTTCTTCAATTCTCAACCAAGTCCAATTGTTCTCATCTGTAGAGGTCTGGTTAGTCTTCTTGCTTTCGACAATGTGTTTGAACTCCTCTACTATACTGCTGAGCAACAACTTTTCATCAGCAGTAAAATTATGTTCTCGAGCCTTTTTTTATGTAATTGGAAGTGTGAAAGTACATTGATTTATGGATAATACTTATCATTTAAAGTTTTTCATTAATTTTCTCACGATTTCTTGAACTTTACAATACAAATAGAAACATCAACAATGTCAAACTAATCAATGTATGGCAGCTGTCAACTGAATTATCGAGGTTGCCAGATCAATTTCAAATGTAATCTAAGGTTAGTTAACTTTACGAATCTCCGGCATGGTGCAAACCAAACAATTTGTAACCAGTCCTTAAATTTTACCGGTAGTTAACAAACCTACGTTTAAAAGAGTAACGGTGCAAGTGGCTGTTAATATAGTGTAACTTCCATCATCATACCGACATGTCATATTCATGTTTGGAATTGATTTGTATTTGGTGTCTGAAAAGAAAACAATATTAGTATTGTAATTAGTAAATAATTATTATCAGAGACAACCCTGAGACGCCCAAGTGCATGCAAAATTTTAGTTCGCAATACTCCACTGGTCCATTGTGTTGCAAGGTGTAGGTAGGTGGCGCACATGTAGAGGTAAGGAGGGTACGAGAGCTTATTTTCCCGACTCGGCACCCCCTTCCTAGAACTGTTTAAAAAAGAGCGCGAATTACGAAGCGGTTTAAAAATTCGTTCGTAATACAGAGTTGTTTGAAAAATAATAAGACAAATCAACAGAAAGAATTGTTTATTGATAAATATAGCGACAAATATGAAAGTGCGTAAACATAATACAGTTATATTATTATAATTAAATTGCAGTATTTGAAGAAAAAAATACAAGTACACAAGTTTTCTTTCATGCATTTGATAGGTAGGTTATCAGAAATAAAATTAGTCCGTTAACATACCTTCAATGCAAGATGCTCTTCATGTTTACTGTTCTCCAATGTTTCATTTACCATTTACTTGTTGATGATTTTTTCCAAGTGTATTGCTAGGGAATAAACTCGGAACAACATCGACACGTAGTTTACATGTACTCAAATTCAGGTAACTATCTTGTACTTCAATCCCACCGCTTCTTGTCACAATTTTGACCTATAAATGCACTAGAACTATTATTTTTTACTTTAAAAAGACCAAAAATATTCTTACTTTTTATCATTGGATGGGAAATAATGCATTTTCTCAACCTCTCCTTCACTATTTCCACACAGCAAACAAAGTTTTTGTGACATCTTAACTTCTAAGCACTTCAAACTGGTCGGAATTCTAATAAAATTAAATAACTCTAGCAAAACAAAAAGTAACAAATAACGAGAAAAATAAAAATCAGATACAGAGCAACACAAACGTGAACCAAATATGGCGACAGGCGACACAGCAAATGTCAGATGGAATTGCAGCGCTGCTACCGCCACCTGCCTACACCTTGCGAGCTTTTAAACAAAGACATATTTATGCAGTTCCAATGTATCAGACAAAGGAGTCTTCTCATGTTCTCACCGAACTAATTTTCCTATGCACTTGTGCGTCTCAGGGATGTCTCTGTTATTATTGGAAGACTAGGATTTGATATATGTTTTAACCTATATACCTATAATCGAACGTCAATAAGACATGAACGTCAAATTTATTTAATGACGCATCGATATCGATGTTGAACACAGAATTCTGAATGATAGAAAGTAGGACCATAGAAATAAACATAGACGTGTCAGTTGTTAGTAGAAACTTGATGAGCATTTAAAATTGCGAAATTAAAATTATTATGAAAGTTTGTTAAAAAAAAAAGAAAAACAAAAACAGGTGAGGCGAGAGAAGGAAAAGCTGATGTCAAAAAAAGGAAAAGTTTAGCAGAATTTGATAAAATAGTAGTTAAAATTTGAGAATTTAGCTAAAATAATTAATTAAATCGATAAAAAAAAACTATAATCCAGAGATATAACAAGTTTCACGCTCCAGAAAATAGTGCTAACGGAAGAAAAAGCAGATAATTGACGTTCCATAGCTGTGTACAGGGGAAACGAGAAAGCCAACATATTGAATTTCAACAAATTCATTGATCAAGGCCAGTGAAATTCTTTCTTTTGTACCAAAGCTTGAAATTGAATAAAAATGATCATACTTTCTAATTAAACTCTATTAAAAATCATAGGCCAAAATAATTTAAAAGACTAAAATTACAATTTAAACAAGCTTTTATCACAATTAAATTAATTAATAAGAATTTTTGCTTACCCATTTCACAAAAAACTAGGATCCTTAAGTTTAGAATTAATTAGGAAACATTTTCCAATTGTTATCATCTTGAATCCATATATTATGTAATTTATTGTAGAGTTTATACATTTTAATAGTTCTTGTGATTGAATAATTATTATTTTAAATCCATATATGAAATTTGTTGAGTTTATTCGTTTTAATAGTTCTTGTGATTAAATAATTGTTATTAACTTGAATCCATATATGTAATTTAATGAGTTTATGCATTCATTTCAATGGTTCTTGTTATTAAATCATTGTTATTATTTTGAATTCATACTTATAAGTAATTTGTCAAATTTATTCATTTCCATATTTCTTGTGATTAAATAATTTAAATATCGTATGCCATATTTATTCTCACTTACACATCAACAAAATTTCTAACTGAATCGTTGATCTGACACTTACAAAGACACGTCAACTTTTACAGCTGTTGTGTGTACAAACATCAATTCTAAAACAGATAAATATTATTTGGAACCATTTATTAAAACATACTGCAAAGTATCAGAAAATTTCTCATATACAATCATCGCCTGAACCCAAAGAGAAAAAGAGTTTTTCATGCCACGGCATGAGTATTCAGCAAGTCGAAGGTAAGTTGATCAAGGTATCAATATAAAATAATATAAAACTCAAAATCAATTGAAATAAAATAAATAATTACAATATGTTATAATAACTAACAACTTTTACGTTTTCCTCCACCCTGCATCAGTTTGAATCAACATTTTTAAAATCAGTAAGGAAAATCCGTAAATTTGAAAAGAGGAGAATGTTCCACTAAAAAACCTGGAGCTTACATCATCCCACAAATGGTATCCACCCTGTATGATAGTTTTTTTTTTAATAGTAAATAAAAATCGACCTGCTTCGGGATCTTTACATATCACTGTAAATTTAGCTAATGATGAATTTAAGGTAGCATTTGAAGGAGAAAAAATAAATTGTACTCCTTTTTTAAACAATCTTGTGTTTTGACAAAACAATATACAAATAAAAGTATGTTTATTGTTATCGTTCTCCTTGTTCCATTTTTCGCAAGAAGCGGCACTTGACTCCAATTTTAATTTACTTTACAGGGAAGACATCTGTATTCGTTTGGGTGGCAGATCGAGTCAAAGATATGCAGTTAATCCATTACAATCATAGGTTTGATGTCTGAGCTCCCGTCTTCTCGCCCTCCCCGTCCCTCGTTTTCAAGTACTTTGAAATCCTCTGACTGAGATAAGAGGTGAGCTTTGTCCCATTTTCTAGTTGGGGACCTTTGTAATTTTCTGCAATCTCCGAAATTACACTTTCAGGAGCGGTAAAAGTGCGGTTTCAATTCCAGAGGTGATCTTCTAGGTTATTGAATACTTGAATTTTCAATTCATTTAGGGTGGAAAAAAGCAAAATGTTTTAGATTGTTCATTAAATCTTTCGTTCTCACTGATATTTGTAAAATATTCTAATTTAACAGCATCAATTTAAAGATAAAATATATGCCCCGACAGACATTGAATTACACTTCTAAAGTGAACGGGGTTGGTATATGTCTGCAAGATATAACCAACTATTCTGGTTTGTAATTGAAAGGAATAACATCACTTGTAGACCGGCGTATTAACGCCTCATCAGTTCAAGGTAGATGCTACCCATCCAGAAGTAATCCTAGACTGGAGACAACGTTGAAACTACACCAACACATTAACCTCAGTAAAGTAAATGTTAAGAATGCGATAACAGCGACATTACTACATCTAACCACAAACCAAAATTCCATATTTACAAAAAAAACATCTCTGTCTTGTAGGTATCTACTTAATTACAGTTACCTGTAAAAAATTGTCATATTTTAGTGAAGTGTGTGATAACATAATACTATTAGTTTATATAGTATGTGAAAATAGTTTTCTTAGGACAGAATAACTAGAAACAAACTAAAAAGTTTATTTCCTACCTTCTGGTAACAGTTAATAATTATAAACGCAAATAAAATTTCAATAAAACGGAAAAAATAATTATAAAATGCAATAGTTAATACCGTCGTGCGGTAAAGTAGAAGCATGCGGAAGAGTAGAACTTTCTGAATTAAAATGGGTGCGCAAAAATATACTTTTTCTACAACTGCTATGAAAAGTGACATATTTCTCATACCTTACTTGATTTCAAAACCAAATATTGCTCATACTGTGAGAAATATTATTGCTCACGGCACTTTGCCCACGCCACATGTATATATATATATATATGGAGAATCAAATAAAATCGACAAAAACTTAGTAGGCTACTGTAATCTTTAAATACCTACTTAGTTGTCACAAAACTGTCAGATTATATTAGAGAATATGTCAAAATTTTTAAAAAATTGTCAAAAATTTGGAAAAATGGTTAATAATTGTCAAAAATTGTTAAAAACTGTCAAAATTTTGAAAAAATGGTCAATAATTATAAAAGACTGTTAATAATTGTTAAAAATTGTCAAAGATTTGGGAAAATTGTCAAAATTGATCAATAATGGTCAATAGTTGTTAACATTTGAAAAATGGTCAATTGTCAAAAATTGTCAAAATCTTCGAAAAATTGTCAAAAATGGTCATTATAAAGAACTGTCAATGTTAAATGGTCAATGATTGTTAAAAATTGCCAACATTTTTGAAAAATTGTCAAAAATGGTCAATAATTGTCAGAACCTGTCAAAAATGCTCAAAAATTGTCAAAAATAATTGTTAAAATTTGGAAAAATGGTCTTAAATGGTCAAAATTCTTGAATTATTGTCAAAAATGATCAATAATTGTCAAAACTGTCAAAATTGGTCAATAATTGTTAAAATTTGAAAAAATAGTCAAAAATTGTCAAAATTTTTGGAAAATTGTCAAAAAAGGTCAATAATTAGTTGAAATTTTGAAAAATGGTCAAAAATTATCAAAATTTCGAAAAAAATTGCCAACATTTTTGAAAAATGTTCAAAAATTGTCAAAAGTGGTCAATAATTGTCAGAACCTGTCAAAAATGGTCAAAAATTGTCAAAAATTGTCAAAAATTGTCAAAAATTGTCAAAAATTGTCAAAAATGATCAATAATTGTCAAAACTGGTCTATAATTGTCAAAAATGGTCAATAATTGTTAAAATTTAAAAAAATTGTCAAAAATTTTGAAAAAATGGTCAATAATTCTCAAAATTATCAAAATTTTTGAAAAATGGTCAAAAATTTACGAAAAATGGTCAAAAATGGTTATTCTATTGTGCATAAGAAGCAAGCTTCTATCGGCGGTCCGACGACCGCTCACCTCTTGTTTTTGTTTTACTAACCATAAAAATAAATATTAAGTTACTTTACTTGTATTCTTTAAATTCGTGCAGTTGTAGAAAAAATATAGTGTGCAACATGTGGGGAAAGTACTTTTCTCACTCGTGTGTTTGCGGCACTCGCCCTTTGGGCTCGTGCCACAAACTTCCACACTCGTGAGAAAAGTTGAACTTTCCCCATTCGTTGCACAATATACCCTTTCCGCACGCTCGTAGAAAATAGCTATTTTCTACCATCCAAAACACTATTTTGGACATTCGTTAAAATATGCAAAATTTACAATCTCTCATAGCAACAAAAGTTGTGGGAAAAGTGGCATAAGGCATAGCCAAAGTGACATAAAGCATAGCCAAAGTGATATTAGGCATACACAAAATAAATACCTACAGCAAATTGTTCGATTTCTGGATGGTGGTCGTAGGAAAAATACAGTGTGCAACACGTGCGCAAATGCTAATTTCTCACTCGTATGAATTGCGGCACTTGGGAGGAAAGTGCCACTTTTCCTTTTCGTATCGTAAATTGTATTAAGAAAAATTTATAAAAATCCCAGTCATACTATCTTGAAATGGAGTATAACAAAAACGTAAAATTTGCAACAATGGAGAGAAAAAAAAACAGGATAAATATTAAAACTATATCTCAGAAAAAAACCGTAATGTTATTTCAATAAACCTCTTCGTTTACAAACGGAAACTTTATCATTACTGTCAACGTGAATGTGAAGTTCCTTATTGCTCACAATTTGCTGTTTATTTCCATTCCCAACGGTGAAGTTGTTAAAACTCATCCTGCCGATCAAAGAGTCTATTGTGGTAAATATTAGCTCGTTAAATGTTTTCAAAGCGCGTATTAACTTTCACTTTAAGACCAAGATATACACGCGTTAATTATTTACTTTAGTTGTTTTTGTTTGTTATAGGTGTCACTTTTAACATCGTACTCTTTGTGTCATTTAACTTTGATCATACCATGTCATAATTAGTTATTTATCTAAAACAAAACTCGCCAATGAAAGTAGTCAGTGTTTACGCTGGAAAACCAAACTAAAAATTTTCCGGGTTTGTAAAACATATTAGGCACCTATTTTTGGGTAGGTATTTGAGCCAAGCTGAAAACTTGTCCTATACCTCTCCTATTTTTTCTTAACTCTCTAAATATTAAACTACAACATATAAAAATTTTAAATTACCTCAAACATATTTTTGACAATTTTTTTAAATTTAGTGGTTGATTTACCCAGCTACTCACCAGCCAGGCCTGCAATTCCGTCTTGGTCTTATAATAGGAGAGGTATAGGACAAGTTTTCAGCTTGCCTCAAACACCTACCCAAAAATTGGTGCCAGCTCTTGGACTATATTCTGTAGGTATTTTTCCCTGTCGTTTTCTTAATCCCCTAGCCAATGGAACGGTCTTCTCGGCTGAGAACTACAACTTTTGTGATCTGCTCAAATTAACGCGCGCTCTGAGGATTTTGTGGCTCGCTAGTGAAGCAACACGCATTACAGCGCCCTTATATTTGGATAAAAGAAACCTTGTGCAATCTTCATGTGCACCTTCACTGAGACCTAAAGATCTATTGTGCCCCTTTACTTCTACTTAGTACCAGAAAATAGTATTTCCTTTAAACCTATTTCCTGGAGGAATTTTAGGATATCTGCAGGCTTTAACTTAGGCAAGTGTTCCTCTTCTATCCAGTAGTTTCCTAGGATTCTGTATGGCTATGCAATCTGCAAGTATGTGGATGGAGGTTTCTTATTTCATTCCACATAATCTACATTCTTCTTTCTCCACTATTTTGAACTTTTTAATGTGCCCATTCAGGCGACAATGTCCTGTTAAAAGTCTTAGTGCAGTTCTACTCTGACTTAGGCATTCATTGGATCTCAACAGGTTGTAGTAACCCAGAAGTATCCTACTAGATATTTCCAATGGTCAGATCTGCTCCTCTTTTCTAATCAGAGTTACCAACTTATTTCCAAAATATTTCCACAATGACGCCATCTCGTAATTGGAATAAGATGCTTCGACCTTGGTAATCCACGTGGAATATCTATGGTATAGATGTGTGGTTTAACCCATGGAATGAACTAAAAATTACGTAGGTTTATTGATATGAAAATATGAAATTTGTTAATTAAAAGCTGCAGCTTCCAAATAAATATATCGTTTGTATATTCATTTATTCGTCAAATAATAAAGAAGGGGTCGTTTCACCGTTGCTTCGAACGCGGGTGTATCTAAAAGTATACACAAACTAAACAAGTGCATCTTGATTACTTTGATCTGAAGGCACATACACAGATGCTACAGTATCCGGTAACTTTAATAGGGAAAGGTAACGTCCCCTCGGACTACTGCTGAGTCATTCTGCAATCAGAGGGTTCGTCGGTAGCAGTGCACATTTTTAGGTACATTCCCATCAAGGAGTACAGACAAACTGGAGGATATTTTTTCAATAAAAACGTGTAATCAACAGACCAGGTTCTATAATCCCCGAAAATTATTTTTTCTGCAGTCGCGCGTAAAATGACTAATTACTATATTCAAATGAAATCCCAAAGTCGACAAATGCCGAGGATTGTTACTTTACGCTCTAGAGCAAAAAAAAGGAATCTTCTTCGCTCGCTTATTTAATCAAACCACGCCCTCCGAAATAACTCAATTGGTGAATATTTAACAAAGATTAAAAATCAAATAAAATTATATGAAAATTGTCAAAAATTTTGAAATATGGTCAAAAATGGTCAATAATGGTCAATAATTGTCAAAAGTTATCAATTATTGTCAAAAACTGTTAAAAATGGACAATTTTTTTAAAAAATTGTCAAAAGTTGTCAATAATTGTTAAAATTTTGCAAAATCTGCAAAAATTGTTAAAAATGGTCAATTGTCAAATTTTTTTGAAAAATGGACAATTATTGTCAAAATTTGTCAAAAAATTTTTAAAATGATCGATAATTGTCAAAAACTATCAAAAATGGTCAATTATTTTGAAAAATTGTCAAAAATGGTCAATCATTTTGAAAAATTGTCAAAAATGGCCAATAATTGTCAAAAACTATCAAGAATGGTCAAAAGTGGACAATTATTGTTAAAAAAGGTCAAAATTTTGAAAAATTGTTGATAATTGTCAAAAATTGTTAAAGTTTTTGAAATATGTTCAAAAATGGTCAATAATTGTCAAAAATGGTCAAAAATTTGGAAAAATGGTCCATAATTGTCAACAATTGTCAATAATTATCAAAAAAGGTCAATAATTATCAAAAAAGGTCAATAATTTTGAAAAATGGTCTAAAATTTTGAAAAATTGTCAAAAATGGTCAAAAACTATCAAAAATTGTTAAAAATTGTCAATTATTTTTAAAAACTGTCAAAAATGGACAATTATAATCAAAATTGGTCAAAAATTGTTAAAAATAGTTAAAAATGGTCGATAATTGTCAAAAACTATCAAAAATGGTGAATAATTTTGAAAAATGGTCAAAAATTTTGAAAAATTGTCAAAAATGGCCAATAATTGTCAAAAACTATCAAAAATGGTCAGAAATTGTCAAAAATTGTCAAAAATTGTCAAAAATGGACAATTATTGTTAAAAATTGTTAAAATTTTGAAAAATAGTTGATAATTGTCAAAAATTGTTCGTTTTTGAAAAATTGTCAAAAATTTTGAAATATGGTCAAAATGGTCAATAATTGTCAAAAATTTGGAATAATGGTCCATAATTATCAAAAGAGGTCAATAATTTTGAAATATGGTCTAAAATTTGGAAAAATTGTCAAAAATGGTCAAAAACTATCAAAAATGGTTAAAAATTGTCATCATTTTGAAAAATGGTCAAAAATTATCAAAAATTTGGAAAAATGGTCAGTAATTTCGAAAAACAGTCAAAATGGTCAATAATTGTTAAAATTTTGAAAAATGGTCAATAATTGTTAAAATTTTGAAAAATGGTCAATGATTGTCAAAATTTTGAGAAATGGTCAATAATCGTCAAAAGTTCTCAAAATTTTGAAAAATAGTCCATAAATAATACGAGCCGTTTCCGAAAATCGATTTAAACATGTAATTTATAAAATCGATTTACTAAAAATCGATTATTTTTTAACATCCCTCTACGTCAGTAGATCTTTTTAAGGTTAATCATGATGAATAGCGAAAATGACGTTTATTCTAGCACTCCTATTATAATCTAAGATAATATAAAAAACTGTTTTAATTATTAAAAGGGCGACTGTAGAAAAAATTATGTGTGTTTTTCGAGCGTAAAGTAAAATTGCCGCTTTCGAAAGATCGGCAACATTCTTTCTCAAGCGGCAATCTGTTACTTTACGCTCTAAATACACAAATAACTATTTCAGTATCAAATAATGTTGATGATTTATTATGTTATTTTTAAGTTATTCGTTCGATATTTTCTGGTTTTTTTTGTGGATATAAAGAAACAATCTTCCACGTAGCTCTATATAAAAGTCGAGAACATTAATGTCCAATTTCACCAACCATTTCCTAAAGTTAGGAAATACCTAAATCGTATTCAGGAGTTCCTAAATGCAATTTAGGTATTTCCCAACTTTAGGAAATGGTTGGTGAAATTGGGCATCAGTTCTAGATGTGCTCTCAAAATATCCTCAAAGAATAGACTGGAGACAAGGGATGTACAAAAAACGGGAAGGAAACTCTTCAAAGTATATTTTCCACTATGCAAAATAATGCATGGAACTCTAGATAACAGAACAACATAATAGTCTCGAAGGCTCCTAATCGGAGAAGCAAGGATTTAGGCTGCAAAACAGCCTGAGCAATAAAAACTCAAAACATTAAGAAACCATTAAAAAACAAACTTGCGAAAAATAGTAAATATAGTCACTCTGAACAGTTAAAGCAAACACAGTCTTCTATTGTATACGTGGTGCAAGATCCATGTCACCAACTGTTACAGGAAGAATCCAGTCTTCAGCGTCCAAAGATTCTGAGTACATGTCTCCACATCCTGGACAACGTACATCCTTTTCGTCACATTTCTTTTTCATCTTTTGCAACTTCTTTAATTTATGACGTTTTGAGCCACTGGCAACTAGTTTTCTTTTTGCTGCTCCACCTTTCTTCTCTTCCTTACCTTTCTGTATCTCAGCAAGTTCTTCAAGCTCATTCTTGAACGGAGTACAAGACTGTATTTCAGACTTTTGTGATCTGCATTTGCAACGATTTGTTTTTTTTTATTTGCGGCAAAAGTAAAACTTCTGAAGCTGGTACTGACCGATTTGAAGCCCCTTCTTCAACATTTCGCAAATTATTTGATAAAAGTATCCCATCTTCACATACGATATCAATATATTGGCAATATTAAGCGGTGGTGGAGGATACTGGCTCGTCCATTTCTCTCACGGTAGAGGATTCGGAATCTTCCATTTCTCCCACGGTAGAGGATTCGAGCTCTTCCACTGCTGGACATTCTCTGTATTAATGGGTGCGTCTGTCACATAGGAAGGCGCAAAGTCATCATCGTTAAACTGATCTGGATTGTAATGATAGATTCCGGAAGCTCTGAATGAGTTCTCTTATTTTTCAATATTGGAAACGCTGGTGTAAGCATAGTTAAATAGTCCGGCAACTCGCATCTGTGATATTACTTTTCCCGGGTTATTTACCATCCATTTATCACACTTCCTGCAGTAAGCACTCTTAAATGGGCCAAAGAAACCAACATACAGCGGATGCATTCTGTGGCTTGCATGAGGTGCTAAGGAGAGTAAATCTATGTGATTTTTCCTGCAGAATTGTATGGTTGTCAAGGATCAAAAGTATTGGATTTTCTGCACTAGGCTTGCTGTAGTTCTTGAAAACCATTGGCAAAATGAATATTTGTTAATAAACGCAGACTCCGATATCATTTCGCATGTACCAGTAGGTGCATTTAAAAAGAGCTCATCTTTCATCCTTTTTCTGGGAAATAACATAGCTGGAGGGATATTTGTCCCTGTGGCGCTAAAGCAATATAAAGATGTGAGGAGCTGTCCCCGGTCTGCGCTAGCTACTTCTCCGACCAGTTTTTTTCCTTTGCTAGATAAAACCTCCGGTAGTTTATTAGGCATTGTCGATATACCTGTTTCGTCCATATTGTAAATGGAGTTTGGTGGGTATTTTCTTTTTTCATAAAGAGTCTTGAGATTTTCAAAAAACCGATCTTCTTGAACTTTATTGAAACCCATTATTCGACCCACTGAACATTTCTCTGGTTGTCGAAGTGTTATTCTGTGTCGTTGACAAAACCCTTTTATCCACGACTCGCCTGCCATTTCTTTGACGTTGTTAAACCTGTGCTGAATCTTGTTTGCAGGTCACGTACTTGTTGCGCTAAATCAGCTACCAGATCTGCAGGAAAATCTGTTTTAAATCGTCCAAAAGAGCTTGGGACGGTTCCAGTTGGGACGGTTCCGTTTTCTTAGTGTTGCTTCATTTATCCCCATTTCTCTAGCTAAACCTATTTTACGCAACGGCTACTCAGTTTAGAGAGCACCTCAGGTGTAGATTCTAAGACCAAACTAGTAAAAATTCAGAGAGTAGTCTTATCGGTGAAAGGTAAGTGGGCGCCACCCTGAATAATACTAGTTTATTTGTTACTCACATCAGCATTATAGCGACAAATCCTGGGACATTGGAAGGTAAAATAATCTATGAACAACGTTATTAAATTTACAACTTGTATATTGACTTTAAAAAAATTAAATAGCAAAAAAATGACTAGTTTTTTTATTTGGTTGTTCTATGTTTGAAGCAGCAATCTCGGTTAGATATATATTACTTTCCTGGAGTGGTGTAGTCAGTCATGGTTCCAGATAGAGTCCTGGTTCCAGATAAAGTCCTCGATAAAGTTCCAGATATAGGTACAGATAAAGTTCTGGATAATGTCCTGGTTTCCGATGAAGTCCTTGTCCCAGGTAAAGTGATAAGGAACAATAATGGTAGTATCAGGAACAAATTTACCCAACTTTACAAAATCCAAGATGTCTGAAGTATGAATTTGATATTACAATTCTGAGTATTAAAGAAAATCATTTAAAAACGTGGTTCATACAAACATCCTGTATTTTACGTTACGATAATAAAATTTAATTCACAAACAATAATAAATCAGACATTACAAGAAATTTAGTGAACCCGCAAAATATTTATGTTGTGTGTAATGAACTTGAATTCCCCTTTGTTTCTACTCCTTGGGAGCAGCGTAAAGTGCACCTAATGGCTCTTGGCTACTGTTGTTTGACAAGTGGATTTCGATTAAATGAAGGAGGTTATTAATGAACGTATATGCATCATTGTAAAAATCTAGGTACGAGTTTCCATTTTAAAATGCAAATATATTACTACTGCAATCGGGAGGGCAGTTTAAATTAAGGACGAGATAAAATTTGTCAAATCAAGTGTATTTTATTTGCAGTTCTATGCATTGGATTTAAAACAAATTGTCAATTTTCCCAAAATATCAACAGTAAAGGTGCTATGTGAGTTCTGGAACATGGCGGAGGCGCTAACATAGGAATCTCCACAAGGAAATCGCGAAAAAAGCTAAGGTCCATTCTAGCAAAATTGTCTCAAAAAGTGGGGGGTGTATTTTGGGGTGTTTTGAAGTGTTTTGAAGGCTTTTGAAGGGGCTTAAAGTAGGTTGTGACGAGTTTAGAAGAAGGACGTAACGCATTCAGAGACATCTTCAGACCCATTCAAAAGTCAAAAACACTTCAAAACACCCCAAAATACACCCTCCACTTTTTGAGACAATTTTGCCAGAATGGACCTTATCTTTTTTTGCGATTTCCTTATGGAGATTCCCATGTTAGCGCCTCCGCCATGTCCCAGAACTCACATAGCACCTTTACTATCAACGACAAAAATGAGATGTCTATAATCTGATCAAACTCTAGCAGATCTGTGTTCCAGGTATTTAAGGCTTTTTTTTCGGGCCGAGATGGGAAACTCAGGTTCGAATCGGTCCAGGACCCAAACAGTGTTGGACTCATCTCCAAGGGGATGCCTACCAACCAAATCCACCACAAACTCGCCGTTACCCCCGCCTCGGAATCACTACCCTAGCATACTTCGAGAGGGGCGGCGGTCCCTCTCACACTCTCGGCTTTCGCCGTCGTCTTCTCCCTACTATCACTCCTACCTCTCATGCCATATCGAATCCTTCTCTGCCCCTAACCATGCTCTCTACTACTCCACTCACCTCCATCCATCCATCCATCTCCCCCATGTTCTCCCAGTACCCCGCCTCCCCTAGTTTCATCTCCAATTTCTTCAGCAGTTCCTCGTTCCTCCAGCATCTAAACACACGCCCCACATCATCCTCCACTTCACACCTCTCGCACACTCCAGTCTCTCTTTTCCCAATCTTGTTGAGGTACCCTACTCTCGATCCATGTCCAGTGAACACCTGTGTCAAAAAGTAGTTCACATCCCCGAATTTCTGGTCCATCCAATCTCTTCTATTCCCAATTGCTCCTTTTAGCGCGCCCTCAAACTCCTCCCAGCTTCTATTCATTTCCTCCTCCATCCATTTCTGTACTTCCTCTAAGGTCGCACCCCTCCAGCGTTTGTTCCTAGCTCTAGCCATCACGTCCAATGGGTAAGACCTTGCCAGCACCGCTGCTGCCAGTCCACCCACTGTCCTGTATCCCTGCACCACCCTCAGCTGTATCCCTCTCTGCACCCGCAGGAGTGGCCTAACCCTCGCATTCACCCCCGCTCTTTCACCCCACACCTCCGCACCGTACAGCATACTCTGCTCTACCGTCCTACCAATTACTTTCCTCTTCCACTCTCCCGGCCCTTTCACATTACACATCAATCCCCCCAGCAATGCTGCCCTCACTTTACCCTTCCCTGCCGCCTTTAACATATGAGTTTTGAAGGATAATTGACTATCCAACCACATCTCTAGGTATTTCACAGACTCCTCCATACGAATTCTCCTTCCCTTAACCATCACCCCCACTTCCCTCGTCCTGCTCCGTCACTTCACTAGCAACTCCACCGTCTTATCTTCCGCCACTTCCAGTCCGCACCGCTCTATCTTTTCCACAATCTTCCTACACATTCTGTCCACTTTTCTTTCTATCTCCCCCTCTCCCATTGCCGTACATACCAGACACACATCGTCCGCATACACCGTAATCTCACATTCCTCTTCATACTATACTATCTCACAAACCTCATCAAACACACACTTACAAAGCGTCGGTCCAAGAACCGAGTCCTGAGGCACTCCAGCCTCCGTCTCATACCTTCTCCCTCTAGAGTCTACAATCACACATTTAAGGCTTTGGTGATACTTTTCCGCACGCGACTGCAGTTGTCCGAACGACTCGAAACACCTGGTGCTGAATTCTTGACTGACGGAGTCGACCTTCACGAGAGAACAGATATTTTGTCTTCGTGCAATGATGAAGTAGTGTTCTTTCGGAAAACTCCACTCTCTCAATCAAGAATCTGGCTCCTGGAAGACTACTGGATAGAAGAGGCACACTTACCTAAAATGAAGCCTGGGACGATAGATCTTTCTAGCTTATTGGCACAATTTGCATAGACTGGCTAGATTAGAGGGCTAGTCGAAGGGATACGCCATACGTGTAGTCGCCTCGTGGTTTGGGCTGATTTATGTTTGTGCTTCGATAGTTTTTGTATTTTTCTAAGCAGTTTGTAGTTTTTGTTACTTAGTTATTTTCAAATATCCTGCATCGGTCGCCATTTTTCAGTTTTAGTTATTCCAATTGGAAATTGGCGCAGTTTTGGTTTATATTACTACTGTGGTCGTGAACACTCCATAATATATCGCTTTATGGGTTAAACCGAGTATCGTGAGTTTATTAACCAAACGTGGATCGCTTCTACAGTGGTCGAAATATGAAATAACCGTTCAGAGTTGTATTTAGTTGGAACCACAGAACTAAACACTAGTTCTGTGATTCTAACAAGACAAACGATAACTGACATATGACACATGACAGTTATTACCAACAAAAATGAGGGATTTAGGGATTGCCAACATCGAGTTTTTTAAAAATTCGGCAATGTTAAATAAACTTTTAATTTGTTTGGATCACAAATTTATAAAATTAAAACTACAGTTAGTAATATTACTATTTCAAAAAGTCACTGACTATCCTTATATATCGTGTGTGTAACCACCATCTTTTTATTATTGCACTTTGCTGACTTTCCAGAAGGAATTAAAAAAAAATCATTTAGCAATATGAAAGGCGAAAGAAAAGCGTCAGTCTGTTATAGTTGATGACAAATATAATAGAAAAGTTTCACGTATATATATATCTGACGCCAGGACAATAGTTATATGACAGGGACGACAAAAGAACGCAATATCCACTTGAAAAGAAGCAATTGTATGCTACTTAACTAGGTTAAGACTGTCCAAATAATATCACATATTATATTATCGGTTGAAGCCGCGAAGATTATAACGAATACAATGAGGTTTGGGGTGGAAAAAAATAAGAAGTTTTATATTACTAGAAATAATTGGACACTGATTATTTATTTTAATAATTGCGGTGGAAATTACTAGCTCCGTTTAAAGGCTAGTCGAACCCTTCTATTTTTTAACTCCTCGTGCTCGGTTAAGAGGCTAAGTACAAAATCATAGTTTTCGAAAAAATGAAAATCTAACTTTAATCACTTCTATCAAATCAGGGTTTCAACTTTAAATATTTGTTTTTCAGCAAGTTATCGTTTATTAAGCCGCACAAATGTTTATAATATGTAACTGACAAATATTGCTGTAAATTATTATTTTAATGTAATTTTTTACTAAAAAAATGGATATAGTCACATTTGGAACTTAACTTTGTTTCTGAATTAGCAAACCATTACTACAAGCTATCTATGGTAACTATAAAATAAAAAATACTGTATCCTTCTTAAAAAAAATTCTGATCTTCATCATTTATATCTGCAATACCGTCTCGTTCTCAATATTTGCGTCACCAGTCAAGTACCTATAAAAAGGCTTGCATCCATCTGGAAAATTTTTGGCATTGATGATTTCCTTTAGGTTCATGTAAGGGCTACAAACATTTTTCCATGGTAGCCAACGTAACTCGCCATTCCCTACGGGGTACAATCACTATTTTGTGGAAGACATCATCGAAATCTGTTTTAACGCTCATAACAAAAGGATTAGCTTTTTCATATCTGATCCACTTAATGCTAGTTGATTATGGTCCCATCTTCGTCCTTGTTCCGATTAATCATCAGAAGTTTTTTATGTGGTTTCCATTACGCTTTGCATTTTTTGCTATGGTTACCCACTCACGAGGCAAGTACACAGAGATGTTTTTTTGCTTCTCCTCTGGCATGCATTGAATCGCATTCCATTTGACTGTGACCAGAAATAAGAAACTTTTGATCAATGTCTTCAATAGGTAGAGCCTGAACAGCATAGATAAACATGACAGCAACAACTGATTTTTGTTTTGACCGCCGCATGTAACACTTTCTGTTGTCAGAGGGAGGCTTTTAAGATGTTATTTCTCCAGGAGGCTATTTCGGACGGCCCTTTCCACCCTCTATTTCGGTCCACATAAAACACTTACCAGTGTTGTTCCCAGTATTGAAAATCGTAAAATTATAAGTAGACAGCCTCGTTTTGTAAAACAAAACTGGATTTGTCTTACTGATTTACTTACTGATAAAAATTTTCAAAAGAATCAAAAAGGCATTGACTATTATTGATTTTGATTCCATTTTATTCTAGAAAGTTGTCAAATGTCACTTCTTCGCGGGTGAAATCAATCATCTTTTCTGTAGTTTTAAAACCATAGAAATATAAAACCATAGACTCTGATAAGTATAATCTTAATTTTGTTGTGAATGAGAGAGTGAATGAATTTTAGATAAGAAATAAATAGTGTTAATGATTTTTGAATATTTTTGAAGTTAATTAAACCGGTAAGCAGAATTAAACAATAAATAGAACGTTTCATTTGTTTAACTTTTATTTAAAATTGAATGTGTTTGTTTTTGTATCTATGATATTTTTTACAATCAACACAGGCTGTCAACGTTGGGAACTTTTTGAAGGTCAAAGGACAGAGTTGGCCTCACAAAAATTTGAACTCACGTACAAAAAATATAAGTTCCCTGAGATAACTTAAATAAATTTACAAAATAATGTATGTAATAAGGTATGGAATTGATATAGCTCTACAATTCAACAAAACCATATCAGTATATTTGTTTCTTTTCTATGCAATCTTTCTTGTATAAGGAATACATTAGCGTTATGTTGAGGTCTGAGGATAAATATTTTCTTTGAGTCCTTGAACGGCAGTAATGGGAAGAAAGTACGGGAAACCTTTCAATATGGTTCCTTACACTTGCAAGGATCTCAGGTGACGTGACCTTTTTCTTATGTTTTCCGCGTTTGTCTTCCAAACTTGTATTTTCATTTATTCTCTTTTGCATTGCAATATCCAAAACACCTTTTCGAATTCCCAGAGTAGTGATGAACATGGTTTTACATACCTGAATATTTTCCGTGTTTTTCGGAAGAAAGAATGAAATGGTGTTCTGGCGTTTGGAATGTTCCGTGGTTTGCCATTTTTTATTTGTCTTTTTAGTATGACCATGAATAAAGTAAGAAGTTAACTGGTAGTATCGTCGGAAAATTGACAATCTCTCATCGTGAGAAATTTTTTCACCGCATTTTCGTTTACAAGTAGCTGGGCGTGCATCGTTCATTGCTGTTCCTGGTATGTGCTTACCTCTAGATGGAATGTAAGCTTCACTACGTTGCCGTTTTACCTTCGCTATATTTCTTTTCCATTCTGATTCATTTCTTTTTCTTCTTTTCGATTTATTTGTCCGTACAGGTAATTCTTCCATGTCTTGCAGATCCTTGTTATTATTGTTAGAAGTAGAATACGGGGGACCAAAGTCACTATCGGAAGAACCATCAGACTGTGGCATATACTCAGAGTGTTCTGAAGAATAAGGTTCAGCATCAGAATCTAAATCCTGCAATTGGTAAGAACTGGCTTCCGGCATGTTAAGTTTACTTTCATCTCGGGTAAAAGTAATTTGATCTACAAAAAAAAAAGAAAAAAAATGAACCAAGTCCAAATTTTTTTTGCAATATTCTCAACAAAATGAATCATAAACTGAAAAAACATTATCCTTGAAAGTAGATTTTTGTGGATTGGTTTGATTACATTCAACTTGAATTTCCTGGAATGCCGTACTGGTGGATCTTTCTGGAAGTAAAAATATTATTGTTTTTAACAAAGTACAAATAATTTTTCTTGGTAAATGTTATGTAGATCACATCAATTGAATACATAACCTATAATATTTCAATGCCTACTTTAAATTTTTTAAATATTTTCTAATAACTCGTTTAAATAGACTTACCTATTGTTTCTGTTGCTTGAGCACGTACTAAATCTACAGTTGTTTTCCCTCTTGCAGACATTTTTATTATTTATTTAAGACAAAAACAGTAAATCAAAAAAGAATCTAAAAGGCATTGACTATTATTGATTTTGATTCCATTTTATTCTAGAAAGTTGTCAAATGTCACTTCTTTGCGGGTGAAATCAATCATCTTTTCTGTAGTTTTGAAACCATAGAAATATAAAACCATAGACTCTTATAAGTATAATCTTAATTTTGCTGTGAATGAGAGAGTGATTGAATTTTAGATAAGAAATAAATAGTGATAATGATTTTTGAAGTTAATTAAGCCGGTAAGCAGAATTAAACAATAAATCAAACGTTTCATTTGTTGAACATTTATGTAAAATTGAATATGTTTGCTTTTGTATCTATGATATATTTTACAATCAACACAGGCTGTCAACGTTGGAACTTTTTGAAGGTCAAAAGTAAAAATATTATTGTTTTTAACAAAGTACAAATACTTCCCAAACGAGCACAAAAGTTTTTTGCTACTTTTTATAGTCACATTTCTACTAAATCGTCCAAAACGTAGAGTGTATGTCGCCGATGAAGTTCTGGAAGCTTCCAGAGGGGTGGCTTTAATCCCATCATCGTCAGTATAAGGTGACTATGGCACCTCATATATTGTCGAAGACCGTTCCGCCGTACATAGGCAGATTACCGACCATGATTAAGGTATAGAATGCGTCACGGCAGACAATGGTATCGGCGGACTCGGGGCTTTTTGCGGAGGGTGGCCATTTAGATTGTTGGGGAATTGATTTCAGTTGACGAGAGTCGACCAAGCGTGATAATCTCATCGTCTTTGGTATCAAATGCGATCGATTTTATATTTTTTAGTCGGAAGGGATGCAAAGTTTGACTTTTTATATTAATCCTTTATTAGTGGTCGTCAAAAAAATGTACTTTCTGATGACCACGAAAGGTAGGAAACTCTGATTTTTTCATATGTTGTATGTGTAGTAGGAAACCCTCCAAACCATTGCTAAATACTTGAAAACGTAAAAGGACTATGCTTCCATCTTATGGAAAATAAAAGACCACTCAAATGCGGATATTTTGATACCAACTTATTCGTCTTGAAAAATAGAACATTTGATAACATTGCGCCAATGTTGTAATTTAATTAATAAACCCACAAAATCAGTTCATTTGTCAGAAATTTTCGATTCGATTACAAAATCTAACCATTCAATAGGACTCCACCTGCTGCGGTGAAACAGAGTCGGACTTGTGAATATAGTTGTACATACGATGAATACCAGTTTCGTTGAAACAAAATAATAGGATTATATTTTTCAGTTGTATAAAGATATGATAGATTGCAATCAAATTATGTAAAAAAGGTACATCTCTCAATTGACAATCTAACATCTTTACATAAGTTTGTCATTTTGTAATAGCAGTTTATTATAACGTTTTCTATAATATAATAGTAAAATTATAATAGGTACATTTAATAACTGACCGACACGTATTTCGTAAACAATTCCGGTGCAAACGAACTCCCGTCAGGATTCTTAATGACTATAAAATACACATGAGTTCCCGTCCGACACTTGCAGGTATCTTAATCCCCCACTCGAATTGCCGTCCAGTTTATTTAATCCGCTTACAGGTAAACTAAATAGTTTTGAAAATTCCAGTAAATCGTAATACCTATTCGCAATCCTGAATTCTAATGAAAAAGTTGAATTACCTATTGGGGTGGCTAGGGGGTCTGTCAGTACTAATTGCTATAAATATATTTTTCTATTATATTAAGTTGTCATTTTCGAAACGGCAGTTTATTAATATACCTATTTCCGAACGTTTGTTGTCATACGCTATAGTGATACACAAAATGCTTGAAGTAATACTAAGTGAAAAGGGTAAACCCTTTCTGGTTAGGTTATATGTTAGGTTAGGTTAGGTTCTTTACATGTATGTATTTATGACTCAGTTCAGTAGTAGTACGCAATAATATTGTAGAATTAAAATTCCGTATTTTATTCCAATAATGATATCATATAAAATAATATCGTTTAATAGTGCCGAACATAAGACATTTATAACTATTTCTTATTTCATACATCTGAAAACGGACCTCCCTTAAAACTTTTACTGTTCACTTATTACAATTTGCAATAAATACATAGCTAGATATCAGATGATTCAGAGAATTTACCGTAATAACCATAAACACCTTTTAGACAGGTCAGTTTTCACCCTGACGGGAACTCGAGTGACGGCTTAACGTATCCTAATTATGGAACAGGTAGACTGGTTGACTGTAGTTGACGCTGCTGATCGAACTATACCTAATCATGAAGAAATATAATGATACAAATTAGATTTCAGTTAACAGTGCTTTTTATGTCACGCAAGGGAAAACACTCATCGCCATCAAAATATATATAACACAAAAACCGGCTTCGGCTATCAAAAAAATACAAAAATTAAACAAAACCCGGCTTCGGCTATCAAAAATATACAAAAATTAAACAAAACCCGGCTTCGGCCATCAAAAAAATTTAATAAAGCAAAAAGGGGACTTAAGCTACCAAAAAAATATAAAAACCGGCTTAGGCCAATAAAAATTTTTTTTTCAGCTACACTTCGCGGATAGAAGGTAATGAGGTCCTCAGGCACTGCCTGTGGGGGGAAGGTGGAGCGCGTAAAAGGGGATACTCTAAGAATTATACATTATCTTTTAGTATCACCCTTTACGTCGGGTTCATTACCTACAAGCATTTTTGTATTAACAGTTAATAGACATTTAACATCTTCCCTATAAAAAAATCTTTTCCGCATCCCTATCCTATTTTTTTTTAAAAAGTAACCGATGTCTTTCTCATACAATCTCCGTAAGCGATTTTAAAAATAATATCATTAATTGTGGGTTTATTAATTAAATTACAACATTGGCGCAATGTTATCAAATGTTCTATTTTTCAAGACGAATAAGTTGGTATCAAAATATCCGCATTTGAGTGGTCTTTTATTTTCCATAAGATGGAAGCATAGTCCTTTCAGTTTTTGTCAATTTTAACTACAAAGGACCTGCATTACCGCAAAAATCATTTCTTACACATCTAAAGTAAATTAATTTTGCAAGAACATGAGATTAATTTGGTTTTGGTAGACCGAATAATTCCTAAGATACAGCTATTCAAAATTTTGAAAATTTCAAAAAAAATTCCTCAATTTTGACCGCTTAGAGTTCATTTGAAGACAAATATTATTATATTATACATTATTAAAGAGGACTAACATTTATTGATTTAGAAAAAGCATTTGATAAAACACCAAGTAAAGCTTATAGAATTGATCCAAATTTATTAAAATATATTCAAACAACGGATAATTCAGTAAAAACGAGATTTCCTTATGAATATAAAAAGCCTTATTTACAGTGTGGGAGAGGAGAGAAAAATACTTTTCTCAACACCTGCACAAATTAAAACCGAATTGCTCATTCACACCATCTGCTCTTCCATTAGAGGCGTCACTCAAGGGCCCGTCACATCCAGAAAGAACACCTTTCCTTATTTCTTTACAAGCAAAATTTAATTTCCTGAACTCGTCGACGGCGTCCTTCTTTTCTCTTCTATATATATATATATATATAAAGACGCGAAGCCGCGCCATCGACGCCACCAAAAAACATTAGCACCTTGAAGCCGAAGCCGCTTTTTTAATGCAGCCACGTCAAAAACAATGTCTCGTTATAAAACGGAGAAAATGAGATTTACCTTCGACCCGCTATTTAGCAATTTTTTCATTAGGTGATTCTACGAGGTAATTGTGCACTTAATTTCTGAATTAATGGGGGTTACTTCGAGAATGTTTTTAAAGATTTCTTTCTTTCCGTGAAAATAACCATTTTTTTGTTTTATTGTTGTCATTTGCATAATCGAAATCTTTGGCGTTTGCGATAATGTAACATACTTTTAATTTATCTGTTTCTGTTTAAAACGGCTTAAATTGGCAAAACGTAATTCATAGTATCACTTGCCACACTAGTTGTCGCGCTTTTAAAGACCTGGTCGCTGAAAAACACGTACGCCGTATATACAGGGGTCGCGTTATTTATTACTTTCATAGCTTGTTGACTTATAGATAGATTGAGAGTTTGGTACGAGAGCTGATAAAAACGTATGTTGTTAGAAAACTTCTTCAAAAAACGATGTTGTTTTGCTAGGTACGGTCTAGTATTTAATTGCGAACATCAAATTATAAGAAATATACTAAACGAAATATCTTGGAATGGAGTATTCAATCAAATTACAAGAAAAAAAAAAGGTGAGCGGTCGACGGACCGCAGACAGAAGCTTGCTTCTCATGCACAATAGAATGACCAATTTTCGTGTGAATTTTTCACCATTTTTCAAAAATTCTGTTAATTTTTGACCATTTTTGACCATTTTTGACGAATTTTGACAATCATTGACCGTCTTTGACAATTATTGACCGTCTTTGACAATTATTGACCATTTCTAACAATTTTTCAAAAATTTTAACATATTTGGCAATTATTGACCATTTTTCCAAAATTCTGACAATTTTTTCAAATTTTAATAATTATTGACCATTTTTGACAATTATTGACCAATTTTGATAGTTTTGACAATTATTGATCATTTTTGACAATTTTTCAAAAATTTTAACCATTTTAGACCATTTTGCCAAATTTTAACAATTATTGACTATTTTTGACAATTTTGATTGGTTTTGACAATTATTGACCGTCTTTGACAATTATTGACCATTTTTGACAGTTTTTGACGAATTTTGACAATTATTGACCGTCTTTGATAATTATTGACTATTTTTGACAATTTTTCAAAAATTTTAACATATTTGGCAATTATTGACCATTTTTTCAAAATTTTGACAATTTTTTCAAATTTTAATTGTTGACCATTTTTGACAATTATTGATCAATTTTGACAGTTTTGACAATTATTGATCATTTTTGACAATTTTTCAAAAATCATGACCATTTTAGACCATTTATCCAAATTTTAACCATTATTGACCATTTTTGACAATTTTTGAGCATTTTTGACAGGTTCTGACAATTATTGATCATTTTTGACAATTTTTCAAAAATTTTGACCATTTTTGACAGTTTTTTATAATTATTGACAGTTTTTGACAATTTTTGACAATTTTTTGAAAAATTCGACCATTTTTCAAAAATTTCGACAATTTTTGACAGTTATTGACCATTTTCCCAAATTTTTGACAATTATTGACCATTTTTCCAAATTTTTGACAATTTTTGAAAATATTTGACAGTTTTTGACAATTTTTGACGATTTTTCCAAATTCTTGACAATTTTTGACTATGTTTAAAAATTTTTGACCATTTTTCAAAAATTTTAACAATTATTGACAATTTTTCAAAAAATTTAACATATTTGGCAATTATTTACCATTTTTTCAAAATTTTGACAATTTTTGACCATTTTCAAAATTTTAACAATTATTGATCCTTTTGGACCATTTTTGACAATTTTTGAGCATTTTTGACAGGTTCTGACAATTATTGACCATTTTTGACAATTTTTAATAATTATTGACCATTTTTGACAGTTTTTCGAAAAATTTTGACAATTTTTGACAATTATTGACCATTTTTCCAAATTTTTAACAATTTTTGAAAATAATTGGCAATTATTAACCATTTTTTCAAGATTTTGACAGTTTTTGACAATTTTTGACGATTTTTCAAATTCTTGACAATTTTCGACCATGTTTAAAAATTTTTGACAATTTTTCAAAAATTTTTACAATTATTGACAATTTTTCAAAAATTTTAACATATTTGGCAATTATTGACCATTTTTTCAAAATTTTCACAATTTTTGACCATTTTCAAAATTTTAACAATTATTGAGCCTTTTGGACCATTTTTGACAATTTTTGACGAATTTTGATTGGTTTTGACAATTATTGACAGTCTTTGACAATTATTGACCATTTTTGACAGTTTTTGACGAATTTTGACAATTATTGACCGTCTTTGACAATTATTGACCAATTTTGACAGTTTTGACAATTATTTTGACAATTTTCCAAAAATGTTGACCATTTTAGACCATTTTTCCAAATTCTAACAATAATTTTTGACCATTTTTGACAATTTTTGAGCATTTTTGACAGGTTCTGACAATTATTGACAATTTTTCAAAAATTTTGACAATTTTTAATAATTATTGACCATTTTTGACAGTTTTTCATATTTATTGACAATTTTTGACCTTTTTTGACAATTTTTCGAAAAATTTGACCATTTATCAAAATTTTTTGACAATTATTGACCATTTTTCCAAATTTTTGACAATTTTTGAAAATATTTGGCAATTATTAACCATTTTTTCAAAATTTTGACATTTTTAGACCATTTTTCAAAATTTTAACAATTATTGATCCTTTTGGACCATTTTTGACAATTTTTGACGAATTTTGATTGGTTTTGACAATTATTGACCGTCTTTGACAATTATTGACCATTTTTGACAATTTTTCAAAATTTTTGGCAACTATTGACCATTTTTGACAATTTTGACAATTTTTGAAAATATTTGGCAATTATCGAACATTTTTTCAAAATTTTGACAGTTTTTGACAATTCTTGATCATTTTTCCAAATTTTTGGCAATTATTAACCATTTTTTCAAATCTTTGACAATTTTTACCTATAGGTGTGCGAGCTCAGTGCGGCAAGAGAAATTGCGCACAGTCGCTTGAATGAGTTATCGCGTGACGAACGCTTTTTCGTAACATCACACGTTTCACGAGTTCACTAGCCTTCCCAAAAGTCCTATGTTGCGCAATAAGAAGCAAGCTTCAAAAATGTTATAATTAGATTATACCATGTATTTTTTGCACTAGTACGAAAAAGTTAAACTTCTGTCAAAATAGATAGTGCAAAAAATAATCATAAAAAATTTATTTGTTTGGTTAAAAAGTCAAACACCTACACCTTCTTTAATTTATACAATACCGATTAGAACTGCAGAGAGTAATAAATAAAATTTAGTATGCAAAAATAAATCAAAAGTGCTTTTATACACAAAAATGTGTCCCCAGTGCAAAAGTTAAATACAGTAGGAAAGCCAGACAAACAGCCCTGGCAGTCTTGGCAAGAGTAATGCGCTGATTACATTACCAATGAGTGGGTGTCGGAATAAAGATTCAAAACAGGTGAGATTAGAAATTGTTCTGACTCGCAAACAAACAAATTGCCTCTCAACCACTGAACAAACAACCGCCAAATTGCTGAGAAAATTACCTGTTTCAGCTCTGCTTGAATTCATTAGAAGGTCGACTAATAATTTTCATTTATCAAACGCTAACGACATGCCAAGCTCAAGGAAAAACATTTTTCTTGGAAAGCCTAATAATATCATTTTCTTTGTAAACACTACGAAGAATTAAAATTGTGAATACCTAATGAGGTAATTGTGCCGAGATAGTTTGTAATAATATTTACTTCAGTATAATTATTTTGGTTTGATGTGAACTTTTGCTTCCCAACCGTAATATATAGGGTGTCCAAAACTCAAACCGATTTACCTTTATCCAAAAGTTTCTCCAATAGCTATAGATATAGCACTGGGTGACATTGTTAGGTCGGTTTTTACTACCAACTTCAAACTATTTTATGGTGACTAAAATAAGTAAACAATGACCTACATCTTATTTTTTCAATATATCTAGAAAAAACCTCATCGATCGTAGTACCATATCTCGTGGTTGGTATATTTCTATCATTTTTCATTGCAACATTAAATACTTCTCTCAAGTATTCAGTAAGTGGAGCAGATGTTTTTCTAGGAACCATTCTAAGCATTTATTAACAAGTTCTCAAGAGCTTTGTATAACATACAAGTTTTTTGAAGGTATGATGATTGATTGTCTCCACTTATCAAGAAATTGTTGACTACACTAAATTTTATTATAAAGTTTAAGCAGTGTTGCAATTTAAGTGGCAATTGCAGCTGAGACCCACAACAATCAATCAAAACCATACTTCCATTTTTTTAATAATCAACTCTTTCTTTTGCCCATAACTCTCCCGTTCCTGTTTACTACACATTTCTTATCCTCGAAACTTATCCTTTCAGCGCCGTCAAAGAACGCCTCAAAAACAACATTGGGCAACGATGCCGTCTTCAAACACGCCGCCCCCTTTTTGAAAAACCTTGTTTAAAAAAATATATTGCATCAACGTTTAGAAATCCTAAACGGTCAAACTATCCGAAACCTGATCACTCCAACCAATCACTGGCTTCTATCTCCCACCCTCTTCGTAGAAAGCGTAAATACCAAACACTTCGCCGCTCACCGGTAGTCGATCAACCCTTCAAGTAGCTACCATATCCTTCTGGCCTATTACCTCTTACCCACCTTTCCACCCTAGGGGTTTATTCTCCCTCACTTTCTCAATGTCTTAACCAAGAGACAAAAAGACTACCCCTTTTTTATCTCCCTTTCCCCTATCTGTTATAGTTCAGTTTATAACTGTTTAGTTTAGACTAGAACTCTTAAGTTCAGTTTAGAACTGTTTAGTTCAGTTGTTAGATAATGTTAGTTTACCTTTAGTCTTATTCAGAGACTGTATATTAGTTTAGTTCTGAACTGTTAGTATATCCTTAGTCTTCTTCAGAGACTGTTTAGTTCAGGCTAGAGCTGTTTAGTTTGGACTAGAACTGTTTAGTTGAGCTTAGAACTGTATAGTTTAGTTTAGTTAGATAAAGCTAGTATATCTTCGGTTTTTTTTCAGACACTGTTTAGTTTGGGTTACAACTGTTTAGTGCAGGCTAGAACTGCTAAGTTCAGTTTAGGACTGTTTAGTTTGGTTTGGAACTGTTTAGTTGAGCTTAGAACTGATTAGTTTAGTTTAGGACTGTTTAGATTAGTTAGGTAATGTTAGTTTACCTTTAGTCTTATTCAGAGACTGTATATTAGTTTCGTTCAGAACTGTTAGTATATCCTTAGTCTTCTTCAGATATTGTTTAGTTCAGGCTAGAACTGTTAGGTTCAGTTTAGAACTGTTTAGTTTGGATTATAACTGTTTAGTTGAGCTTAGAACTGTATAGTTTAGTTTAGAACTGTTAAGTTCAGTTTAGTTTAGTTAGATAAAGCTAGTATATCTTCGGTTTTTTTTCAGACACTGTTTAGTTTGGGTTACAACTGTTTAGTGCAGGCTAGAACTGTTAAGTTCAGTTTAGGACTGTTTAGTTTGGTTTGGAACTGTTTAGTTGAGCTTAGAACTGATTAGTTTAGTTTAGGACTGTTTAGATTAGTTAGGTAATGTTAGTTTACCTTTAGTCTTATTCAGAGACTGTATATTAGTTTCGTTCACAACTGTTAGTATATCCTTAGTCTTCTTCAGATATTGTTTAGTTCAGGCTAGAACTGTTAGGTTCAGTTTAGAACTGTTTAGTTTGGATTAGAACTGTTTAGTTGAGCTTAGAACTGTATAGTTTAGTTTAGAACTGTTTAGTTTAGAACTGTTTAGTTTAGAACTGTTAAGTTCAGTTTAGAACTGTTTAGTCTAGTTAGATAATGCTAGTATATCTTCGGTCTTTTTCAGAGACTGTTTAGTTTAGGTTAGAACTGTTTAGTTTAGGCTAGAACTGTTAAGTTCAGTTTAGAACTGTTTAGTTTAGTTGGGTAATGTTAGTTTACCTCTAGTCTTCTTCAGATACTGTATATTAGTTTGGTTCAGAACTGTTAGTATATCCTTAGTCTTCTTCAGAGACTGTTTAGTTCAGGCTAGAACTGTTAAGTTCAGTTTAGAACTGTTTAGTTTGGACTAGAACTGTTTAGTTGAGCTTAGAACTGTATAGTTTAGTTTAGAACTGTTAAGTTCAGTTTAGTTTAGTTAGATAAAGCTAGTATATCTTCGGTTTTTTTTCAGACACTGTTTAGTTTGGGTTACAACTGTTTAGTGTAGGCTAGAACTGTTTAGTTTGGATTAGAATTGTTTAGTTGAGCTTAGAACTGTATAGTTTAGTTTAGAACTGTTTAGTTTAGTTTAGAACTGTTAAGTTCAGTTTAGAACTGTTTAGTTTAGTAAGATAGTGCTAGTATATCTTCGGTCTTTTTCAGAGACTGTTTAGTTTAGGTTAGAACTGTTTAGTTTAGGCTAGAACTGTTAAGTTTAGTTGGGTAATGTTAGTTTACCTCTAGTCTTCTTCAGATACTGTATATTAGTTTAGTTCAGAACTGTTAGTATATCCTTAGTCTTCTTCAGAGACTGTTTAGTTCAGGCTAGAACTGTTAAGTTCAGTTTAGAACTGTAGTTTGGATTAGAACTGTTTAGTTGAGCTTAGAACTGTATAGTTTAGTTTAGAACTGTTCAGTTTAGTTTAGAACTGTTAAGTTCAGTTTAGAACTGTTTAGTTTAGTAAGATAGTGCTAGTATATCTTCGGTCTTTTTCAGAGACTGTTTAGTTTGGGTTGGAACTGTTTAGTTTAGGCTAGAACTGTTAAGTTCAGTTTAGAACTGTTAAGTTTAGTTGGGTAATGTTAGTTTACCTCTAGTCTTCTTCAGATACTGTATATTAGTTTAGTTCAGAACTGTTAGTATATCCTTAGTCTTCTTCAGAGACTGTTTAGTTCAGGCTAGAACTGTTAGGTTCAGTTTAGAACTGTTTAGTTTGGATTAGAACTGTTTAGTTTAGTTAGATAATGCTAGTATACTGTTTAGTTTAGTTTACAACTGTTAAGTTCAGTCTAGAACTCTTTAGTTTAGTTAGATAATGCAAGTATATCTTCGGTCTTTTCCAAAGACTGATTAGTTTAGGTTGGAACTGTTTAGTTCAGGTTGGAACTGTTTAGTTCAGGCTAGAACTGTTAAGTTCAGTTCAGATCTGTTTAGTTTGGTTTAGAACTGTTTAGTTGAGCTTAGAACTGTTTAGTTTAGTTTAGAACTGTTTAGTTTGGTTTAGAACTGTTTAGTTTAGTTAGATAATGCTAGTATACCTTCGGTTTTTTCAGAGACTGTTTAGTTTAGGTTAGAACTGTTTAGTTCAGACTAGAACTGTTAAGTTAAGTTTAGAACTGTTTAGTTGAGCTTAGAACTGTTTAGTTTAGTTTAGAACTGTTTAGTTTAGTTAGGTAATGTTAGTTTACCTTTAGTCTTATTCAGAGACTGTATATTAGTTTAGTTCTGAACTGTTAGTATATCCTTAGTCTTCTTCATAGACTGTTTAGTTCAGGCTAGAACTGTTAGGTTTATAAAGTCATACAACAACTACCCGTTGAACAATTGTCTCCGACCAATGAGCCAGTCGATTGGAAAGCATAACAATACACCATTAGTGATATAAGTGACTTTTTTTTCTATTTATTTATTCTCCAACCAGTGGAATACAGTACAGAATAACAAAAAATGCAGAAAAACGTTAAATAAAGTTATTTTGTGAAACACCGTACGGTGTGATAAATGGCTTGAGAGTGCACGCTCACCTTTATCATGTTCCGTCAAGCAGTTTAGCTACTGTTTCTGGATGTAGATGTTTATTAAGGGAAGTATCCAGGAAGAGTGAATGGAATTGTAGAGGCTTTGATTAGGTTGCAAGTTATTCATTGTGTTTGGTGGGACAGTGTTGCGGGATTGGTTTTATTTTAAAATTGTTGAGCAAATATGTCATTAGTGTCAACGCTTTTCTCTTAATTGAATTCAGATATTTTGGCTAGTATTTCTTCCTTTCATCTGTTTTATTTTGTACTCCATTTGGGAAGGAGAGACATCAGGTGTTATTGTGCTGGTGAATGTGATCCACGAGTCTTTTTTTGCTTTTTTTTTAGAAACATTCACATTTTAAGGTTTATGAGGCCTTCCAATATATTACAACTATATAATTATGATAATTTACATTTTTTCGATATCTTTTGCGCTCGCTATTTTGATTTCCGGATAACTTTTTAATATTTTGGTATTTACTTTAAAATGAACTTGTATGTGTTTAAATTACTTATTCTGAGATTTTAACAACTTTTTTAACTCCATCGCTTGTACAAAACAATAAAAACTGGGAAGTGAAATATTAATCAACGAAATTTGTTGATTTATTTTTATATACGTAAACTGAGCACGTACTCGGTTATAATTTGATCGGCGTGTAGGGCACGTAAATTTACGGTCTGACAAACTGCATTTTTGGGGGGTTTCGCGTACCTCCAATTTACCTACGTTTCGGTTGCCATCACCCACCCACCTCATGCTCGTTCGCTCGTCTGCCCTACTGGATGCAAAACATTCGTCCATTTAGCAAACTGTGCACATCACATGCATGACAATGCAGAATTATAAATTACATTTGAATTAAACTATGTAATTGCAAAACCAGCGAATACATCCATTATATGAACGAACTGTGTTTATGTCGCCGTGCACAGTGATTCTGGTCGAGGGCCAGCAATAACGGATCGTGATGGTAGGTGTACATTTTTTTTTAATTATCGCCATTCACGGAATATTTTAATATAAAATTAGTGACAATTTAAAAGATTAAAATGAAAATTAAAAAAAACAAAAATGTTTCATTATAGAAGGTTCAACTGTTGTGCGATTTTTGGTAAGTATAATCAAATCTTCTCCTTTTTTCGGCGTTGCCTAAAAGGGTGTTCCGGCCTCTATTTCAGTGTGTCCTGGAATCCACAGTAAGGTGACTGTATTGTTCTCGCCTAGTTCATTTAGTTTGCCTAGGCATTCCCACACCATTTTGGAACTGATTACACAAGAGCTCAGTGCTTTAATGGCTGCTTGACATGATGATAATCCTTTTCCTTCTATATCCTTCATCAATATTGAACTGGACACACTTTCGTATGTTGTAAAATATTTGGGGCTTTTCCCAACCTTCCGGAGTGTTTGTTTATTGGTCCGTACACTCCTATCCTAGTCCCTTCTATTGCTTTTGAGCCGCCTGTATACCATTGAATGTCATTCTTTCCAATCCTGGTAAAGGCGTTGGGGTCCCATTCTTTCTTCTACTTTTTCATCATACTTTCTTGCGGCATGTCCTAGGACTTCTGATATCTAACAAGCGAGGAGGTAGGTGTTTTTTATGATGCCCTCTCTACTTAAAAATGTATCTATCATTATCGAAAAAATTCGAGTGGAAAAATTATGAAGTGTTATTTACAACGGTCCTGTGTGTCTGTAATGAAACCCTTTTATGCAAGGTATCCGGAATCATAGGCAATTCAACGAGATTGATGCTAATATTTCAGGACCTTCTTTCACTTTGTAATTTTACGTTGAAAGGACTTCTATATCGTAAAAAAGAATTCTACGTTCGTCCACGCTTATGCTTTGTGGAAATTCCACTGTAGAATATACGAGGCGAGGTAAATAATTTCCGCTTTTAATTTTATTCTACTGGAACTTGTTTTTTTCTGTTCGAGTTAATTTACTGATTATAATATGCCAAGTTGTGAAAAACCAGCAGTTTCGATACCTCCTTCTATTTGCTTTTAATCTAAGGTCGCAAAAATTGGTTGCACCATTAATGGCCGATTTCACCAACCATTTCCTAAAGTTGGGCTTAGGAATTCCTAAGAGAGATAGGAAATACCTAATATTAGGTCGGCTTGCTCGGTCTGCCTGAACAGTTTAGGAAATACCTAACTTGACATTTCTCGGTTGTCATCTTGATTGATAGCAAGTCGAGTTTGTAGAATTTTTATTGTTAGTTATTATTTCAAAAATAGGCGAGCTGTACGTTCTGTAGAACGTCTCGAATGATTTGATAGTTCATCAGAGTCTGAAAATAAAGGACCCCGAAAACGAGTAATTCGTCCGCGTAAAGTAAAACCAGAAATCTAAGAAGGTCGTAAATCAATATTAGCCGACGACCCTCATTATTACCTATTGTTCGAAATATAGAATTATAATCGCATTTATTATCGTGATGTTTATAAATGTTATATATCATATAATATACAGTATGTCTGAAAAAGTTGGCAACATATGGGAAACTTTTTTTACGAAAAAAAGTTATTCTTTATGAAAATCTCTGCTTTCGAAAATAATAATATTCAGGTATTAATATTTGACATTAGATGTACAGGGTGACCACAAATTGCAAAAGATTAATAGAGGAATATTTTGACCACTTCTATTGCAACTTAAATTTTGAAAATTTTAGTTGTGAAACACGTCAACTTTTATCTTATTTAACAAGTCAACACACCTCAAATGTTTATTTGTTGATTTGAAATCTTTTAGCAATGAACTTAAATCAGTAATAAATAAGTAATAACAATAGCTAGAATACTATGAATTCTGAAGGTTACTTAGAATTTTTGAATGATAAAATTTCCGATTTTATTGATAATCTACCAATAATAGAAAGACAACGCATATGGTACCAACATGATGGAGCACCATGTCATAGTACCAGAAATGTTCGAGAATATCTACTGCAAACTTTTAATGGACGAGTATTAGGAAGATTTGTAAAATTTTCTTGGCCTGCAAGATCTCCAGACCTGAACCCACTAGACTTCTTTTTGTGGGGTTACCTAAAGCAAAAAGGATACCTTAAAAGACTATTCGACAAAATTGATCATTTGAAAAGAACAATTCAGGAAGCATGTGACGATATTACTCAGGCTGTTATTAGAAATGTAATAAAAGCATTTTCGAAAAGAGCAATTGAATGCTTAGAATGAAACGGTAATTTTTTTAATTAGTATGATCCAATTGCCTATTAAAGTATAGTTTTCTATTTTGAACAATTTTTCATAATTAACGTTTTCGATATTGTAAAAAATAAAGGTACTTTACTCTTGTATCAAATTCATATTTTTTGACAAACCTCGTATACGATTTAAAAAATTGACATCTGACATTTGCGTTCCACTTTATGGGCCATGCAGAACTTTTTATAAAGAATACCTTTTTTTCGTAACATTACAAATAAAAAAGTTTCTCATATGTTGCCAACTTTTCAGACATACTGTATATACATAAACAATTCTCAATTAAATTCAAGCGATTTTTCTTAACCCAATATTATCATCATAAAACAAACTCTAATGGCTAGGGCAGGTACAACTCTGCGTAGAATCGACCGCCTGCTGATAACTCGAGTGGTTGGTGATTTATGACCTTCCTAAATTTCTGGTCGTACGTTACCAATGATTTTGAGACATTAGACGAAACAGATGTCTTTCGGCATTTTCGGTTACCCAAAAGTACGACGCAACGTTACAAACATTAGAGATAATTGAAGATGCTCCAGAATTCAAAAGTGATAGGTCAAGTGAATATCTAGATCAGATTAATGCTTTTTGTTACTATTTTTTCCAGTAATGAATCGGTATTCAATGTAAATTAAATTAGATTGTATTTTTGCAATAAAGTGATAAATTTTGACTTTCCTCCCTAGGTAAAATTGGCACTACTACTCCATTTTTTCTGCCATTTTCACAGATATTATCTGAACTCCTCCTTTACTAATAGTAAGTTTGTGGACGAAAAAAAATAAAAAACAACAAAGCGAGGCACTCGACATAAATCCGAAAAAGAGTTAGCTATTTTTCTTCTTTTCTCACCTTCTTCTAGCACTATTTGTTACGTTATGATCTCCACCCATTCGGTTAAAATTAAGCAGTGATACCAATTATACGCAAAAATAAATCTAAATCTGATATTTAGTTAGGTATTTCTTACCTAAGGTGTTTTTAGGCTGGTGGAATCTGATTTAGTAACGGATTTAGGAAGTATACAAAATCAGGTTGGTGAAATCGGGCATTAGTTTCAGTTTACAGTAAGCAACTTTTTTTGCGGCCTTAGATCCTTAAAAAATATTGAAAATGCTAGTTTTTTATTGTTTGACATTTCGTTTCAATGTCCTTTTTCTTATATCAAAATTTTCCGCAAGAATTCAACAATATGAAATTATGAACCACTCCCGGTATATTTTTATGCCGTTCTCTTGTACCTTTGTGGTTTTTGCTGAAAACATGCGAATGGTTTTTGTCCCTTGTACACCTATTGTATTTTCATTTTTATATTCTTTTGTTCGTTCACGGTTCACCTATAGTTTTATGGTTATTGTTTCATATTTGCGTATAAATCTTTGGAAACTCACCTAAAGAAACCTTCTGAAGTTTTTGTCGGCCGATTTCGGTATTTGATAGTGAGGATTTATTTGTTGTCATAAAACTTGTAAATGGAAAGGAAAACACGAATTTATAATAATAGATATATAAAGTTGGAAGTGGAAAAAATACACTATTATCTTTATCAGTTTCTCTTTTATTCGAAAAAGTTATTTCATGAAACTTGAAGAGGGCTACTGCAGCACTACGAAACGTATACAGGGCAGGGTGTTTCTATAAAAATCACAGACATTTAAACTTGAAAATTTGCCCACAAGTGTAGCATAAAACCATAAAACAAAGTTATCATCTTGGACTGTCAACAGTCAATGATTGGCATGGCTGTTGAGCTGTAACATCTAATTATTAAAAGTTATAAAGTAACAAAAGTGTTTTAATTTACTTAACAAGTGAACAGACCTATAAAAATAAATGGCGCAGTCAGTAGGATATTCAATGTACCAACTATATTTTCCCTCTTGAAATAATAATCGACCAGTTTTTGAATTTTCTCCAAAAAAATTTGTCTTACTTTGAATATTTCCAAAAATTTGAGCTTTCTTTTTATAACCACAATATTGAAAAATTTCCCATGGAAGTTTATAGTTTTTTTTTATTGTTCATTTTTAATTCCGATTCGCCTAATGTAAGCCTCGTGGATGAAAATAGAAAAATGATTGTGTTATTATCACAAACGCCAATTGAGATCGCCCTCTAATTTCACTTTTTATCTCGCGCACATGTCCGGTAGCCCGCCATATGATACTAGTACAATTCGTGCAAATTTACTTATGGATTAGATGTAAGCCTCCTTCCTATTGAAGGTCGTAATGAACCTGGGGGAATAACGGTGATCGCACAAAGAGAGGTTATGCGCCCACGGGGAGATTGGCGACGACGACAGGCATTTCATCCCTGTGCTTGTTGTTGATTGGAAATGAAAAGAGAATTCTGCACCTCAATTGTACATATGTAGGGGAGAGTAAATCATTTCTTTATTTTATATAATATTTCGTTTATTTAGAGTATCCTGTAACTGAAAAATTTTATTAAAATGAAATAATATCAACAATATTTTTGAAATGTATGAAAGTTTGTTGCTTCGCAATTTCGCGGGGGGGGGGACGAGCGAGGGGGGACGAGCGAGTGGAGTGATACTGGAGTGAAGAAAAAGGAGGTATTGCCTCTGGAAGTCAAGGAACAGAAGAGGAAACTGAAGGACAAAGGAAGGAAGGAGGTGGAGAATGGGAAGGAAGAAGAGTGGGAGAGTGTAGAGAGATTGAAGGAGATAATAAGGCGGCTGGAGGAGAGGGTGGAAAGGCTGGAGAAGCAGAAGGCAGCGGCAGAGGGGCGGGTCAAGGAATTGGAGAAGTTGTGTAGGGAGGACGATAGAAAGAAGATAATGCAAACTCGATGGAAGGAGGGGCAAAGAGACTGGGAAGAACGGAAGGAAGCTAGAGATAAGGACTGGGATGGTGAAAAGGGGGAGGGAATAGAGGTGAAGGTGGGAAATCCAATGATGGGAGATGAAAAGGTAAAGGTTGTATGGGTGACCAAGGAAGACAGTGGAATGGAGAAGGATATACAACGAATGTTTAGGGATATGTAGCCGATACTAGGAGAAAAAGGAGAGGAAATGGAATGAGTTAAGGAGGTACGCATTAACGAAAGGAAAAGGGTAAGGTTGAATGCGGAGGTGTTGATCTGACAGATAGAGGGAGATTATAGGGATGAGAGGAAGGTGTTCTAGATGATGAGCCGACTTTTTGGGGAAGTAACGAGCGGGGACAGAGTTGGGTTCCACAGGCGTGGTGGCGTGGATGAGAGGTGGCGGAGGTAACAATTTATACAGATGGTGAAAAGGAGGGCAGGAATGGAGCAATAATCCTGAAGGATGTCGGGGAAATAGATCTGGAGGGCATTGAGAGGATTAAGAAGGGGTTGGGGGAGATGAAAGGGGAGTAAGTGGATAGACTCAGAGTCTCAAGGAATAGGGAGGTGGTTATAGAGTCAAAGAAGGGGGTTGAGGTGAGAGGAATTCTGAGGGAGGAGCTGGGAGTGGAACAAAAACCATAAAGATGGTAGGGATAGACCCGTGGATGGTGAGGGGGAAAATGGAGAAATTGATTGGGAAAGGGACAAAAGTGGTAAGGGAGAGGAGCGGGATGAAAATGGTGGTGGTGAGGGCGGAATGGGAAAAAGCGGAAGCCTTATTGGGAAAAAAGGGGATTAGATTGAGGTGGAACAGGGTGAGTATTATAGAGGTAAGAGAGGATGGCAGATGCTTAAAGTAGCGGGGTGTTAGGTGAAAGGAGTCAAGGAGAGGAGTAAGTGCTGGCTATGTAAGAGAGAGGATCACTTGGCCATAGACTGTCGTCAGGCCTTTCTTTGTAGGGTATGTGGGCAAAGGGGACCCAAGCCAGAGGAGATAAAGTGTAGTAGGGGAAGGAAGGGAGTAGATGAAGACGATGAAAAACAGGAAGGAAAAAATGGGAGGGATACTTTGGACCCCTCAGAGGGGACAAGTCTGGTCAAATAGGAGGAAGGTGGGAGCAGTGCGCGGGAAAAAGTAATGAAGGGGATGCAGATAAATTTGGGGAAATGCAGGATAGCACATGATATATTGGATGAAGTGATTTTCAGGAGGGAAGTGGATGTGGTGTGTGGATCTGAGGTAAATGCTAGATATGTGGGAAAGCAGGGATGGATTATGGATGATACAGGAGAGGCAGATACATAACAATAATAAATTAATACTACTTTTTACAATATAAACAAATAAAAAACTTGGACTTATTGATATGGTTGAATAGATACAAAACAATTGTTGTATGGTACTTTTCTAATTAAAAATGTTATTGATGACGTTATCACGCTAACATAGATAATGTCAAAAATGAGAAGGTAATCTGTCGAAGCTCCCATTTAATTATAAAAATCGACGGGTTTCAGGATTTTCCCCTAAAATCACCGGCTTAGGAAATAATGAATTTATTTCTTTTATTTGGACCATACTGTATGAATTTAATTCGACTTTTGGCGATAAGGCACCGTTAAAAACTTCTGAATTCTTTGGAGGTTCTAATAGAAAATATTATTTTAAATATAAATAGTTTGCCACAGAAAATGTGAACAAACAAGATATTTATTTTATATAAACAATTGTTGATATATTATTTACCGGAAATCAGCACTACTCATTATATTGTAAATCAGTGACAAAATTATTATTTTAACCTTTTGACCGTAGTTGACGTAGATGTAACCAACAAAGAGGTACCATTCACGTGATAAGAAGGTGTAGATAAATTTATCGTTTATAGAAATGAGACTCGTGTGTTAATTATGATAATTGGGAGTAATTCAATTTTGCAATTTCTTTGTTTTAAGAGCTTAAGGTTGTTATTTATAATACAAGTCGATTAAAGAAAACCGTAGCTTTTTATATAACTAATTGCAACATGAACGTCTTTTGCATCGTATTTATATACGATGGTTGTCTCTTGAGTGTTTCATATAACAACATAGTTTGGGGCTGTCAGCAAATATCAAATGTCTGTCAGTCAGTCCAGAAATGGAATTAAGCCGAGAAAATTTTCGCGCAAACTTTAATGCAACTGGCCAAATCACACGACTTTTTCTAACGAAAACCAAAACATTGTCAACTACAAACTTCAGTGAAAGTTCAAAAGATATCAAGGTGTTTAGAACATCAGACGCAATATTATTTCAATAGTTATCTTTTAACTTTTATTTTAACACACTTGTGAAACGTTTGGCTCATGGTAACTTTTATGAATACGTTTTTTGTTTACAGAAAAATATAAATACAAAGTTTATCATTAAACTTTTTTTGTTATTTTCACTTTGTCGTTGTACACTTCTTCAATTAATTTTATTTTCCGAGCGTGGTCGGACAGCCGGCAATTCGTTAATAAAAGAGTAGAAAAATTGAAAATAACATTGTTTACTTTTCCAATGACTTTCCGTTCCACTTATCTTCGAGGACGCCATCGCATTAATTTTAGTCACGTTTTCCGTCTACTCTACCTTGATGTATTAGAGATGACAGCGGAATTGACAACAGTTTAGAAAAAGAAGATGAATTGTGTCGGTGAAAATTAATATTTTTTTCTTTCTACTTACTTGCCTTGGTTTTAGTTTATAAAATGTCGAGCCTTGTTTTCACTTTGAAGTATGTAAAATGAATTTCAATTGCGGTTTTTTGATGGCGGATCACAGCGGAATGGTGATCAATTATTTATCTCTGTTCACGAACATAGTCTCTTGTCTTTTAGTAAGGAACGATTTCGTTAAAATAAATAATTTCCAAAATGCTTTTCAATGCATCTTGTCTATTTGTATATTTTTTTATGAGCATCGATTGATATACCGATAATATGAATATAATGTAAAGCCATTCAGATCAAGCTGATTCAAGGTGATTGATTGATTAGTTCGGCACCACCTCAGCCTTCAGGCTTTTTGTGCTCTTGGTTATACCGTTTATGTGAAGAGACCAGTAGCCTTTATCAGGCTCAATAGTCTTTTCACTAGGTACTTCTTGGAGAAATCCCCCCTTGGATACTCTCTATATCTCCAATGAAACAGTGCTTCACATTCGAAGGTAATGTGAGAGGCTGCTTCCTCCTCTACCATTCCCAACTAACAGATAGGTTCCTCCCTATATTTGCCAATTGTATGCATGTGCTTCCTTAGGGTACAGTGACGAGTGAGTAATCCCGTCACTTTCCTTATCTAGCCCCTCCTGAGGTTTAATATTTCGTTAGTCAGCGACTCCGAGGATTTTTTTACCAGGAGTTTGCTGTGTGCCTGTTTTGGCACGTGTCTCCAGTACGTCTGATGATTAGTTTGAATCCACCGAGATGTACGACCACGTGCAGCAGATTTGGATATTCCAAATACTGGTTCAGGACCAGTGAATGTAGTTCCAGACCCACTTAAGAGGTACTCCTAGTGGTACTCACTCGCAGCAAGCGACCGAGTTTGGAGACAGCGACCGAAAAACGGGCGACCTTTTCTTTCACTTAATTCTCAATGTAAAATTGCTGTTAACGGTTTTTTAAAGTTCCCCAATCAATTAATACCTCATTGTTGAAACTATTTTTGTAAAGCTTTATAATTCCATCCAACCGACTGAATCAGAATGGAATCAAAGACAAACAGTGGCCAAAGGCACACGCTCGCCGATAATCATCTCCACCTTCGGCCCATTGAAGGGTCAATCAGAGCCGGCATTCACCGGCGTACATCACGTGACCTTCTGAAGTCCCCACGTGTCTGAATTGAGATCGGCAGCGGTGAAGCCAGGTGGGATCCCTTTCCCACGATTGAAAGGATATCCCTACGAAACCCCGGGCAATCAACGGTACGTTATTACAATTGAAAAGTCCCTAAAGGGACAACGACGGTGGGGTGGCGATGGATTCTGATAGAATATCCTTGGAAAACCGGCGTCGATTTTAAGTTTAGGCGTCCAGGGGATTACGTGCTTTTTTTTCGCTCATATATTCACAGGAAAATACGTGTCGTGACACAACGAAAAAGGTTCATTATCAAAACTTTTTTTCATGCAGATTGAGCCAAAATGGAAGAAAGTGGTTTGAGCATTGAATAATGATCCATTATTCTTTTTTCTTATTTCAATGAAAGCTTTTGGCACATAGGTATCTAGTTATGCTTTAAAAGTATGCTTCAAAATGCTACTTGGCTAATTTTGAGACATCCACAAAGAAAATTGCTAAATCCCTGTACTAAATTTTTTTTCCAGAGGAATTTAGGCTTCAGTTTAGATGAGTGTCATTTTTTCTCTTGTATCAATAAAAAACATGACCGCTAGGTTAGGGTTGCGCGATTCACTTGAAAGTATCGATATTAGGTATCGATACGGATCGGAACGTAAAGAATCGATACGTTAAAGATCCGAGATTTTGCTAAATTTGGGGGGTGGAAAAAGACATTATTGCGATTTCCGTCCAAAGTTGAGTTCCTAGAATAAAAAGTTGATTATAAAAGTTGTAGATCTTGAGAAAATCTACAACTCTTTCATTAGTGACTTTTTCACATAACCTCAAAACTAGCTCGAAAAACGCAAAAAACTGCATTTTACGTTTTTCATTTTTGGTTTCGTTAAAAAACGTTCGATTTTGATGAAAATTTAGTAGAAGGTAGCTTTGATAGTCACAAACCATGAAAAAAAATTTCAAATTAAAATATTGGAAATTTTTCGAGTTATAACGTTTTTTCGGTAAAAAACACCTTTTTGGGGGGTGGAAAAAGACATTATTGCGATTTCCGTCCAAAGTTGAGGTTCTAGAATAAAAAGTTGATTATAAAAGTTGTAGATCTTGAGGAAATCTACAACTTTTTTACTCGTGACTTTTCCACATAACCTCAAAATTAGCTCGAAAAACGCAAAAAACTACATTTTTCGTTTTTATTTTTGGTTTCGTTAAAAATGTTCGATTTTGATGAAAATTTAGTAGAAGGTAGCTTTGATAGTCACAAACCATGAAAAAAATTTCGAATTGAAATATTGGAAATTTTTCGAGTTATAACGTTTTTTCGGTGAAAAACACCTTTTTGGGGGGTGGAAAAAGACATTATTGCGATTTCCGGCCAAAGTTGAGTTCCTAGAATAAAAAGTTAATCATAAAAGTTGTAGATCTTGAGAAAATCTACAACTCTTTCATCAGTGACTTTTTCACATAACCTCAAAAATTAGGTCGAAATCGCAAAAAACTGCATTTTTCGTTTTTATTTTTGGTTTCGGTCAAAAATGTTTTATTTTGATGAAAATTTAGTAGAAGGTAGCTTTGATAGTCACAAACCATGAAAAAAAATTTCAAATTGAAATATTGGAAATTTTTCGAGTTATAACGTTTTTTCCGTAAAGAACATTTGTTTTGGGGGGGTGGAAAAAGACATTATTGCGATTTCCGGCCAAAGTTGAGTTCCTAGAATAAAAAGTTAATTATAAAAGTTGTAGATTTTGAGAAAATCTACAACTCTTTCATCAGTGACTTTTTCACATAACCTCAAAATTAGCTCGAAAAACGCAAAAACCTGCACATTTTTCGTTTTTTATTCTTAGTTTCGTTAAAAAAAGCACATCATTTCACAACATGATTAAAAAATCACGATATCGCTCATCACTATAGATAACGCCACTTGCCGCTACCATTAAAAATCCCGTATCGCAAGGTATCGATACACTACCAATTTATCGATACTTTGAATGCATCGAAAAGCATAGTATCGATACAAAATATCGAGATTCGGAAGTAAAAGTATCGATACACTGGAATATCGGATAGTATCGCGCATCCCTACGCTAGGTGTGAACTTTAAGAAAAAAGCAAATCACACTCCCTTTTAACGCATCTTTGCAAATATACGTTTCTTTGTATCATTTTCCACAGACCGTGGTAAATATATGAACCCAAAAGGGAAATCTTTAGACACCTGCTTTTACATAATATGTCCCATTTTTGAAATTAGCTCTCGAAAACACAAGGTCGTAGAGTCATAAACAGCTACTTTCAATTATCTAGTGCATGTGAGTGAAGTTTTGTGGAAAATTATAATAACAGAAACACGTTAACACAATGGTAGGATAGGAAAATAGAGATGGGCGCAAAATATTACACTGGATAATTCAAAATTTAGTAGTTTTGGAACAGAAATATGGAATTTTGAAATTCTTTCCTGCTTGTAAAGAAGGCTATAGATGTATAACTGCAAAGTATTTGGTTTTTGTTCAATGAAACCTGTTTATTTGGAACGACGATCTAAACAAATGCTAGCTCACGACATACGTCCGTCTTCGTGAAGAATGTCCTGCCATTGGCCGAAAGTTATCGTTGTTATTGACGTATGTCGTGCGCTAGTGTTTGTTTACATCGATGGCAGCTTGGGTTTGAATTCAGTATAAAGTTAGATAAGGTTTACCCGAGTAAACTGCGTAATACCCAAGATTCTTGGGTAAAGTCCACAATATGTTTGAAATTGTTCACGTTTCGGGCTTTATCCGGCTAAACCGCGTTTTATCCGCTTTCGCTTGGTTAAAGTTGGATGTACCATAAATGACAAGGCCATTAATGTTTGAAAACATATTTAATTCAAAAAACTGTATTCTCTTAAAGGTAATCACTCACGAGTACTTATTTGTTCAAACAAGACAAGCTGCTGTGAAATTTCGAGTTGCAAAGATTTTCAATAGCTTTACATTTACATTTATTAGTCATGCATTTAGTTTTACAGTTGCATCGTTTATAACCTTGACCTCCTAAAAGTTCTTAAAAGCTCTACTTTTGTGGTGATACACTTTCCAGATATACAAGTTTCTCACTGCACACAGAAAATTGATTCATGGAAAACATTTCCTTTCTCGTTTGCTAGCTTATAAAAATCTCGATAACCGTCATGAGAATGTTTCTAAAATCGCCCCTCCCTCGATCATGCAAAGTCTGGAATTTTCACTGTATCTCCAACGGAATATGGAGGGAACTTCGAATTAGATAAAGCTAATATCTTCTTTGCTTGATTTTCTAAATTTATTTTTGCGTCTCTTCTGTTTGACTGAATATTTGTTTGACACAAGCAAAGTTCACACCTTATATTACCTGATGTACTTGGCTCATCACATTCTGCACATTTGGTCTGATTTTCTGAAGTTTCTATATTATTGGCGTTTTCTTTATAATTATTGTCGACGTCTTCCATATTGTCACCTTCAGTAATATCTTCTTGCGAATTATCTATTTCTGGACCACTATCCATAGACTGGTCTTCGTTTTGTTCTTGTTGACGCTGTTCTTCTACACCAAATTCCCTGACGACTTTCTTAAGCTCTTCTTCGGTTCGTAGATTCTCAATAGTTTCTTTTGGAAAAGCTGATGTGGATAGGCCGACTTTAATATTATGCCCAAACATGGCGGCGTAAGGTGCTCGTTTTATTCCATCGTGGTATGTCCTGTTTTTCATTAATTGGACAAATCTCAGACCTTCTGACCATCGCCTGCAGTTTTCATCGTCCATCCACGTCATGAGCATATTTTGTATATCTTGATTTGCTCTTTCCACGCTAGAAAATACAGGACTGACACTCGTAGAATAAATTGACAGCCAGGCTTCAAATAGTCGCAGTAGTACATCCATACTGGTAGAGGAATGCCAGAAAGAACTAGATGAACTGGCAGACCACACTAGAGTATAAGTGTGGGACATAAAGATATTTCTGGAAATGAACTTGCGAGTATAGGATTGGCAACAATGTATGTTGGACTTGTCCTTGGGACCACAAAGAAAGTGGTACGAGAACAAATTGAAAATTTCTGAATTGTCCTGAATGGCATTGGATGCTGGTGAAGAAATTTTGCTTTACAAATGTCGACCGGTAAAAAAAACTGTATATTTCACCAATCTTGTTTTTGAAGCGTGATTTTCCTGAATTGAGATTCCCATCTTTAACTTTCTTTGAAAATTTCCCAAACGTGTGTAGGTGTTTTCTGTCGTCGACGACGAGCGTCGAAAAGCAGAAGACTTTGGTGGAGGCTATTTATGTAGCTACGGAATATTCAGGTGATCCCGAGAGAGAAACCCACTTTAATTAGTTACCCGTCAAAGCAACATACTAGAACTGTCATGCTACGGGAATACAGGAATATAGAGATGTATTTTCTTTTTCATATTTCTTGGAAATGAAAATATTGGTTATAGAATAGCATTCTATTTAAATCAGGAATGTATCCTTCATTTTCTTTATTTTAATGAAAAAACAACCCGATTTATAGAGTGTGTTCCAAAAAGTACGACCAGAAATTTAAGAAGGTCATAAAGCACCAACCACTTGAGTTATCAGCAGGCGATCGATTCTACGCAGAGCTGTACCTGCCCTAACGATTAAATTTTGTTTTATAATTAGGTTTAATGATATTGGGTTAAGATTATCGCCTGAATATAATAGAGAATTGTTTATGTATATATGATAAATAACACAAAAACATTTATAAACATTACGATAATGAATGCGATTATAGTTCAGAAAGTTTATAGTATTTAAGTTGTTTAGAATTAAATTTAATATACACACACTTGTGAATTTGCTGTTTTTTGCAAAGAAGTAGTATACAGAGTGTGGCTCGAAAAGTTTTAATTAAAAGTAATGGCGGATACAGTTATGTTAAAAATATGAAATTACGAAGCTGTAATAGATAAATATGATGTTGTCCTGAATGTGGCACTTCCGATTATACCGGAAGTAGACGTCAACTTTGTTATTTTAAATAGAACCTAATATTTTTTATTTTATTTTCGAATTCTACATGAAATTTGTGCACAATGTCCTGTGTATTTTCGAGATATTTCGATTTTTTTCAAAATTTTGAAGCTAGTGTCGTAAAATTGTAACCGATAAACAACAAGCAATTGCCTGTTAACTCCACATGTCCAACTCATTGATATTTCATAGGTACAGTTTGCTTTAAACTTAACCGCCAACATGCACAATTTAAATCATTTATAAGTTGCTTACTTTAAATAGAACACCCTGTATTTTTTTACGTTTTCCGCTGTATTTTTTTAAGCCAATTCGTTCAGTAACGGTATTCCCTATACCTGGGAATCTTTTAAGGGATACACAATTTTGAATAATAGCTAATATTGGGGGTCGTCGGCTAATATTGATTTACGACCTTTTTATATTTCTGGTTTTACTTTACAAAATAATAAATATACAAAAATCGAATCCATACAAAGTGGTTATGGTTATGCTTAGTATGTCAGGTCATAATATGAATACCAAATTAATTTCATACGTACAGTGTGTTACTCTATTATGTTTATATATAGAGTCAAATTTATATTAAAAATTGCCATTCTTCAACGTGAAAATGCAAGAAATTTCAAATTAGTAAGAAATGAAAACTAAATAGTTTATGAGAAATTCAAATTTTTTAATTTGAAAAACTTTTCCTGTTAATCTACAACAATGCCGTTGGCGAACACTTTGGACCTTTAGAAATTATCCTTACGAAAATGGCGCTCTTGATTTTCACCCGTTCAAATGTCCTCTGGGAGAACTATTGGCACTTGCTCTGGATTTGACTTTATATTCCGGAAGTCTGCCAGCAGGAATATTTTAATAGTAGAAAACAAGTTCTATCGTGTCCAGGTGAAATCTAACAGTCTGGAAAAATTTAGAGCTACAAAACTAATTCATATTACATGTTTTCAGATGATAAATATGATGATGATTGGAGAGCCGCTTCGGTGAACCCCACTTCGCATGGATCCATGTGTCATTTAAACTAAAGGTCTGAGGAGCAAATTTTTTTTACCAGTCGTAACTTCTAAACGAAAGGTCTTAACGAAAAACGCTTATTATGGTAGTTAGACATATAGCCTCGCGGACATTTTTGTTGTTAATGATGGGTAGTACAGATAGCCAAATTTTTGATACGTTGGGTTACATTATTGGAAACTCTAATTTTTTTGGTAATTAATTATAGCCTATGCTACTCGCTGATTCTGTGACAGAATTTTAAAAACAGTTGAGTAGTTTTAAGTCATCTTTCCTCTCTATAATATTAGTATAGATATATCACTGACATTCGTATTTCGTATGCTTGGAACAACCGCCAGCGAATAATTCAAAAATAATGTTATTTAGGCTTTGACTTATTCGTTCCGTGTGCTAGACTGGAAATTGCAACTACTCGTAAATAGTTTCTAAGTACGTAGTTATTCAACATTATGTGTATACTTAATTTCCGGTGTGTGTGTGTGTGTATATACATAATGTGTTGTACATTTAAAGAATCTATTCATGTTTAAATGGACCTTACAAGCGATTTAGTCGCTTCAAATCTATGGGAATTTATCACAAAATATTATTTTATGTCAATATTAATTCTGAATTTAATTTTTCGGTGTTTCGGAGATTTCTTGAAAAGTTTCTTCAACAAATGTTTTCCATTCTTTTCTATTTATTGCTAACCGTTTTGCTTCCATCATTGTTTTCTCTTTCTCTTTCCTTTAATATTTAGACTATGTTGCTATAGGATTCTTTTGGCCTACCTTTGCCTCTTTTAATAATCACCTTTGCTTCCCTCACATTTTTAACTAAAGTACGACCAGAAATATAAGAAGGTCATAAATCACCAACCACTTGAGTTATCGTCGGCTTATATTGATTTACGACCTTCTTAGATCTCTGGTCGTACTTTAGTCTTGTATCCACCATTCGCTTTCGTTGTCTTTCTTCTATATAATCTAGCAAGGATTTTATTTGTAACTCCTCTCTTATGTCTACTTTCTTTATTCTGTTTCGTCTTATTATTCCTTTAACGGCTCTCGGGCATTTCATTTCTATAGCTTGTATTCTGCTCTTCACTTTTTAGTACGGTTGCGTGATAATTTTAAAAAATTGTATTTAAAAAAGTAAATTTTTGGTATATTTAATTAATTTTCACAATAAAATAATTCTTAAAATTGGATGTGAACGTTAAGTTTTTCAAAACTTTATACGTAACGAAAAAGTAATGTTCTTTGTTGACTTGTTGGTCGGTAACACTTGTCTGCAAAAAACTTAAGATCCGAGGAAAAATAAATAAATCCTACTAAATTCTTACTTGGAGCACTTCTTTTATGACGCTTTTAGCAAAGTCTGCGGAGAGGCGATCCTATTTTTGAGCGTACATTTATTAAAAAGATGAGTGATTGCTTACGAAAGGAACATAAAGTTGCTTCTTACAGGAGAAAAGACGCCGATACCGATGCACTTAACCTGAAAGACTTTCAGCGACTGTAAAATAGAGATTTTCTTCAATGACAGCAACAATCAAAATAACGCCGTTTTAATGTTGTTTTGATTCCGGCAATGACCTGAAAAATTATACAGGTTGTAACAGGACTTCGTGCCAAAATATTGACTAAAAATAATTATAATTCTTTATATAAAGAATATTTCACAATATTTCGTTGACTCAGCATCTGGTCATTGCATTGCATTGCATTTGCATGTGGTGCTGTTAATCCCTCTTTTTTTAAGGAATCTGTTTATTGTTGACATCGATGTCTTGTCAAAAGCACTTTCGATATCTAGAAATGCTGCAAGGGATTCTTCCTTATGATCCAGACTCCTTTCGAGACCTGAGACCAAATTACGCAGCTTCTCCTGATTTCCCTGCTTGATAAGCCCATTGTAGTCTATGTAGAGGGGTACTCTTAAGCGCTCCTTCTTGCAAATACATTTGTAAGACTTTTTCCATGGTTTTCACTATGAATGATGTCAGACTGATTGGTCGGTAAGATTTAGCCTGGGTGTACTTTTCTTTTCCTGGTTTAGGAATAAACATCACTTTTGACTCTTTCCATGCAATTGGTATATACCCTAGAGCATGGTTGCTTCGAAGTATCAGAACTAAAGGACCCATTATGATGTCTAATCCCTCTTGCAGAAGCTTGGGGAATATGCCATCTGGTCCTGGAATGAGTTTACAGATCTGATAAGATAAGGTCTGAAGATCTCATTCGTGAGTTCCCAGTCCTCTTTGGTTGCTGTTGTTTTGGCAACCGGTCCGTTCTCAACGAAGTTTTTGGTACGAAATCCTGGAACATCCTATATAAATACAAGAGGCGTGTGTGTGAACTAGTGATTTTAAATTTTGAGAAATATTTTCAAAATTCGCTCAATTTTATATAAAAATACTCCCTCAAATTGTATATGATTAAAAGACGTAAACTTAACAAAAAAAAAACTTTGACGCCATTATATAAAACCGTTAATCAATCTCTTCGTTTCCAGCTGCCAGTTACAGTTACACCGCCGCAAAAAAACCGGTGTTCGGTGAGAAAAGGTGACAACGATGGCTGACAAAAAATTTGCATAATAATAACCTGCATATATTTTCCTCCAGTCTAATTAATCAAATTAAAGTTTCTGACAAATTAAAAAGAGTCACCGACATAAGCTCGTCAAAAAGTTGTTGTGAAGTACAAGGCCGGCTTTCGAGTATTTAAGAGCCCTTTGTCTTCAACAATAGCTCTTAGATGGTGCTTAATATGGTAATTAGTATTGATCACCTTTACCTGCTTAGAATATACCCAATGGACTACAAACATTTTCGTAAAAACTTTAATTATCTACTGCATAACCATCTCCTCTTCTCGTTTTTCTTCAACTGGTACAATCGACAGAAGCAAACAAGAGCACCGGAACTAAAAGAAAGCTCATCGCAACTAGCCAATCAGGAACCGATGTTAACGATTGTTACTCCAAAAATACAATTACAGCGACATGGACACGCCCACCCAGGGCTCTTGTTTGCTTCTGTCGACTGTAATTGGTTCCTTCTTTTTTTTTGAAGCTTGCTTCTTATTGCACGACATAGGACTTTTGAGAAGGCTAGTGAACTCGTAAAATTTTTAAATTTGGTCAAAAATTGTCAAAAATTTGGAAAAATGATCAAAAACCGTCAAAAACTGTCAAAATTTTGAAAAAATGGTTAATAATTGCCAAATATTTTCAAAAACTGTAAATAATTGTCAAAATTTTTGAAAAATGGTTAAAATTTTTAGAAAAATTGTCAAAAATGGTCAATAATTGTCAAATACGGTCAATAATTGTCAAAACCAATCAAAATTCGTCAAAAATTGTCAAAAATGATCAATAATTGTTAAAATTTTGAAAAAATAGTCAATAATTACCAAATATGTTAAATTTTTAGAAAAATTGTCAAAAATGATCAATAATTGTCAAATACGGTCAATAATTGTCAAAACCAATCAAAATTCGTCAAAAATTGTCAAAAATGATCAATAATTGTTAAAATTTTGAAAAATGGTCAAAAATTGTCAAAATTTTGAAAAAATAGTCAATAATTGCCAAATATGTTGAAATTTTTGAAAATCTGTCAAAAATGGTCTATAATTGTCAAAGACGGTCAATAATTGTCAAAATTCCTCAAAAACTGTCAAAAATGGTCAATACCTAATTGTAAAATTTTTGGAAAAATTGTCAAAAATTTTTAAGTATGGTCAAAAATTGTCAAGAATTTGAAAAAATCGTCAAAAATTGTCAAAAACTGTCAAAATTTTGAAAAAATGGTTAATAATTGCCAAACATTTTCAAAAATTGTCAAAAATTTGGAAAAATGGTCAATAGTTATAAAAAACTGTCAAAAATGGTCAATAATTATTAAAAATTGTAAAAATTTCTGAAAAATGGTCAAAAATTTTGGAAAATTGGCAAGAATGGTTAGTAATTGTCACAAGTGTCAAAATTGGTCAATAATTGTCAAAAATGGTCGATAATTGTTAAAATTTGGAAAAATGGTCTAGAATGGTAAAATTTTTCGAAAAATTGTCAGAAATGATCAATAATTGTTAAAACTGTCAAAAATAATAATAATAATTGTCAAAAATTTTGAAAAATGGTTAAAATTTTTAGAAAAATTGTCAAAAATGATCAATAATTGTCAAATACGATCAATAATTGTCAAAACCAATCAAAATTCGTCAAAAATTGTCAAAAATGATCAATAATTGTTAAAATTTTGAAAAATGGTCAAAAATTGTCAAAATTTTGAAAAAATAGTCAATAATTGCCAAATATGTTGAAATTTTTGAAAATCTGTCAAAAATGGTCTATAATTGTCAAAGACGGTCAATAATTGTCAAAATTCCTCAAAAACTGTCAAAAATGGTCAATACCTAATTGTAAAATTTTTGGAAAAATTGCCAAAAATTTTTAAGTATGGTCAAAAATTGTCAAGAATTTGGAAAAATCGTCAAAAATTGTCAAAAACTGTCAAAATTTTGAAAAAATGGTTAATAATTGCCAAACATTTTCAAAAATTGTCAAAAATTTGGAAAAATGGTCAATAATTGTCAAAAATGGTCAAGAATTGTCAAAATTTGGAAAAATGGTCAAAAATTGTCAATAATTATTAAAAATTGTAAAAATTTTTGAAAAATGGTCAAAAATTTTGAAAAATTGTCAAGAATGGTTAATAATTGTCACAAGTGTCAAAATTGGTCAATAATTGTCAAAAATGGTCAATAATTGTTAAAATTTGGAAAAATGGTCTAAAATGGTAAAAATTTTCGAAAAATTGTCAGAAACGATCAATAATTGTTAAAACTGTCAAAAATTGTCAAAATTTTTGGAAAATTCACGAAGAATGGACATTCTATTGTGCATAAGAAGCAAGCTTCTGTCGGCGGTCCGACACCGCTCACCTTTTTTTTTATGTAAAAAGTGATTCTTAGTGAGCATTATTCCATTAATATTGTGTTTTCTATCAGGCAATGACATTTGACGTATTTCCGAAATTTTTGTGAATATTTTCGCATAATCGAAATTCCTTGTCGTACTAGGATTACCTGATGCCTATTTTCTCAACCTATTCACCGGGATAGTTGTTTGAAGCTCCATATTAAACATATGCCCATTTTTCTCAATAAAATGTTAATAACTTCATTCCAGAGGAAAAGCTGGATTCATGTATAAATATATAAAGTCCTGAGCTGTCACCTGTTAAATTTTGTGGAGGTGTTTCGAATGAGCTGTTGCCTGATGAAAATTCGTGTTTAGAAAATGAAGCCGATCCTGTAATTTTTTATGAAAAATGTATTAAAATATTTATAGGAAAGTTGAGAAGAGGTCTTGATAATTATAAAAGTTTATCCTGCGGCTAATATTAGTGGGATGAGGAAGATGAGAAAGGCAAAAGCTTTGATGTAGAACGTTACATCCTCAGGACGAACTACGTACCTACTTTGTAATTATTTAATTTGCATCGTAAGTGATAGGTAGGCGAAGACTTGCCGGTGAAAACTTCGTGTATTTTCAACTTTTACGTACTCGAGGGGCTTTCCTCTAATATATGAACTTAAAATTTTAATGAAATGAAAATTATATTTTGCTGAAGTTTAATAACAACATTTTCGAAACTTGAAACAAATTAGTGAGGGTCAAGGTGAAAATATAATAAGTCTTAGTTTATTAAAAATTAAAGTACTAAATTCTGTACCCCAGAATAAAATATATAGACACAATAGAACTGACAATTAATAGTAGTCAAGTATACCTGCTTGAGGGACCGTACTAATTCCTACTACCATCATCTAGTAACGCGCATTGACGGACGTGGCTATTTCACATTCATTCCTGTATTTGCCAAAGAGTACAATCCTATACGACATGATAATCCAGTTTTAGATGAAGCCGAGTATTCTGTAAATTTAAGACAATATATTACAGACAAAACTTATATACAATATTTCTGAACTTCTTAACTATTGTTGAGCAGTTTATTTGTTTGTCTAATAATGTTAAATTATTCGGTTTAGGTTCCTTTCAATTAGGGTTGACGTTCTTTAAATAAAACACATCTTTCTTCGACAAATATTTAATTTGAACCCCTTGACAAAACCCAAAGCCAATTGCCAATTTACACATTATTTCAATACAGCGCGTGTCTGCTTATCTAGCAAATGTTACTTATATCGAATAACAATTTACAACCAAACTGCTTGGTCGATATATTTCATAATTATAATCAAGTACATTGATACTAAAGTTAATAACCTATAATTTAACAATAAGCATAAATTCTAACCTAAATAATTAACTACCCATTACATTTGAAAATAAAACCATATTATTGATGAAGAATTCAATTTTAAATAAAGTCCGTCCCTCAGAAATGTAAAGATCTCAGCTCAAGATATTCCCGGCGACTTATTCTGGAGGTCAAAGATCGTCTCCTGTACCGTTTGTTGCTGCGTCTCACCGAAAAGGACTTACGTGTGAGTTACTAACCAAGGATGTAACTGCACGGATTAAGGATTAAAGTGGACTGCTGTTAGCTCCGGAAACTTACTTCTTCCCGAATCAATGGCCAAAGCTCGGATTAAAGTTACGTTATCCTTACCTAAGTTACCTTCCTAATATAAGTGAAACGGAGCTGGATATCGTTGGCGATCGTTGGGGTTTGAAATTTTATGCTCTCAGAGGCGGAGTAGTTTCTCCAAATACAGATTAAATTAATGTTAGTTGACACTTCCAAAGCATTTATTACAAGTCACGCTTTTATGTGCTTTTTGACCTACTTTTAATAAAGTGGCAATAAAACCTAGAAAATATAATATTTGAAAAAAATCACAGCTTACTTAAATCAAAAATTTCTAGTGTTATTTTCAGTTATAATATCACAAGAGCATAGACAATATTCGATTATTCACCGAGTCACGAAACGTATTTGGCGAAACATCACGAGAGCACAGCTCGAGTGGTGTTTCACGAAATACGTTGAGTGGAGAGGTAAATAATCGAAAAATATTGTCTATGCTCGAGTTGGTATTCGTTACGATTATATAACGAATAATATTCTAATTTTTTTTATTGACTAATATTAATATTGAAGGTACAATTATTATAATACATATTTGATGTATTGTTGTTTTCGGAATTTGTAGTAGAATTAACTGACATTTTATTGAGCTTGTCCGATACTATGGAAATGATCACTATATGGCAGGAGGCGAAACACCAAAACGATTATATCACGTCGTCAAGGGGTATATTCACTTATCAATACGTCATAACTAAGGGAAATTCAAGGATTGTATTGGTTCATTAGAACATGAGTTATATAATCATTCTTACAGAGTATTTATTAAACCACTATATCGTTCCAGCTACCGTTATTAAGAATAATTAAAGAAGCTTAAGAAGTCGATCGTTTCTGGAAGATTCTGACATGATTATTAGGTTAGGAACGAAATGAAGGAATAAAACTTAGAATTATTGAAAAATTGATAATGATAACGATAACTAATAACGTTTAATACCCCCTCTTGCATTATTGACTGCTTGCATTCGACGAGGCATACTCTGAATTAAATTAAGGATTACATTCTGGTCCATGTTATTCCACTCCTGCAAGAGCAACTCTCTCAGCTCCTGTATGCCTTCGGATACGCTGCACTAACTCATCATGACATGTTCGATGGGATTCATATCTGGACTGCACGCCGGACAATTTTTTAAAGTGACCCAAATTTTTTGCTCGGCAGTGTATTTTGGAATGTAATAATTATACTAATTTTCGAAACTTATGGGTTGGTCAAAAGTAATTTTCAATTTTATAACTTTTTTATTAATTAATTAATAATAATGCAAAAATGCCTCATTTGTAATACGAATCTTTTGAATAAAAAAAAATATCAAAGTTAATTTACCTCCAGTTTTATCCATCGAATGATAAGGGTTTTATTATCAAGTAAAGAAAGGGCGAGAGCAAGCAAGTCGTCCCAGAAGTCTAGTTGTAATTCCCAGAGGAAAATGGGTGGATGAATCAAATAAACTCTCGGTAAATTCCAATTTCGACAAATACAGTGAAACTGTTGATAAAATCAATTGGTAGTATATTTTTGTTTTATTGACCGATCTGATTTTCAAACAAATAAATCGTTTTGGAAAGTTAGGGTGTCATTGTTAATACGAGGGTTGTCTTTTATATTTTGCATATAGAGCTAGAAAAAAAAACAGTTGTCTTTCAATGTATTCTCCATGAAGATAAATGCATTTTTACATCCTTTTGGAACCAATTCTGGATACAGTTATTCCACTCGCTGGTTGGTACATTAAAAATAGAATTTTCGAAGGCGTTAACTGCACCGTCTGGGTACTGGAACCTTTTACCACGCAGTTCATTTCTAATTTTTGGGAAAGTAGCACTTAGATCGGGACTGTCTGGAGGATGGCCAACAATTCGATGTTTTCTTGCTTTAAAAACTCAATTGTTTTTCGAGCTGTGTGGGAACTTGCATTGTCTTGGTGGAGGATCGTTTGTCGTTTTCGTCGTTGTCGTCGTTTTCGTCGTTTTCGTCGTTTTCGTCGTTTTCGTCGTTTTCGTCGTTGTAGTCATTATCGTCGTTTTCGTCGTTGTCGTTAATTTTGACATTTGATATTTGTTGACAGGCGCCAACTATGTTGTTATATGCAACACCTTGGTATACTGAGAATTTTTGAAGGTGGTTTAATTTATTGATGCATGATTGTGAAGAATTCCCACACGGAACTGTTCACGATTTAACACTATTTTTTGACGAAGTTGAATTTTCCAAATCAAGCAAAACAAGTTTTACTCCAATTTCAATATGTTCTGTACATGTTTACTATGAAAATGTCAAACCTCACTAAATAAACACAAGTAAAATATTTGATAAAATTTTGTACGCTAAAAAATCAATTAAAAAATGAAACTAGTTTTCCAATAACTCTTAAATCCAACCTAGAATTAGTTATTTATTAACCGAATTCACTCAATCATTCCACTTAACTAAACACCTACACAACCTCGAGCTCTTTCGGAAGATCGGCAATAAGCATCCACCCATCCATCCATCCATCTATATCCATCCATTCGGTTGACCAGCGGAGTGTGAAGCTTACGGCTGTGAGAGAGATTCTCAGGATCCTATGATCCTGCTTCTACCCGATAACAGGAATCGCAGGAATTACCGTCCGGAACAAAACACTGGACGCTGCAGGATTAGTGCCGAGGTAGAAGCGGTTACCTTATACCGAAAGATAAGACATCCTCTGCACTACTCAGATATATAGACCAAGGTAATGAGGACCGCCAACGGAGCGGAAACGTATTGTACACTGAGAAAATATATTAGTTCACAAAAAAATATACAGGGTGTACCAATCTTACGACAATGTTTCATCAATTTTTACATTTATCAACACCAACAATTTTCGAAAATCAACATCTTGCAGTAGGTAACATTAAAATTTTTACTCCTTCCATTCTATACTGCCTATAGTATACAAATAAGACTATCAAACTTTCAATTTATTAACTTGTTCTGTTCATACTGCTGAGTATGTTTGTCAGTTGTGCTTCTACGAAAATTCTAGAAATCCTGTAATTCACCAATACTTCGTAACAGAAGGTGAAGAGAAAATAATAACTGCATTCATCGTTCTCTTTCTTGAAAAATATCCAATACTTTGTAACCTAACCTAACTTTGCGCGCCGAATCAACATATAACATAACCTAGAAATTACAGGAGGCGGAGTACATTCTGGTCTTTTTGCTGTCAGAACATCCGCAAAAAGTTATCCATATATCGATGGTGACGTACCGAACCGAAAGGTCTTCTTTATTGATTTTTTTATTGATTATCCAACAAATTAGTGTTTTGACTGTTTTTAACTTTTGTAATTTGCGTTGTGGGTGTTTTTTAAGATTTAATCACATTAGGCTGTGTCTACACTATATTGTGTGATCAATATTTAACAATAGGCTCAAGTCATCAAAATGACACCCGATTCATTACCAAAAGAAAGTTTAAGAAAGTATAAGGAGTAACACTATGTTTGACGGCAATTTTTTTTAGTGTACGTTTTTTCAAGCGAAACCATATCCTTAAAAACAATTTTATTAACACTTGGCCAACTTTAGTTAATCAATTTCATCCGAGAGAGTCGTTACAGTAGAGCTTTTAATGACAGTTATCATAGCCAGTAAAGTTAATCGTAGAGGGCGACGGAATGGCCCACAGGAAAATGGGAAAGTTATGTTACACAGGTTAAATAGGATTATATAGGTGGAAAAAGGACCGGCTGGAGGAAGTACAGTGAAAAGTGGCGTGGACATGTGGTGAAACACTCAAGTTTCACGGTTTTCGATTGAGTGATTAAAGTCTCTAATATTTGTCTACATATTGAAATTGTAGGTGGAAAAAGAACCGTACAGTGAAAAGTGGTGAAACACTCAATTTTTTTTAAATCTGTCTATTCACCCCCTGTTTATTCATAAACATTATCTACTTATACTTCCCTATATAAACGTAGATAAAAAATGAATAATGTAAGTGAAGTATTCCAATGTTTCGGTAGCAATGTCCTTCGCATCATGTCCTTCTGTTCTTCGATATTGTCTCCGTTATCTGATCAATTGTAAATCAGAGTTTCGCTCAACCGATGTTATCGGGATGCAATAAAGCAGTAAATTTCGGCAGTTGCGAAACGGCCCTTCCGACGAGTAATTTCGTAGTAAATAGAGTCGTGACATGCATTACGACTAGAGCGTGGAAAACTAAACGAATTTCGAAGAGTAAGACCTTGCGATGATGAAAATAAGAAGCAGTTGAATGGTTTTCATTTAAATATTATTTAGCCAGTTAGTTTATACAGTTAACAGTTATATGGAAAAAATACTGAAACAGGTCTATATTTTTGTGACCTATACGCGCATGGCGGTTTATAGGAACCGTTTATTTCCTTCGTGTCTTTCCGTTCACGTCGCTGTACTTTGGTGTAACTTGGTAACTTGGAGATGGAACACAGCAGTGCCCATGCATATTAAGTCTTATGGTAGGTAGAAAAGTAAACAGTATCAATTGAAATGACAATGTGGGCATTAAAATGTACATAGACACAAGAACGTGAAGCGTTCACCGGCATCGTTGCCGCGTCGGTCATTGCTGTGCCGGTAAGTGTGAAATCGCCTTAATTTACTATTATGACTATTTGCAGCAGTGTATGTGTATTTTGATGTGTTTAATTAATAATATTGTTACTCCTTATGTCTTCTTAAAATTTTTTTATTTCTACAGCTTCAACTTTCACAATTCAATACAAATAACCTCTCACTATCAGAACGCAGAACTCAAATTTCTAATACTTCACATTGCCGGCTTTTTATACTTTTCACATGTTCCAGAGAGTTCTCGACTTTTCGATGACATTTCTAGAATGTTCGATGACAGTTTTAGATAATTCTAGATGTATGTCTTCTTTTTCTTTAGGGTCCTCTACATATCCTCATTATAGGTCCGACGTAACATTAAATTAAGAATACCCAGATAAAATAATGAATACATACTCAGTAGTCCCCTTTCCAAAAGTATCAGACACAGTATCGATTAGAACCGTACAATGCCACACTTTCAGTCCATCAATTGGTAGAAAACACAGATGAAACATACTGTATTGACAATGAAGCTCTCTACGATATTTGCTTCAGAACTTTGAAACTCACCACCCCCCCACATATGGAGTATCTCTTAAAATGTCTGGTATTATCACCTGCCTTAGGTTCCCCGATCAGTTGAACGCTGATCTTAGGAAATTGGCTGTTAACATGGTACCTTGACGGTTCTAGATGATTCTTCTTTTTCTTTAGGGACCTTTTTTTCGGGTCGAGATGGGAAACTCATGTTCGAATGGGTCCAGGACCTAAACAGTGTTGGACACATCCCCAAGGGGATGCCTACCAACCAAACCCCTTCACATTACACATAAATCTCCCCAGCTATGCTGCCCTCACTTTCCCCTTCTCTGCCGCCTTTAACATGTGTATTCTGAAGGATAATTGACTATCCAATCACACTCCTAGGTATTTCACAAACTCCTCCATACGAATTCTCCTTCCCGTCACCATCACCCCCTCTTCCCTCGTCTTGCTTCGTCCCTTCACTAGCAACCCCACCATCTTATCTTCCGCTATTTCTAGTCCGCACCGCTCTATCTTCTCCACAATCTTCCTACACATTCTCTCCGCCTTTCTTTCTATCTCCGTCTCTCCCTTACATACCAGTCACACATCGTCCGCATACACCGTGATCTCACATCCCTCTTCACATACTATCCCACAAACGGCATCAAACACACACTTCCATAGCGTCGGTCCAAGAACCAAGCCCTGGGACACTCCATCCTCCGTCTCATACCTCCTCCCTCTAGTGTCTACTATCACACGTCCCGTCAGGTAGTCCTCCACCAGGTTAACCAAACCCTCCCCCACTCCAAGCCTCAGCAACGCTCTCAACACTGCCCGTTTGCTGACACTGTTGAACGCGTTCCCGACGTCGAAGAATACGAGTAGGGCCAATTTCTTCTCCGTCCAGCTGTTAACATGGTACCTTTCCCACGTCTCCACTTCTCCATGCCCGGCTTCGCTCCTCTTACATCGAGAGGTAGCCAACAATACAGGGCGATGACAGTTCTAGATGATTCCAGATGTACGTCTTCTTCTTTTTCTTTAGGGACCTGTTCATAACCTCAGTACCGGTCCGTTGTTACAATATTAATACTTAGGTATAAACTTTATTCTTCTAAACGATTATATTTTTATTTCCGATAAATATCTGTTTCGCTTAATAAAACCTTTGTGGATGATCAACCGAAAAAATAACACGCATCAACGTCAAAAACGTCAGTCACTCAATTCCAACTAACCCCTTACACAAATTATTGCACGGCGTGTTCCTTGTAGAACAGGATTTTCCGATGATTGATTACTAGGCTATTAGGGATATATACGCAATATAGGTAGGATAATAAGGTGCGTATTCATAGCCTATACCTTTCTGCCTGCTTCTGACATCGCTTTTCATATATAATAACAACCCTCCGCGATAATATTTACATCAACCGGAAAGGGATTTTGGTATTAATCGCTCGAGTCGAACATAAATGAAGTATTTATTTTCTTAATTTAGAAGTTTGTTTATCCTGTTCGTATGAATGACAGATTTAACTGACTCATTTTGAGAAAAATATTGTGTGAAGTAACCACTGGCTAATAAAACCCCCACAGAACGTTTACTTTTATTTGTCTCTAAAGTGTTGTATATAACACTTGTTGGCGCCTGTCAACAATTGAAGGGTTCGATCGTAAAACTTGTTAACTTACAAAATAAAAAAAAGCAGTAAATTGCATTTTAATCTAAAAACCGACAAAACAATTTTTAGAAAATCAGTTGCCAAACAGAACTTTCTAAAAAGATTTATTAATAAAATAGTTTTTTATATTATCTTAGGTTATAATAAGAGTGCTAGAATAATCGTCATTTTCGCTATTCATCATGATTAACCTTAAAAAGATCTACTGACTAGGGATGTTAAAAAATAAACGATTTTTATAGTAATATTAATCGATTTTTAGTAAATCGATTTCATAAATTACGTGTTTAAATCGATTTTCGGAAACGGCTTGTATTATTTATTGACTATTTTTCAAAATTTTGACAACTTTTGACTATTATTGACCATTTCTCAAAATTTTTACAATTATTGACCATTTTTCAAAATTTTAACAATTATTGACCGTTTTTCAAAATTTCAACAATTATTGACCATTTTTGACAATTACTGACCATTTTGACTGTTTTTCAAATAACAAACTATTTTTGATAGTTTTTGACAATTATCGACCATTTTTCAAAATGATGACAATTTTTAATCATTTTCGACAGTTTTTGGCAATAATTGTCCATTTTTAACACTTTTTAACAATAATAGATAATTTTTAATCATTTTTGATAGTTTTTGACCATTTTTGACAATTTTTGGCCATTTTTGACAATTATTGACCATTTTTGACCATATTTCAAATTTTTTGACTATTTTTTAGAAACTTTAACAATTTTTGACAATTATCCAATATTTTTCAAAATTTTGACAAATTTTAACAATAATTGTCCATTTTTGACAGTTTTTGGCAATTTTTGACCATTTTTGACAATTATTGGCCACTTTTGACAATTTTTCAAAATTATTGACCATTTTTGATAGTTTTTGACAATTATCCGACTTTTTTTCAAAATTTTGACAATAATTGTCGATTTTTGACAATTTTTGATAGTTTTTGACAATTATTGGCCATTTTTGACAATTTTTCAAAATTATTGACCATTTTTGATAGTTTTTGACAATTATCGACTATTTTTCAAAATTTTAACAATTATTTACCAATTTTGACAATAATTGTCCATTTTTGACAATTTTTAAAAATAATTGACAATTTTTAACCGTTTTTGATAGTTTTTGACCATTTTTGACAATTTTTCAAAATTTTTGAAACTTTTTCAAAATTATTGACCATTTTTGTTAGATTTTGACAATTATCGACCATTTTTCAAAATTTTAACAATTTTTGACAATAATTGACCAATTTTGACAATAATTGTCCATTATTGACAGTTTTTAAAAATAATTGACAATTATCGACCATTTTTGATAATTATTGACAATTGTTGACAATTATGGACCATTTTTCCAAATTTTTGACAATTACTGACCATTTTTGTCCATATTTCAAAAACTTTAACAATTTTTGACAATTATCAACTATTTTTCAAAATTTTGACAATTTTTAACAATAATTGTCCTTTTTTGGCAATTTTTGACCAATTTTGATGGTTTCTGACAATTATTGGCCATTGTTGACAATTTTCAACAATTTCAACAATTTTTCAAAATTTTTGACCATTTTTGATAGTTTTTGACAATTATCGACCATTTTTTAAAATTTTTGACAATTATTGGCCAATTTCGACAATAATTGTCCATTTTTGACAATATTTGAAAAATTTTGACCATTTTTCAAAAAAAATTTAAAACTTTTGACAATTGACAATTTTTGACAATTTTTGACCATTTTTGACCATTTTTGACCATATTTCAAAATTTTTGACAATTTTCATATAATTCTCTTTAATTTTTAATCTGATAAATTGTTAATTATTTACCAATTGAGTTAATTCGGAGGGCGTGGTTTGATTAAATAAGCGAGCGAAAAAGATTCTCTTTTTGCGCTAGAGCGTAAAGTAACAAACCTCGGGATTTGTCGACGTTACGATTTCATTTGAATATAGAAATTAGTCATTTTACGCGCGACTGTAGAAAAAACTGTTTATAGTTTATGATAACTTTAATGAAACGAAGAATGAAAAGCAAAAAATGTGACAACAGAACAGAATATAAGCAAATAAACATAAAAATAATTAGAAAATATCATTTCAAAAAAACCTTTTAGGATTTTAGTGAGTAATAAAAAGGCTGATAAACTGGAGGGATCCACTGTAGACAAGACATCACATGACCCAATTTCGACTCATCAATGGGCAATGCTTCTAAATACTTCATATAGGGATTACTAATATTAAATTCAAGCTTCACTGAGTTGCTCATTCCAAAATTTGATTGAGCGAAATTCCCTCTTAGCTCAGAAAAATTGAAAAAGTCCTCTTTTTTAAGAGTGGACACAATAAACGGTCTTTTTTTCTTAGCTCCTTTTACTGGGAGAGTATACTGCACTCTTAGTTATTACGAACTTCTCCACTAGTGCAAAATCTCTATCACTGGGTAACATAGTATGCCCTACTTGAGGAAAAACATGGATAATTTTTCACTTAACATATTGTATGACACAATAAAATAAATGGCACCATGTGAGAGTAAAACCTGTTATCTGCTAACACTCAACAGATTTTACTTGCAGGATAGGAATCCTAACCTAAAAACTTATTTGTTCTGAATCGGAACAGTAGATTACCATTCAAAATTTGTAGAAATTAGAAAAATGCTGTGAAAAAATTGGTCAACCATAGAAGCTTTGGAAACAGTTTTCCGAACCCACGGAATACCCTGCGAAATAGTGTCAGATTGTGGCCCTCCATTCACCTCTTTAGAATATAACCACTTTGCAGAAAAATATGGTTTCAAGATCACAAATTCTAGCCCACAATACCCAAAATCAAATGGTATGATAGAAAGGACAATTCAAACTATAAAAGGATTAATAGAGAAAGCAGCGAGAAGTGGTGAAAATCAATTCCAGGTTATACTAGAATATAATAGCAGTCCAAAGGCATCCTTACCATCTCCATCAGAAATGCTAATAGGACAGCAAATAAAAATGAAAAAATATAATGATCAACATGCAAAGCAGCAAAACAGCTCAATAGAAAAGGAAAGCAGCGAGGGTCTAGAAGAAGATGTAGTTAAAACAAGAAGCGGACGATCCATAAAAAAACCAAGGAGGTACTTTGATTAAGGGGGACATGTCATGTATGCATCTTAGATACGGGATAAAATTAGTTGTCAAATAATACTTGTCAGTTTGTAAACCCAACACTTTTTTATATTTAATTATTTGTTTGAATGATAATTCTACCAATTTTAACGATGCAAACAAAAGATCAAAAGATAGTATATCTCCTCTGTAAATATGGAATTTCAGTTTAAAAATCTACATTCTTCTCAAATAATACACTTATCAGTCATTTCCATTTCCCGTTTTGAGTATGTTGCTTTTCAGTTTTTCGTTATTTTTCTTTATTTTGTATGAAAATATCTTTAATCGTTTTTCACCACGGTCTTCCTCACCTCGTACAATTATCGATTTGGTACAGAGAATACAGGAGGACAGATTGCAATCACTTCGAAATTGGATTGAAAGTGGAATGGGGAGGGGGGAGACACCGGTGACTGGCAGATGGCAGCAGACGAGGGTTACTTGAGGTAGTACACACACAATACATATGCATCCAGACAAAGAGGACTGTTTAATTTTACTCCTCCACCCTTGATAACTTTCTACATCGCACCAGTGGTGGATCCTGGAAAAAGATTCATATTTCCTCTCAATTTAACAGTAAAAACTAAGTTGTATTTCTATATTTGAAACATTCCAGTTCATTGCAGTTTATCTATGCAGTGATTTTTATATAGTTCACACTATAAAAAACGCAAAATTAAAGTTAAAATCAAGAAGCTCCAACGTAAACGAATCGGAAGAATACTTTTTTTTATTCGTCCAAAAATGGTGGGAATTAAAATTAATACACCAATATTTCATTGAATGGTAGCGTAAGTTTGGGTTTTGTTTGTTTGTCATTTATAAAGCTAAAAGCTGTCATAAAAGTAAATTTCAAAACCAAAAATGTTTTTAATTTAAATCATCCTGGGATGGGATTGATTATATTCAAGATAATAATATGGACGTAGAAGAAAACAATAACGAATTATTAGACACTGAAAGAGAAGTAAATGGTACAGAAAATTTAGAAATAAATGAGACACTGTGTTTTTTACAAAAGAGATTGTGTAACAATAGAAAAATGCCGGAAACAAAACCCAAACTTACGCTACTATTCAATAAAATATTGGTGTATTAATTGAGGAAAAAAATTTAAAACCAAAGGAACTGGAGCAAGATCGTCAAGCACATTCCAGAAGCAATGCCAGACCTCCTTTAAAATTAACGTTACAGAAGATGGTAACAGTTTATTTATTTCAACAATTAATTTAATACACAATCACCAAACAAGTAAAGAATTCTACGAGCATCTTCCTCAAGAAAGAAGAATTTACGACACCGGACGTAAAAAATCAAGTAAAAGAACTATTGAAATTAAAAGCAAATAAAATTAAGAATTTAATTGAAAAAGAAACGGGAATAATGGTAATAATAATTTAAATTACGACGGGGACGAATAAAATAAATAAGTCATCCGATTAGTGGTCGAATAAAAAAAAATTATTCGCCCGATTAGCGGTCGACTAGCAACGCCCAAAAGTTTATCCAGTTTTTGACATTGCCGTCAAATTTTTTGATTTCTAACTTTGGCAGATTAAAATTTTTGACTGGTTTTTCATCTCTAGACTTCTTTATTTACATTTATCTTATATTTTTAATCATAAACTCGAATCAGTTCCTGTATTTACAAACTTCATCACGAATGTTCTCTTGATTATCTATTTCTTCACTAATATCTTCTGTACTGTTTTCTTCTTCAATTAATATTATTTCTGTTCAACGCAAACACTAGTTCTGTTTTATCCATAACTTGTTACAGGAATCGCTGGATGCGTTCTTCATCGTTTGGATCCACCTCTTCTATTTTCTCAAAAACCTTTTGTAGTGACCCCTTGATTGTTTCTCTCTCTAGTTTGAGTCTTTGAATTTTCATTTATTCAATCCCAAGCTTAAACAGTTTTGAACTATTTCCACCAGGGATGCCAATAATGTAGTTTGTGGGATTTGGGCATAGGTTTATTAATATTTTATAATAGAGAAAATAATGTTACGACAGCCTTCTTATCTTCTATTTGACAACTCTCTTCAAAATTACCACAAAATAAATTACTAGTAGTAGTAGTCCCAACAACAGCCACGTGCTATGCGAAAAATACGTCCTGATTGACCATGAAGTCCATTAGTGAGACATTCGAAAGTATAGCAATATTATTGCACTATCTTTGGTCACACGCATGCCTCGTCTATTTGTTTACGTTTGACTCCTCTTAGTTTTGAATACATTTACATCTTGAAAAGAGAATACTTCTTCGATAGCAGTAACTGTGTTACCAACTCTCGAAATATTAACGTATCAAAATGCATATTGAAGTGGGAAAAAGGATTTTTTTATTCGGTTATTTAACGTCGGTCTATTTCTGCGCAACTTAGGCTAATCGCCGACGACGGGAGCACTCTCTACCCCTAACCGGAAATTTTGCCGAATCCACTGGTGTTCCAACCAGTGGTAGGGATCTTTATCGAGCCCAACATCCATGGACTGGGGACCTCTGTTTTACGTCTCATCCGAAAGACGGCATATCTCCATTATACCTCGTGCTCATTGGTATAATGCCTGCGAGCTGTGATATGCTACTGACCCTATACTCTGTCCATCCAAGCAACGGAGTGTTCCAAAACAGTATCATGCATAGTGCACGTGATCTTTCCAACTCTGTATGGACAATGAATTCCGCCGGCCGATTGCAGTTAAATCCGATTGGCCAGCGCATGGAGGCATATTTATTTTAGCCAATAGATGCAAAGGCGCATGGTGATCACGCATCTATCGTTGTTTGGGTTGCTCTGTTTGTTCGATGGATATGGTATAGTAATTAGTTATCTAAGGAGTTTCGCTGCAGGCTGTACGAGCTCTACGACGGTGTTTCCCCAGTGGTCACCCATCCAAGTACTAACCGCGCTCGACCTTGCTTGGTTGTCATTATCGCATCAGAGGCGTTCCACTACAAAGCTGGGCCGACGCCCTGGGAAAAAGGATGAAACATGATAAAGACGACAATAGAAAACAGGTCTTCAAGAAAATGTCTATTTATTTCCATGAACTGTTTTTCTATTTTTCTGACTGATAAATTGAATGTTCACGCCGTCACTGATTACCTATGTCGCGCCAGATGTGCCCACGTGAGCTACTAACTACTCCCATAGTAGTCGTCACATCAGTGCCCAACAACGAACAATTGAGATTCTATTTAGTTTTAGTTTGACGTAATGCCTCGTGGCCAATGTACTCAGGTGTCAACCCTCGGTTGGATTAAATCACGCGTTTAGGAAAGGCAAGGTGCACCGCACGGTTATTTTTCTACACGTTTGCAACTACACTAAAATAAAGAAAAACAACGACAGAATTGCATATGGAAACAGGAGACTGGTTCATTATTTATCCAGGGTGATCAAAAAGTTCCGACACTGCGGAATATCTTGAAAACTAAACGTTTGAAAGAAGTTTTCCTGGCTATCAACACGTAACCTTAAATTGGAGTTTGAAGCTGAATGGAAACCCATATTTTTGACCACGGAATTGGAAAGAGTGGAATATTTTATGACCTCAAGTACCTCGTGGTCAGGGAGACAAGGTTAAACGACCCAATACAGCAGGATTTCTGGAACTACAAGTGTTGGAAATAAAAATGGATTAGACAAAAGTTGTTGGAAACTCTTCTAACTATCACTATGTGACCTTAAATTCGACCTTGACTTCGAGCTTAAAGGTGATTTTCGGGATCAAAAATATGTGTTCCTGCTAGATCTGTCCTTAAAAGCTCAAGGGCAAGTTAATATTTAAGGTCACGTGGAGATAGCCAGGAGAATTTTTTGGGCCTACCATTATTCCTTCAAATTATTACACGGGTCTCTTTGTCGTTTGACCTGGACCTTGACCACAAAGGATACTTAAGGACATATACGAATGTAAAATATTCAGTTTCTTATAATTCTGGGGAAAAAAATTGGGGTTCCCATTTAAAAATTGGACTTGATCATGAAATTTCCTTCAAGCTCAAGTCTAGACTGGTGAAAAACTGTAAAGAATCCCTTAACAGGCTGGCAAGAGACAACAAAGTGTCTGTAATATGGGTGCCGACACATGAGGGGATTGCAGGAAATGAAATGGCGGACCAGTTAGCTAAAGAAGGCTCTAAAGGAGACTTCATAGGTCCGGAACCGTTTTGTGGAATCACAAAAGATCGCATAAGAGGGGAAATCGGGAACACCAACTCAAATGGAGGTTGACACAAGGGTACCTCCATGCAAAGAGTTTACTCAACAAGGTAGACAAGGAAGTCTCAACCAGGCTATTGAAACTGGGTAAGAGACATTTCAAGACAGTTACCGACCTGGTGACTGGACACTGCACCCAGTGAAAACATCTGCCTAAAATGGGCAAAATTAATGAAGATAATAACAGAAAATGTGAATTTGATGATGAACTACCTACTCATATACTCTATTTCTCCGAGAACTTACAAGTACTTAGACGGAAGCATTTTGGAAAGGAATTAATACAACCATTACAACTACTGAAAATTCCTCCAGTCAAACTAGAGGTCTTTATAGAAGACACTAGGCTTCTGGAATAGAAGTGGATAGCATGGGAAATCGTACAAAGATTCAGTTCCAGTTGCTTGGCTGTTGAGCTCAACCCAAATGAATGAATGAATGAAGGTCACGTGATCATAGCCTGGAAAACAACAGCTTTTATCTCCACTATTTTTCTCTCAGACCCTTGGTTTTCAAGATATTCCTCCGTACCAGGAGTTTTTGAACACTCTATATAACTTTCCACAAGTGTTAGGTTAAATTGTACTGAATCAAATTAATATTGAAAGAAAAGCGTTAAATGGGTCAAAAATTTGACCTAGTAATGACTGGCAAAAACCTCGAAAATTCTAAACCCAAGGTTAGGTTAGAATTGCGAAAAATAACTCTAATAACGTCGCTTATGAAGTTGAATTATCACTAAATATTAGCCATATCCTTAATAATGCTAATAGAATAATTAATGATTTATTAATACATTTCTTGAAGGAGTCCAACGTTAAATGGAGTAATTTCCGTACTATTTTTTTCACACACACACACACACACAAATAGCAAGAAGCAGCAGGTTAACTTTTTGGCTAGGATGTAGCATTTATTTAATCTTATACAATTATCAATTCTAAAATCTAGAAAAATATAGAGATACCTTAAGAATGTTGTTTCTCAGTGTAGATACTCAGTCACACAGGAGTCAGAATACATTGTAAAGCGTCTGATTACTTTGATAAACGAGCCATTAATCACGTTTTGTATACGGGGGATAAAAAAGGATTGAGGAGGTCGGAAGGTATTGAAGGTCGGTGACTGGAGAGAATTGGGCTTTTGTGTGAGGGATGTATTTTTTCTATGCGTATAGTGCTTATGTAGGGTACATGTACATATGGCAGAATTTACGTTGGAATATATCATGGTCAACTAGTTTTTTAAGGTAGTTAAGTCGATTAATTGTTTTGTTTACGATTTATGTTTAGAATGGTTTTTTTAAACCCCTGTCTGTTGTTCAACTGGAGGAGATATCAAAAATAAAAAAAGTACTTCAAAATTATAGAAATTGTATGAAATTTCTAACAAATGTTCACTTTACCGAAAGCTGCTTCTGTGCTTGTGTGAGATACATTAATTACTTCGTGAGAAAATGTTAAAAATAAAATTATTTTTTACCAGCCAAATATATGATAACAAACTCAATTTCCACATTTCCTTGCCTTGAAACTAAGAATATCATATGCATATGTTGTAAGCAAATGTATATAATTTTTTTTGTCCTAAAATTTTTATTAAAATATCCAAGCTCTTCTTCTCATATATAAAATGTCCGACAATGCTAGCAGGCGGTTTCCACACATTGGAACATCATATAGGCGAAAGAGCCTTGTTCGAACATCAGGTACACTTTCTAATAAGCCTGTGGGTCCGCTTCAAACCTCAGGAGAGGTTCGGAATCTAAATATATGTACTTATATTGTTAAATAGGTAACGCAAAGTCTTTATAGATAACACAGGTCTACAATGATTTTGGTGCCGCTGAAAGTAAAACTGATTTCAAGTACATTCGGTACCCTGATAAAAACTTGATACTTACTTTTTTAATCTTACGTGGAGTTTTCGAGATTTCGCAAGGGTAAATAAAACATTTAATTACACATTATTTTGCAGGTTAGAAGCTTCTCTCTTTAGATTTTCTCCGATAGATGTCTTCAGGATGTTCCCGTGTAATCCAACAGTAATCTGTCATCATATGCTCATCCCATCGACCTTTAAATCTTGATGGAAACGTTCTCCTTATTCTTCGCTATACGCTCCAAGATTTTCAAGCACCTAAATGATTGTCCAGATAGTGTACCTTTATGCTCAATTTACATCCAAGATTTTTAAAGCTAATTAAGAGGTTTTGAACTAACTCTTTGTAATTCTCCGGCCTTCTGATTTCCTAAATAAATTTTTACAACAGCAACAAAAGATTTCCAAGTCGCTGCCTCTAAATTATTATTATTCATTGAATGTATGAAATCGTTGTCTTTCATTAAAAGTGTTATCTGTGGGCCATCAAAAATACCAGCCTTTAGTTTTTCATTACTTAAACCGGGAAACTTTCTTGAAAGATGTACAAAGATATCTAATGCCTTAACATATTGCTTTATAATTCCCAATTTGATGTGCAATGGAGGCAAAATAAGCTTATCTCTAGAAACTAAAGGCGGATTTATAATATTTTGTTTGCCAACCGTCATGTTATTTCTCAAAGGCCAATCTTTTTTGATCCAGTGGTCTTTTTTTGCTCTACTGTCCCATAAACATATGAAGCATGGAAATTTAGTGTACCCACTTTTTTTTTACATCGACAAATATAACCCATTGGTGCTCCGAGTACTTGAGTTTTTTTTTTAAACAAGATCCACGTTTTGATACTCCTCTTTTAATTTCGTTGAATGACCAAGAGGCACAGCTGCATGTTTATTACCAATATCTAGTAAGACACATTTTAAACTTCGCAAACAGCTGTCCATAAACAATCTCCATTCTTCAGCTTTGTACCTTGAGAGCCCCAGAGAACCAATGTTATCATTTTCTGAGCTAAAAAATTGAAGATATTTTTTTTCGCGATCACGATAAAATGTTACTTTTGTTCCTTGAGATAACAAATTTCTTTCTTTGTGTCTAGATGCTAGTAGGTCAGATCGCTCTTTCGAAAGGTCTAGGTCTCTAATCGAATCACTTAAAGCATCTTGAGAAAAAAGTGATGGCGCTGTTGACACTTCAGAATCATTGTCTCGTTTATCAGAAAAAACTTCCACCATCTCTGTGTCCGACAAATCTGATAGAGCTGAAAGACCTTGGAGATGGTATAGTGGAACCAAAGTCAGTGTAACGACAATAAAATAAAGCAATGTTGTCAGATATATTTTCAAGAATTGTTAGGCTAACTATACAAATGTTCTCCTTATTTCAATAAACTGTTAGTTCGTGATGTTCTTAGAAAGCTAGCTTGAAAATATTGAAAAAAATATACATACTATAAATTTATTAGTAAGCAATAAAATAAGTCGCTTAAAATTGCTAGAAAAAGAATAATTAATTATAACGAAGTAACCGGACAGTTTTAACTCGGCCAACTGGGAAATAAAAAATGTTGAACATCTGGCTTGACCTGGGGTAGAACGTCCAGGGGTGTGCGTGAATTGTGTTGTAGATAAATATTATTACTAGTAATACCACCGTACACTAACTAACGACAAGTAAATTCACTTCGTCGATTCCGGCGGTTACCGAAAATTTCCTTACCCCGTCTATCGTCTGGTGAGAACGTAGCTCCAAGATTTTGACAGCTTCGCACGATATCTTGCAGGCTAATTAACCGAATTATAACATAGAATTAGCGGCACCAAACAAAAAACTTTTTTTGTAGACCCGTGTAATAGGTAGCGCCAAGACGAAATATACCATATTTTGGGGGCGCATTGATAAATACTGCTTCACAAAACTAATTTCTCCACTGTCGGCTACAATAAAACGTCGCGCCTTCTCGGTCGGTCGGATGGTAATAACTAATACCTACCAAAGAATACACCACTTAACAAGAAGCGAAGCTTCCGATCATTTTTTGTATGCGCATGTCTGAAAATCGCCATTTTTATAATAAAGATACTCCACTTTGTCGACCAGTATCATTTTCTCAGTGTATTTAATCATTTTCTTAGTGTATTTACTAAGTTATCTGTCAACGACAGTATCTCAAGGTCATAAATTTTGGTTACCAAAACATCAAAGAAAATGCATCGGCCTTCGCTTCTTGTTAGCTGGTGTATTCTTTGCTAATATACGCTACCTCTTCTTCGATATCATCATTCGCATAATTCATATCTTCTACAAGACTCAAAGATACCGCAAATGGCAAGAATAAATACGAAATATCCGGTACATCTATGAAAAACTTCCGCAAATCATATTCATTTAAAAATCTCGCAATTATGATTTGCTGCTACGTTCAATCTTTCATAGATTTGAAACCCATCAGAAAGTTATACTCGCTGAAAATCAATAAACACATCTATTAAGAAATTAATAATCGAATGATTGTAACGATCAACACTGAAATTTAGCAAGGGTCATTGAAATAAGATAAGATAGTTGAATAGTTCGTCACCTGACGACATTCATCTTATTTTGGATTCAGAACCGTGAACCACGGTAGTCGGTAGAGTGACGCCTTGTGGCTGTGCCTGGAAGTGTGGAAATTACCTCATTTATTAGGTAAGGGTGTGCGACCCCTGTATCTGACACCTCTCCTTTGCACCTGCTGCAGACTATTATTGAGTTTCTAACAGAAGATCCTTCCAGGGCTGGATCCCAGGAAATTCGGTGATTGCTTTCTAATTAACTACCGTTTCCTGGTTATTTGATAGTCGACAGCGGTAAGAGAGAAAGGGAAAAGACGTTGGCTTGTCCTTTATCAGAGCTTAAAAGGAAAATAGAATGGGAAATTAAATTCGAAATCCCCTTTTAGAAACTTATTAGATGCATTAATTACTACAACGGATAAATATATTCACTAAATACAAAAAATTACTCATTTCCTAATAAAAATGTGACTGTTTTTGTAGTCCGCAAATTATTTTTTTTCGTCTGCTAAAACGTTAACATACTTATCCAAATTTCCGAAACTTATTGCATTTTTGAAAAAAACTAGAGTATTTAGTCGAGATAAAATAAACAGATTTCTTCGTGTTGCCTCAAATAAAACTTTTTTTGTACAGCGGAGGAAAAGAGATTGCGTACGAAAAGTGTCTTTGGACGAAATATACTTGCCTTCAAAAATTGTCGATTTTTCATTCGGGTCATTTTTTGTAAAGGTCGACGAAAAAATGCAAAATGCACCTCGGCGAAAAGCTGTCTGTTGTCTCGCCTGGTTGCTAGCCTCTACTATAATAGACAGTTCTTCGTCCTTGGTACTGCTTGTCAAACGAAGGAAGGCCCCTGAAATGCGCAGAAGATAAACAGAGAACTCAGATGTGTAAAGGATAACAATAACTCACTATTTTTGGAAAGTACAGTCGGTGAAACAAGTTCGGAACTATTGCTTAGGTAATCAGGCAGATTTCGTTGCTATTCTAAATTTTAACACCAATTTCATAATTTTTAAAATATGTTTATGATTTTTTGTTGTTAATATAATGGTGAGGTAAACTATGGTTCTGTAATATAAAATCGACAAAAAATAATCAGTAGGGCACAGCACCAAAACTGAAACAATCTTAAAAATAATAACTGATTTCAATATTCTTTTTTTATCTGACATTTAATTTTAATTCTCTTTTGAGCATTTTGTAAAAAGTAGAGTTATTTTCATTTATATTAAACAAATTAGTCGTTCTTTCAAACAAAAAGTTTTTATTGAACATTATTTTTTCTTGACGATATATGAAGTTTTACAATTAGAAAAACAAAAATTTGAATATTTTGTTGATACAAGTTGAAATGTGCTTTCCTACAAATTAAAAAAAAGGAAATTGTTTCAAAAATATCGAAATCAAAATAAGCCATTTCTTCTCAAATTATATTATTCAAAGTGGAGAAAATGACGAATAATTTGAAGGGAAATAGGGAAGATAGGAATGGAATTTAAAATAAATCCGAATTAAAATTGTTTACAATAATTATTATTAATTGGTTGCTAATTTTTAAATATTAAGAAGTTTGATTTACTAACAAAACCCACAGGTGATAAAACCAAACTTCACAAATTTAATAAAACCTCATTTTAGTCAAATTTGTATAAGTTCTTCCTTCACTTGTAGATGGTTCATTTTCTTCGGAAAGTTCTTCAATACCCGATAAATCAGAATATTCATCATTTTCGCTGCTATCGGTTTCTGAATTTGTATCAGAATCTCTATTTAAATTTATAATCAAATCTTCAACAATATTGTCAATCATTGGTTCGCTTTCCATAAACTTTTGTACATAAATAACTATTATAAATACTATAGATGTGAGTGTTGATATTTTTAAGACCAGGCGTATCTTCTTTTATCTATTTGGATTTGGAGTACTAGTGGGCAGATGAAAATCGCAATGATTGGAATGTAGTGAGCTCTAGGTACCATCAAGCATCACCCTTCATGCTAAACTGGATTTTCGAAAATTTTATGACTCTATTTGAAGCCGAAATAATGATTTTATCAAAAAACTGACTGTGCCAGTCCATTTCCCGTCCCAAAAAAGAATACACCACTTAACAAGAAGCGAAGCTTCCGATCATTTTTTGAATACGCATGTCTGAAAATCGCCATGATTTTATCAAAAAACTGACTGTGCCAGTCGATTTCTCGTCCCAAAAAACCCCTTATTACGAAGTATTAGCATTTTTTATTCTTTTTTGTCGAAAATTTAGAACAAAGGGGTGGGTAGGGAAATATTTCGTGAAATAAATTGCTTTTTTCTAACTCCCTTAATCCTTGGAAATATCTACTGAAAATTCACTAAAATATGTAAAATTGTCCCCTCTATCGATTGGTGAAGACTAGAACGTTCTATCTTTCCTATTTGTCGAGTTATGAGTATTTTTTGTTTTGAAAAGTGGATTTTCGAAAATTTCATGACTCTATTTGAAGGCAAAATAATGATTTTATTAAAAAACTGATTGTGCCAGTCGATTTTTCGGCCCAAAAAACCCCTCTTTACGAATTTTTAGCATTTTTATTTTTTTTTTGTCGAAAATTTAGAACAAAGGGGTAGGAATCAAAATATTTTGCGATACAAATTCCTTTCTTCTAACTCCCTTAATCCTTAGAAATATCGACTCAAAATTCACTAAAACATGTAAAATTGTCTCCTCTATCGATTGGTGAAGACTAGAACATTCTATCTTTCCTATTAGTCGAGTTATGAGTATTTTTGGTTTGAATAGTGGATTTTCGAAAATTTCATGACTGTATTTGAAGGCGAAATAATGATTTTATCAAAAAACTGATCGTGCCAGTCGATTTTTCGGCCCAAAAAACCCCTCTTTACGAATTTTTAGCATTTTTCATTTTTTTTTGTCGAAAATTTAGAACAAAGGGTAGGTATGGAAATATTTTGCGATACAAATTGCTTTTTTCTAACTCCCTTAATCCTTGGAAATATCGACTGAAAATTGACTAAAATATGTAAAATTGTCCCCTCTATCGATTAGTCAAGACTAGAACGTTCTATCTTTCCTATTAGTCGAGTTATGAGGATTTTTTGTTTTGAAAGGTAGATTTTCGAAAATTTCTTGACTCTATTTGAAGGCGAAATAATGATTTTATCAAAAAACTGACTGTGCAAGTTGATTTTTCGGTCCAAAAAACCCCTCTTTACGAATTTTTAGCATGTTTTATAATTTTTTTGTTGAAAATTTAGAACAAAGGGAAATATTTTGCGATACAAATTGATTTTTCCTAACTACCATAATCCTTGGAAATATGGACTCAAAATTCACTAAAATATGTAAAATTGTCCCCTCTATCGATTGGTGAAGACTAGAACGTTCTATCTTTCCTATTTGTCGAGTTATGAGTATTTTTTGTTTTGAAAAGTGGATTTTCGAAACTTTCATGACTCTATTTGAAGGCGAAATAATGATTTTATCACAAAACTGATCAAGCCAGTCGGTTTTTTGGCCAAAAAAACCCCTCTTTACGAATTTTTAGCATTTTTTATAATTTTTTTGTCGAAAATTTAGAACAAAGGGGGTAGCTATGGAAATATTTTGCGATACAAATTGATTTTTTCTAACTCCCATAATCCTTGGAAATATAGACTCAAAATTCACTAACATATGTAAAATTGTCCCCTCTATCGATTGGTGAAGACTAGAACGTTCTATCTGTCCTATTTGTCGAGTTATGAGTATTTTTTGTTTTGAAAAGTGGATTTTCGAAAATTTGATGACTCTATTTGAAGGCGAAATAATGATTTTATCACAAAACTGATCAAGCCAGTCGGTTTTTTGGCCAAAAAACCCCTCTTTACGAATTTTTAGCATTTTTTATAATTTTTTTGTCGAAAATTTAGAACAAAGGGGGTAGCTATGGAAATATTTTGCGATACAAATTGATTTTTTCTAACTCCCATAATCCTTGGAAATATGGACTCAAAATTCACTAAAATATGTAAAATTGTCCCCTCTATCGATTGGTGAAGACTAGAACGTTCTATCTTTCCTATTTGTCGAGTTATGAGTATTTTTTGTTTTGAAAAGTGGATTTTCGAAAATTTCATGACTCTATTTGAAGGCGAAATATTGATTTTATCACAAAACTGATTGTGCCAGTCGCTTTTTTGGCCAAAAAAACCCCTCTTTACGAATTTTTAGCATTTTTTATGATTTTTTTGTCGAAAATTTAGAACAAAGGGGGTAGCTATGGAAATATTTTGCGATACAAATTGATTTTTTCTAACTCCCATAATCCTTGGAAATATAGACTCAAAATTCACTAACATAATATGTAAAATTGTCCCCTCTATCGATTGGTGAAGACTAGAACGTTCTATCTGTCCTATTTGTCGAGTTATGAGTATTTTTTGTTTTGAAAAGTGGATTTTCGAAAATTTCATGACTCTATTTGAAGGCGAAATGATGATTTTATCACAAAACTGATCAAGCCAGTCGGTTTTTTGGCCAAAAAACCCCTCTTTACGAATTTTTAGCATTTTTTATAATTTTTTTGTCGAAAATTTAGAACAAAGGGGGTAGCTATGGAAATATTTTGCGATACAAATTGATTTTTTCTAACTCCCATAATCCTTGGAAATATGGACTCAAAATTCACTAAAATATGTAAAATTGTCCCCTATATCGATTGGTGAAGACTAGAACGTTCTATCTTTCCTATTTGTCGAGTTATGAGTATGTTTTGTTTTGAAAAGTGGATTTTCGAAAATTTCATGACTCTATTTGAAGGCGAAATAATGATTTTATCACAAAACTGATTGTGCCAGTCGATTTTTTGGCCAAAAAAACCCCTCATTACGAATTTTTAGCATTTTTTATGATTTTTTTGTCGAAAATTTAGAACAAAGGGGGTAGCTATGGAAATATTTTGCGATACAAATTGATTTTTTCTAACTCCCATAATCCTTGGAAATATAGACTCAAAATTCACTAACATATGTAAAATTGTCTCCTCTATCGATTGGTGAAGACTAGAACGTTCTATCTTTCCTATTGGTCGAGTTATGAGTATTTTTTGTTTTGGAAAGTGGATTTTCGAAAATTTCATGACTCTATTTGAAGGCGAAATAATGATTTTATCACAAAACTGATTGTGCCAGTCGATTTTTTGGCCAAAAAACCCCTCTTTACGAATTCTTAGCATTTTTTATAATTTTTTTGTCGAAAATTTAGAACAAAGGGGGTAGCTATGGAAATATTTTGCGATACAAATTGCTTTTTTCTAACTCCCATAATCCTTGGAAATATGGACTCAAAATTCACTAAAATATGTAAAATTGTCCCCTCTATCGATTGGTGAAGACTAGAACGTTCTATCTTTCCTATTTGTCGAGTTATGAGTATTTTTTGTTTTGAAAAGTGGATTTTCGAAAATTTCATGACTCTATTTGAAGGCGAAATAATGATTTTATCACAAAACTGATTGTGCCAGTCGATTTTTTGGCCGAAAAAACCCCTCTTTACGAATTTTTAGCATTTTTTATGATTTTTTTGTCGAAAATTTAGAACAAAGGGGGTAGCTATGGAAATATTTTGCGATACAAATTGATTTTTTCTAACTCCCATAATCCTTGGAAATATAGACTCAAAATTCACTAACATATGTAAAATTGTCCCCTCTATCGATTGGTGAAGACTAGAACGTTCTATCTTTCCTATTTGTCGAGTTATGAGTATTTTTTGTTTTGAAAAGTGGATTTTCGAAAATTTAATGACTCTATTTGAAGGCGAAATAATGATTTTATCACAAAACTGATCAAGCCAGTCGGTTTTTTGGCCAAAAAAACCCCTCTTTGCGAATTTTTAGCATTTTTTATAATTTTTTTGTCGAAAATTTAGAACAAAGGGGGTAGCTATGGAAATATTTTGCGATACAAATTGATTTTTTCTAACTCCCATAATCCTTGGAAATATAGACTGAAAATTCACTAACATATGTGAAATTGTCCCCTCTATCGATTGGTGAAGACTAGAACGTTCTATCTTTCCTATTTGTCGAGTTATGAGTATTTTTTGTTTTGAAAAGTGGATTTTCGAAAATTTCATGACTCTATTTGAAGGCGAAATAATGATTTTATCACAAAACTGATTGTGCCAGTCGATTTTTTGGCCAAAAAAACCCCTCTTTACGAATTTTTAGCATTCTTTATAATTTTTTTGTCGATAATTTAGAACAAAGGGGTAGCTATGGAAATATTTTGCAATACAAATTGATTTTTTCTAACTCCCATAATCCTTGGAAATATGGACTCAAAATTCACTAAAATATGTAAAATTGTCCCCTCTATCGATTGGTGAAGACTAGAACGTTCTATCTTTCCTATTTGTCGAGTTATGAGTATTTTTTGTTTTGAAAAGTGGATTTTCGAAAATTTCATGACTCTATTTGAAGGCGAAATAATGATTTTATCACAAAACTGATCAAGCCAGTCGGTTTTTTAGCCAAAAAAACCCCTCTTTACGAATTTTTAGCATTTTTTATAATTTTTTTGTCGAAAATTTAGAACAAAGGGGGCAGCTATGGAAATATTTTGCGATACAAATTGATTTTTTCTAACTCTCCCATAATCCTTGGAAATATAGACTCAAAATTCACTAACATATGTAAAATTGTCCCCTCTATCGATTGGTGGAGACTAGAACGTTCTATCTTTCCTATTTGTCGAGTCATGAGTATTTTTTGTTTTGAAAAGTGGATTTTCGAAAATTTCATGACTCTATTTGAAGGCGAAATAATGATTTTATCACAAAACTGATTGTGCCAGTCGATTTTTTGGCCAAAAAAACCCCTCTTTACGAATTTTTAGCATTTTTTATGATTTTTTTGTCGAAAATTTAGAACAAAGGGGGTAGCTATGGAAATATTTTGCGATACAAATTGTTTGTTTCTAACTCCCATAATCCTTGGAAATATAGACTCAAAATTCACTAACATATGTAAAATTGTCCCCTCTATCGATTGGTGAAGACTAGAACGTTCTATCTTTCCTATTTGTCGAGTTATGAGTATTTTTTGTTTTGGAAAGTGGATTTTCGAAAATTTCATGACTCTATTTGAAGGCGAAATAATGATTTTATCACAAAACTGATTGTGCCAGTCGATTTTTTGGCCAAAAAAACCCCTCTTTACGAATTTTTAGCATTTTTTATAATTTTTTTGTCGAAAATTTAGAACAAAGGGGGCTATGGAAATATTTTGCAATACAAATTGATTTTTTCTAACTCTCATAATCCTTGGAAATATGGACTCAAAATTCACTAAAATATGTAAAATTGTCCCCTCTATCGATTGGTGAAGACTAGAACGTTCTATCTTTCCTATTTGTCGAGTTATGAGTATTTTTTGTTTTGAAAAGTGGATTTTCGAAAATTTCATGACTCTATTTGAAGGCGAAATAATGATTTTATCACAAAACTGATTATGCCAGTCGATTTTTTGGCCAAAAAAACCCCTCTTTACGAATTTTTAGCATTTTTTATAATTTTTTTGTCGAAAATTTAGAACAAAAGGGTAGGTATGGAAATATTTTGCGAATCAAATTGCTTTTTTCTAACTCCCTTAATCCTTGGCAATATCGACTCAAAATTCACTAAAATATGTAAAATTTTCCCCTCTATCGATTGGTGAAGACTAGAACGTTATATCTTTCCTATTTGTCGAGTTATGAGTATTTTTTGTTTTGAAAAGTGGATTTTCGAAAATTTCATGACTCTATTTGAAGGCGAAATAATGATTTTATCACAAAACTGATTGTGCCAGTCGATTTTTTGGCCAAAAAAACCCCTCTTTACGAATTTTTAGCCTTTTTTATAATTTTTTTGTCGAAAATTTAGAACAAAGGGGGTAGCTATGGAAATATTTTGCGATACAAATTGATTTTTCCTAACTACCATTATCCTTGGAAATATGGACTCAAAATTCACTAAAAGATGTAAAATTGTTCTCTCTATCGATTGGTGAAGACTAGAACGTTCTATCTTTCCTATTTGTCGAGTTATGAGTATTTTTTGTTTTGAAAAGTGGATTTTCGAAAATTTCATGACTTTATTTGAAGGCAAAATAATGATTTTATCACAAAACTGATCAAGCCAGTCGGTTTTTTAGCCAAAAAAACCCCTCTTTACGAATTTTTAGCATTTTTTATAATTTTTTTGTCGAAAATTTAGAACAAAGGGGGTAGCTATGGAAATATTTTGCGATACAAATTGATTTTTTCTAACTCCCATAATCCTTGGAAATATGGACTCAAAATTCACTAAAATATGTAAAATTGTCCCCTCTATCGATTGGTGAAGACTAGAACGTTCTATCTTTCCTATTTGTCGAGTTATGAGTATTTTTTGTTTTGAAAAGTGGATTTTCGAAAATTTCATGACTCTATTTGAAGGCGAAATAATGATTTTATCACAAAACTGATTGTGCCAGTCGATTTTTTGGCCAAAAAAACCCCTCTTTACGAATTTTTAGCATTTTTTATGATTTTTTTGTCGAAAATTTAGAACAAAGGGGGTAGCTATGGAAATATTTTGCGATACAAATTGATTTTTTCTAACTCCCATAATCCTTGGAAATATAAACTCAAAATTCACTAACATATGTAAAATTGTCCCCTCTATCGATTGGTGAAGACTAGAACGTTCTATCTTTCCTATTTGTCGAGTTATGAGTATTTTTTGTTTTGAAAAGTGGATTTTCGAAAATTTCATGACTCTATTTGAAGGCGAAATAATGATTTTATCACAAAACTGATTGTGCCAGTCGATTTTTTGGCCAAAAAAACCCCTCTTTACGAATTTTTAGCATTTTTTATGATTTTTTTGTCGAAAATTTAGAACAAAGGGGGTAGCTATGGAAATATTTTGCGATACAAATTGATTTTTTCTAACTCCCATAATCCTTGGAAATATAAACTCAAAATTCACTAACATATGTAAAATTGTCCCCTCTATCGATCGGTGAAGACTAGAACGTTCAATCTTTCCTAATTGTCGAGTTATGAGTATTTTTTGTTTTGAAAAGTGGATTTTCGAAAATTTCATGACTCTATTTGAAGGCGAAATAATGATTTTATCACAAAACTGATCGTGCCAGTCGGTTTTTTCGCCAAAAAAACCCCTCTTTACGAATTTTTAGCATTTTTTATAATTTTTTTGTCGAAAATTTAGAACAAAGGGGGTAGCTATGGAAATATTTTGCAATACAAATTGATTTTTTCTAACTCCCATAATCCTTGGAAATATGGACTCAAAATTCACTAAAATATGTAAAATTGTCCCCTCTATCGATTGGTGAAGACTAAAACGTTCTATCTTTCCTATTTGTCGAGTTATGAGTATTTTTTGTTTTGAAAAGTGGATTTTCGAAAATTTCATGACTCTATTTGAAGGCGAAATAATGATTTTATCACAAAACTGATCGTGCCAGTCGGTTTTTTCGCCAAAAAAACCCCTCTTTACGAATTTTTAGCCTTTTTTATAATTTTTTTGTCGAAAATTTAGAACAAAGGGGGTAGCTATGGAAATATTTTGCGATACAAATTGATTTTTCCTAACTACCATTATCCTTGGAAATATGGACTCAAAATTCACTAAAAGATGTAAAATTGTCCCCTCTATCGATTGGTGAAGACTAGAACGTTCTATCTTTCCTATTTGTCGAGTTATGAGTATTTTTTGTTTTGAAAAGTGGATTTTCGAAAATTTCATGACTCTATTTGAAGGCGAAATAATGATTTTATCAGAAAACTGATTGTGCCAGTCGATTTTTAGGCCAAAGAAACCCCTCTTTACGAATTTTTAGCATTTTTTATAATTTTTTTGTCGAAAATTTAGAACAAAAGGGTAGGTATGGAAATATTTTGCGAATCAAATTGCTTTTTTCTAACTCCCTTAATCCTTGGCAATATCGACTCAAAATTCACTAAAATATGTAAAATTTTCCCCTCTATCGATTGGTGAAGACTAGAACGTTATATCTTTCCTATTTGTCGAGTTATGAGTATTTTTTGTTTTGAAAAGTGGATTTTCGAAAATTTCATGACTCTTTTTGAAGGCGAAATAATGATTTTATCACAAAACTGATTGTGCCAGTCGATTTTTTGGCCAAAAAAACCCCTCTTTACGAATTTTTAGCCTTTTTTATAATTTTTTTGTCGAAAATTTAGAACAAAGGGGGTAGCTATGGAAATATTTTGCGATACAAATTGATTTTTCCTAACTACCATTATCCTTGGAAATATGGACTCAAAATTCACTAAAAGATGTAAAATTGTTCTCTCTATCGATTGGTGAAGACTAGAACGTTCTATCTTTCCTATTTGTCGAGTTATGAGTATTTTTTGTTTTGAAAAGTGGATTTTCGAAAATTTCATGACTCTATTTGAAGGCGAAATAATGATTTTATCACAAAACTGATCAAGCCAGTCGGTTTTTTGGCCAAAAAAACCCCTCTTTACGAATTTTTAGCATTTTTTATAATTTTTTTGTCGAAAATTTAGAACAAAGGGGGTAGCTATGGAAATATTTTGCGATACAAATTGATTTTTTCTAACTCCCATAATCCTTGGAAATATAAACTCAAAATTCACTAACATATGTAAAATTGTCCCCTCTATCGATTGGTGAAGACTAGAACGTTCTATCTTTCCTATTTGTCGAGTTATGAGTAGTTTTTGTTTTGAAAAGTGGATTTTCGAAAATTTCATGACTCTATTTGAAGGCGAAATAATGATTTTATCACAAAACTGATTGTGCCAGTCGATTTTTTGGCCAAAAAAACCCCTCTTTACGAATTTTTAGCATTTTTTATGATTTTTTTGTCGAAAATTTAGAACAAAGGGGGTAGCTATGGAAATATTTTGCGATACAAATTGATTTTTTCTAACTCCCATAATCCTTGGAAATATAAACTCAAAATTCACTAACATATGTAAAATTGTCCCCTCTATCGATCGGTGAAGACTAGAACGTTCAATCTTTCCTAATTGTCGAGTTATGAGTATTTTTTGTTTTGAAAAGTGGATTTTCGAAAATTTCATGACTCTATTTGAAGGCGAAATAATGATTTTATCACAAAACTGATTGTGCCAGTCGATTTTTTGGCCAAAAAAACCCCTCTTTACGAATTTTTAGCATTTTTTATAATTTTTTTGTCGAAAATTTAGAACAAAGGGGGTAGCTATGGAAATATTTTGCAATACAAATTGATTTTTTCTAACTCCCATAATCCTTGGAAATATGGACTCAAAATTCACTAAAATATGTAAAATTGTCCCCTCTATCGATTGGTGAAGACTAAAACGTTCTATCTTTCCTATTTGTCGAGTTATGAGTATTTTTTGTTTTGAAAAGTGGATTTTCGAAAATTTCATGACTCTATTTGAAGGCGAAATAATGATTTTATCACAAAACTGATCAAGCCAGTCGGTTTTTTGGCCAAAAAACCCCTCTTTACGAATTTTTAGCATTTTTTATAATTTTTTTGTCGAAAATCTAGAACAAAGAGGGTAGCTATGGAAATATTTTGCGATACAAATTGATTTTTTCTAACTCCCATAATCCTTGGAAATATAGACTCAAAATTCACTTACTTATGTAAAATTGTCCCCTCTATCGATTGGTGAAGACTAGAACGTTCTATCTTTCCTATTTGTCGAGTTATGAGTATTTTTTGTTTTGAAAAGTGGATTTTCGAAAATTTCATGACTTTATTTGAAGGCGAAATAATGATTTTATCACAAAACTGATTGTGCCAGTCGATTTTTAGGCCAAAGAAACCCCTCTTTACGAATTTTTAGCATTTTTTATAATTTTTTTGTCGAAAATTTAGAACAAAGGGGGTAGCTATGGAAATATTTTGCGATACAAATTGATTTTTTCTAACTCCCATAATCCTTGGAAATATGGACTCAAAATTCACATAAATATGTAAAATTGTCCCCTCTATCGATTGGTGAAGACTAGCACGTTCTATCTTTCCTATTAGTCGAGTTATGAGTATTTTTTGTTTTGAAAAGTGGATTTTCGAAAATTTCTTGACTCTATTTGAAGGCGAAATAATGATTTTATCAAAAAACTGACTGTGCAAGTTGATTTTTCGGTCCAAAAAACCCCTCTTTACGAATTTTTAGCATTTTTTATAATTTTTTTGTCGAAAATTTAGAACAAAGGGGGTAGCTATGGAAATATTTTGCGATTCAAATTGATTTTTTCTAACTCCCTTAATCCTTGGAAATATGGACTCAAAATTCACTAAAATATGTAAAATTGTCCCCTCTATCGATTGGTGAAGACTAGAACGTTCTATCTTTCCTATTTGTCGAGTTATGAGTATTTTTTGTTTTGAAAAGTGGATTTTCGAAAATTTCATGACTCTATTTGAAGGCGAAATAATGATTTTATCACAAAACTGATCAAGCCAGTCGGTTTTTTTACCAAAAAAACCCCTCTTTACGAATTTTTAGCATTTTTTATATTTTTTTTGTCGAAAATTTAGAACAAAGGGGGTATCTATGGAAATATTTTGCGATACAAATTGATTTTTTCTAACTCCCATAATCCTTGGAAATATGGACTCAAAATTCACTAAAATATGTAAAATTGTCCCCTCTATCGAATGGTGAAGACTAGAACGTTCTATCTTTCCTATTTGTCGAGTTATGAGTATTTTTTGTTTTGAAAAGTGGATTTTCTTAAATTTCATGACTCTATTTGAAGGCGAAATAATGATTTTATCACAAAACTGATTGTGCCAGTCGATTTTTTGGCCAAAAAAACCCCTCTTTACGAATTTTTAGCATTTTTGATGATTTTTTTGTCGAAAATTTAGAACAAAGGGGGTAGCTATGGAGATATTTTGCGATACAAATTGATTTTTTCTAACTCCCATAATCCTCGGAAATATAGACTCAAAATTCACTAACATATGTAAAATTGTCCCCTCTATCGATTGGTGAAGACTAGAACGTTCTATCTTTCCTATTTGTCGAGTTATGAGTATTTTTTTTTTGAAAAGCGGATTTTCGAAAATTTCATTACTCTATTTGAAGGAGAATTAATGATTGTATCACAAAACTGATTGTGCCAGTCGATTTTTCGGCCCAAAAAACCCCTCTTTACGAATTTTTAGCATTTTTTATAATTTTTTTGTCGAAAATTTAGAACAAAGGGGGAATATTTTGCGATTCAAATTGATTTTTTCTAACTCATTTAATCCTTGGAAATATGGACTCAAAATTCACTAAAAGATGTAAAATTGTCCCCTCTATCGATTGGTGAAGACTAGAACGTTCTATCTTTCTTATTTGTCGAGTTATGAGTATTTTTTGTTTTGAAAAGTGGATTTTCGAAAATTTCATGACTCTATTTGAAGGCGAAATAATGATTTTATCACAAAACTGATTGTGCCAGTCGATTTTTTGGCCAAAAAAACTCCTCTTTACGAATTTTTAGCATTTTTTATAATTTTTTTATCGAAAATTTAGAACAAAGGGGGTAGCTATGGAAATATTTTGCGATACAAATTGATTTTTTCTAACTCCCATAATCCTTGGAAATATAGACTCAAAATTCACTAAAATATGTAAAATTGTCCCCTCTATCGATTGGTGAAGACTAGAACGTTCTATCTTTCCTATTTGTCGAGTTATGAGTATTTTTTGTTTTGAAAAGTGGATTTTCGAAAATTTCATGACTCTATTTGAAGGCGAAATAATGATTTTATCACAAAACTGTTCAAGCCAGTCGGTTTTTTGGCCAAAAAACCTCTCTTTACGAATTTTTAGCATTTTTTATAATTTTTTTGTCGAAAATTTAGAACAAAGGGGTTAGCTATGGAAATATTTTGCGATACAAATTGATTTTTTCTAACTCCCATAATCCTTGGTAATATAGACTCAAAATTCACTAACATATGTAAAATTGTGAAGACTAGAACGTTCTATCTTTCCTATTGGTCGAGTTATGAGTATTTTTTGTTTTGAAAAGTGGATTTTCGAAAATTTCATGACTCTATTTGAAGGCGAAATAATGATTTTATCACAAAACTGATTGTGCCAGTCGATTTTTTGGCCAAAAAAACCCCTCTTTACGAATTTTTAGCATTTTTTATAATTTTTTTGTCGAAAATTTAGAACAAAGGGGGTAGCTATGGAAATATTTTGCAATACAAATTGATTTTTTCTAACTCCCATAATCCTTGGAAATATAGACTCAAAATTCACTAAAATATGTAAAATTGTCCCCTCTATCGATTGGTGAAGACTAGAACGTTCTATCTTTCCTATTAGTCGAGTTATGAGTATTTTTTGTTTTGAAAAGTGGATTTTCGAAAATTTCATGACTCTATTTGAAGGCGAAATAATGATTTTATCACAAAACTGATTGTGCCAGTCGATTTTTAGGCCAATGAAACCCCTCTTTACGAATTTTTAGCATTTTTTATAATTTTTTTGTCGAAAATTTAGAACAAAGGGGGTAGCTATGGAAATATTTTGCGATACAAATTGATTTTTTCTAACTCCCATAATCCTTGGAAATATGGACTCAAAATTCACCAAAAGATGTAAAATTGTCCCCTCTATCGATTGGTCAAGACTAGAACGTTCTATCTTTCCTATTTGTCGAGTTATGAGTATTTTTTGTTTTGAAAAGTGGATTTTCGAAAATTTCATGACTCTATTTGAAGGCGAAATAATGATTTTATCACAAAACTGATCAAGCCAGTCGGTTTTTTGGCCAAAAAAACCCCTCTTTACGAATTTTTAGCATTTTTTATAATTTTTTTGTCGAAAATTTAGAACAAAGGGGGTAGCTATGGAAATATTTTGCGATACAAATTGATTTTTTCCAACTCCCATAATCCTTGGAAATATAGACTCAAAATTCACTAACATATGTAAAATTGTCCCCTCTATTGATTGGTGAAGACTAGAACGTTCTATCTTTCCTATTTGTCGAGTTATGAGTATTTTTTGTTTTGAAAAGCGATTTTCGAAAATTTCATGACTCTATTTGAAGGAGAATTAATGATTGTATCACAAAACTGATTGTGCCAGTCGATTTTTCGCCCAAAAAACCCCTCTTTACGAATTTTTAGCATTTTTTATAATTTTTTTTGTCGAAAATTCAGAACAAAGGGGGTAGCTATGGAAATATTTTGCGATACAAATTGATTTTTTCTAACTCCCATAATCCTTGGAAATATGGACTCGAAATTCACTAAAATATGTAAAATTGTCCCCTCTATCGATTGGTGAAGACTAGAACGTTCTATCTTTCCTATTTGTTGAGTCATGAGTATTTTTTGTTTTGAAAAGTGGATTTTCGAAAATTTCATGACTCTATTTGAAGGCGAAATAATGATTTTATCACAAAACTGATTGTGCCAGTCGATTTTTAGGCCAAAGAAACCCCTCTTTACGAATTTTTAGCATTTTTTAAATTTTTTGTCGAAAATCTAGAACAAAGGGGGTAGCTATGGAAATATTTTGCGATACAAATTGATTTTTTCTAACTCCCATAATCCTTGGAAATATGGACTCAAAATTCACTAAAATATGTAAAATTGTCCCCTCTATCGATTGGTGAAGACTAGAACGTTCTATCTTTCCTATTTGTTGAGTTATGAGTATTTTTTGTTTTGAAAAGTGGATTTTCGAAAATTTCATGACTCCATTTGAAGGCGAAATAATGATTTTATCACAAAACTGATTGTGCCAGTCGATTTTTAGGCCAAAGAAACCCCTCTTTACGAATTTTTAGCATTTTTTATAATTTTTTTGTCGAAAATTTAGAACAAAGGGGGTAGCTATGGAAATATTTTGCGATACAAATTGATTTTTTCTAACTCCCTTAATCCTTGGAAATATGGACTCAAAATCCACCAAAAGATGTAAAATTGTCCCCTCTATCGATTGGTGAAGACTAGAACGTTCTATCTTTCCTATTTGTCGAGTTATGAGTATTTTTTGTTTTGAAAAGTGGATTTTCGAAAATTTCATGACTCCATTTGAAGGCGAAATAATGATTTTATCACAAAACTGATTGTACCAGTCGATTTTTAGGCAAAAGAAACCCCTCTTTACGAATTTTTAGCATTTTTTATAATTTTTTTGTCGAGAATTTAGAACAAAGGGGGTAGCTATGGAAATATTTTGCGATACAAATTGATTTTTTCTAACTCCCGTAATTCTTGGAAATGTGGACTCAAAATTCACTAAAATATGTAAAATTGTCCCCTCTATCGATTGGTCAAGACTAGAACGTTCTATCTTTCCTATTAGTCGAGTTATGAGTATTTTTTGTTTTGAAAAGTGGATTTTCGAAATTTTCATGACTCCATTTGAAGGCGAAATAATGATTTTATCACAAAACTGATTGTGCCAGTCGATTTTTTGGCCAAAAAAACCCCTCTTTACGAATTTTTAGCATTTTTTATAATTTTTTTGTCGAAATGGCTATGGAAATATTTTGCGATACAAATTGATTTTTTCTAACTCCCATAATCCTTGGAAATATGGACTCGAAATTCACTAAAATATGTAAAATTGTCCCCTCTATCGATTGGTGAAGACTAGAACGTTCTATCTTTCCTATTTGTTGAGTCATGAGTATTTTTTGTTTTGAAAAGTGGATTTTCGAAAATTTCATGACTCTATTTGAAGGCGAAATAATGATTTTATCACAAAACTGATTGTGCCAGTCGATTTCTAGGCCAAAGAAACCCCTCTTCACGAATTTTTAGCATTTTTTAAATTTTTTGTCGAAAATCTAGAACAAAGGGGGTAGCTATGGAAATATTTTGCGATACAAATTGATTTTTTCTAACTCCCATAATCCTTGGAAATATGGACTCAAAATTCACTAAAATATGTAAAATTGTCCCCTCTATCGATTGGTGAAGACTAGAACGTTCTATCTCCCCTATTAGTCGAGTTATGAGTATTTTTTGTTTTGAAAAGTGGATTTTCGAAAATTTCATGACTCCATTTGAAGGCGAAATAATGATTTTATCACAAAACTGATTGTGCCAGTCGATTTTTAGGCCAAAGAAACCCCTCTTTACGAATTTTTAGCATTTTTTATAATTTTTTTGTCGAAAATTTAGAACAAAGGGGGTAGCTATGGAAATATTTTGCGATACAAATTGATTTTTTCTAACTCCCATAATCCTTGGAAATATAGACTCAAAATTCACTTAAATATGTAAAATTGTCCCCTCTATCGATTGGTGAAGACTAGAACGTTCTATCTCTCCTATTAGTCGAGTTATGAGTATTTTTTTTTTGAAAAGTGGATTTTCGAAAATTTCATGACTCCATTTGAAGGCGAAATAATGATTTTATCACAAAACTGATTGTGCCAGTCAATTTTTAGGCCAAAGAAACCCCTCTTTACGAATTTTTAGCATTTTTTATAATTTTCTTGTCGAAAATTTAGAACAAAGGGGGTAGCTATGGAAATATTTTGCGATACAAATTGATTTTTTCTAACTCCCATAATCCTTGGAAATATAGACTCAAAATTCACTAAAATATGTAAATTTGTCCCCTCTATCGATTGGTGAAGACTAGAACGTTCTATCTTTCCTATTAGTCGAGTTATGAGTATTTTTTGTTTTGAAAAGTGGATTTTCGAAATTTTCATGACTCCATTTGAAGGCGAAATAATGATTTTATCACAAAACTGATTATGCCAGTCGATTTTTAGGCCAAAGAAACCCCTCTTTACGAATTTTTAGCATTTTTTATAATTTTTTTGTCGAAAATTTAGAACAAATGGGGTAGCTATGGAAATATTTTGCGATACAAATTGATTTTTTCTAACTCCCTTAATCCTTGGAAATATGGACTCAAAATCCACCAAAAGATGTAAAATTGTCCCCTCTATCGATTGGTGAAGACTAGAACGTTCTATCTTTCCTATTAGTCGAGTTATGAGTATTTTTTGTTTTGAAAAGTGGATTTTCGAAATTTTCATGACTCCATTTGAAGGCGAAATAATGATTTTATCACAAAACTGATTGTGCCAGTCGATTTTTAGGCCAAAGAAACCCCTCTTTACGAATTTTTAGCAATTTTTATAATTTTTTTGTCGAAAATTTAGAACAAAGGGGGTAGCTATGGAAATATTTTGCGATACAAATTGATTTTTTCTAACTCCCGTAATTCTTGGAAATGTGGACTCAAAATTCACTAAAATATGTAAAATTGTCCCCTCTATCGATTGGTCAAGACTAGAACGTTCTATCTTTCCTATTAGTCGAGTTATGAGTATTTTTTTTTTGAAAAGTGGATTTTCGAAAATTTCATGACTCCATTTGAAGGCGAAATAATGATTTTATCACAAAACTGATTGTGCCAGTCAATTTTTAGGCCAAAGAAACCCCTCTTTACGAATTTTTAGCATTTTTTATAATTTTTTTGTCGAAAATTTAGAACAAAGGGGGTAGCTATGGAAATATTTTGCGATACAAATTGATTTTTTCTAACTCCCATAATCCTTGGAAATATAGACTCAAAATTCACTAAAATATGTAAATTTGTCCCCTCTATCGATTGGTGAAGACTAGAACGTTCTATCTTTCCTATTAGTCGAGTTATGAGTATTTTTTGTTTTGAAAAGTGGATTTTCGAAATTTTCATGACTCCATTTGAAGGCGAAATAATGATTTTATCACAAAACTGATTGTGCCAGTCGATTTTTAGGCCAAAGAAACCCCTCTTTACGAATTTTTAGCATTTTTTATAATTTTTTTGTCGAAAATTTAGAACAAATGGGGTAGCTATGGAAATATTTTGCGATACAAATTGATTTTTTCTAACTCCCTTAATCCTTGGAAATATGGACTCAAAATCCACCAAAAGATGTAAAATTGTCCCCTCTATCGATTGGTGAAGACTAGAACGTTCTATCTTTCCTATTAGTCGAGTTATGAGTATTTTTTGTTTTGAAAAGTGGATTTTCGAAATTTTCATGACTCCATTTGAAGGCGAAATAATGATTTTATCACAAAACTGATTGTGCCAGTCGATTTTTAGGCCAAAGAAACCCCTCTTTACGAATTTTTAGCATTTTTTATAATTTTTTTGTCGAAAATTTAGAACAAAGGGGGTAGCTATGGAAATATTTTGCGTTACAAATTGATTTTTTCTAACTTCCTTAATCCTTGGCAATATGGACTCAAAATTCACTAAAAGATGTAAAGTTGTCCCCTCTATCGATTGGTGAAGACTAGAACGTTCTATCTTTCCTATTAGTCGAGTTATGAATATTTTTTGTTTTGAAAAGTGGATTTTCGAAAATTTCATGACTCTATTTGAAGGCGAAATAATGATTTTACCACAAAACTGATTGTGCCAGTCGATTTTTTGGCCAAAAAAACCCCTCTTTACGAATTTTTAGCATTTTTTATAATTTTTTTGTCGAAAATTTAGAACAAAGGGGGTAGCTATGGAAATATTTTGCGATACAAATTGATTTTTTCTAACTCCCATAATCCTTGGAAATATGGTCTCAAAATTCACTAAAATATGTAAAATTGTCCCCTCTATCGATTGGTGAAGACTAGAACGTTCTATCTTTCCTATTAGTCGAGTTATGAGTATTTTTTGTTTTGAAAAGTGGATTTTCGAAATTTTCATGACTCCATTTGAAGGCGAAATAATGATTTTATCACAAAACTGATTGTGCCAGTCGATTTTTTGGGCAAAGAAACCCCTCTTTACGAATTTTTAGCATTTTTTATAATTTTTTTGTCGAAAATTTAGAACAAAGGGGGTAGCTATGGAAATATTTTGCGATACAAATTGATTTTTTCTAACTCCCATAATCCTTGGAAATATGGACTCAAAATTCACATAAATATGTAAAATTGTCCCCTCTATCGATTGGTCAAGACTACAACGTTCTATCTTTCCTATTAGTCGAGTTATGAATATTTTTTGTTTTGAAAAGTGGATTTTCGAAATTTTCATGAGTCCATTTGAAGGCGAAATAATGATTTTATCACAAAACTGATTGTGCCAGTCGATTTTTAGGCCAAAGAAACCCCTCTTTACGAATTTTTAGCATTTTTTATAATTTTTTTGTCGAAAATTTAGAACAAAGGGGGTAGCTATGGAAATATTTTGCGATACAAATTGATTTTTTCTAACTCCCATAATCCTTGGAAATATGGTCTCAAAATTCACTAAAATATGTAAAATTGTCCCCTCTATCGATTGGTGAAGACTAGAACGTTCTATCTTTCCTATTTGTTGAGTTATGAGTATTTTTTGTTTTGAAAAGTGGATTTTCGAAAATTTCATGACTCCATTTGAAGGCGAAATAATGATTTTATCACAAAACTGATTGTGCCAGTCGATTTTTAGGCCAAAGAAACCCCTCTTTACGAATTTTTAGCATTTTTTATAATTTTTTTGTCGAAAATTTAGAACAAAGGGGGTAGCTATGGAAATATTTTGCGATACAAATTGATTTTTTCTAACTCCCATAATCCTTGGAAATATGGACTCAAAATTCACTAAAATATGTAAAATTGTCCCCTCTATCGATTGGTGAAGACTAGAACGTTCTATCTTTCCTATTTGTTGAGTTATGAGTATTTTTTGTTTTGAAAAGTGGATTTTCGAAAATTTCATGACTCCATTTGAAGGCGAAATAATGATTTTATCACAAAACTGATTGTGCCAGTCGATTTTTAGGCCAAAGAAACCCCTCTTTACGAATTTTTAGCATTTTTTATAATTTTTTTGTCGAAAATTTAGAACAAAGGGGGTAGCTATGGAAATATTTTGCGATACAAATTGATTTTTTCTAACTCCCATAATCCTTGGAAATATGGACTCAAAATTCACATAAATATGTAAAATTGTCCCCTCTATCGATTGGTCAAGACTACAACGTTCTATCTTTCCTATTAGTCGAGTTATGAATATTTTTTGTTTTGAAAAGTGGATTTTCGAAATTTTCATGAGTCCATTTGAAGGCGAAATAATGATTTTATCACAAAACTGATTGTGCCAGTCGATTTTTAGGCCAAAGAAACCCCTCTTTACGAATTTTTAGCATTTTTTATAATTTTTTTGTCGAAAATTTAGAACAAAGGGGGTAGCTATGGAAATATTTTGCGATACAAATTGATTTTTTCTAACTCCCATAATCCTTGGAAATATGGTCTCAAAATTCACTAAAATATGTAAAATTCTCCCCTCTATCGATTGGTGAAGACTAGAACGTTCTATCTTTCCTATTTGTTGAGTTATGAGTATTTTTTGTTTTGAAAAGTGGATTTTCGAAAATTTCATGACTCCATTTGAAGGCGAAATAATGATTTTATCACAAAACTGATTGTGCCAGTCGATTTTTAGGCCAAAGAAACCCCTCTTTACGAATTTTTATCATTTTTTATAATTTTTTTGTCGAAAATTTAGAACAAAGGGGGTAGCTATGGAAATATTTTGCGATACAAATTGATTTTTTCTAACTCCCTTAATCCTTGGAAATATGGACTCAAAATCCACCAAAAGATGTAAAATTGTCCCCTCTATCGATTGGTGAAGACTAGAACGTTCTATCTTTCCTATTTGTCGAGTTATGAGTATTTTTTGTTTTGAAAAGTGGATTTTCGAAAATTTCATGACTCCATTTGAAGGCGAAATAATGATTTTTTCACAAAACTGATTGTGCCTGTCGATTTTTTGGGCAAAGAAACCCCTCTTTACGAATTTTTAGCATTTTTATAATTTTTTTGTTGAAAATTTAGAACAAAGGGGGTAGCTATGGAAATATTTTGCGATACAAATTGATTTTTTATAACTCCCATAATCCTTGGAAATATGGACTCAAAATTCACATAAATATGTAAAATTGTCCCCTCTATCGATTGGTCAAGACTACAACGTTCTATCTTTCCTATTAGTCGAGTTATGAATATTTTTTTTTTGAGAAGTGGATTTTCGAAATTTTCATGAGTCCATTTGAAGGCGAAATAATGATTTTATCACAAAACTGATTGTGCTAGTCGATTTTTAGGCCAAAGAAACCCCTCTTTACGAATTTTTAGCATTTTTTATAATTTTTTTGTCGAAAATTTAGAACAAAGGGGGTAGCTATGGAAATATTTTGCGATACAAATTGATTTTTTCTAACTCCCATAATCCTTGGAAATATGGACTCAAAATTCACATAAATATGTAAAATTGTCCCCTCTATCGATTGGTGAAGACTAGAACGTTCTATCTTTCCTATTTGTCGAGTTATGAGTATTTTTTGTTTTGAAAAGTGGATTTTCGAAATTTTCATGACTCCATTTGAAGGCGAAATAATGATTTTATCACAAAACTGATTGTGCCTGTCGATTTTTTGGGCAAAGAAACCCCTCTTTACGAATTTTTAGCATTTTTTATAATTTTTTTGTCGAAAATTTAGAACAAAGGGGGTAGCTATGGAAATATTTTGCGATACAAATTGATTTTTCTAACTCCCTTAATCCTTGGCAATATCGACTCAAAATTCACTAAAATATGTAAAATTGTCCCCTCTATCGATTGGTGAAGACTAGAACGTTCTATCTTTCCTATTTGTTGAGTTATGAGTATTTTTTGTTTTGAAAAGTGGATTTTCGAAAATTTCATGACTCCATTGAAGGCGAAATAATGATTTTATCACAAAACTGATTGTGCCAGTCGATTTTTAGGCCAAAGAAACCCCTCTTTACGAATTTTTAGCATTTTTTATAATTTTTTTGTCGAAAATTTAGAACAAAGGGGGTAGCTATGGAAATATTTTGCGATACAAATTGATTTTTTCTAACTCCCTTAATCCTTGAAATATGGACTCAAAATCCACCAAAAGATGTAAAATTGTCCCCTCTATCGATTGGTGAAGACTAGAACGTTCTATCTTTCCTATTTGTCGAGTTATGAGTATTTTTTGTTTTGAAAAGTGGATTTTCGAAATTTCATGACTCCATTTGAAGGCGAAATAATGATTTTATCACAAAACTGATTGTGCCAGTCGATTTTTAGGCAAAAGAAACCCCTCTTTACGAATTTTTAGCATTTTTTATAATTTTTTTGTCGAAAATTTAGAACAAAGGGGGTAGCTATGGAAATATTTTGCGATACAAATTGATTTTTTCTAACTCCCGTAATTCTTGGAAATGTGGACTCAAAATTCACTAAAATATGTAAAATTGTCCCCTCTATCGATTGGTCAAGACTAGAACGTTCTATCTTTCCTATTAGTCGAGTTATGAGTATTTTTTGTTTTGAAAAGTGGATTTTCGAAATTTTCATGACTCCATTTGAAGGCGAAATAATGATTTTATCACAAAACTGATTGTGCCAGTCGATTTTTTGGCCAAAAAAAACCCCTCTTTACGAATTTTTAGCATTTTTTATAATTTTTTTGTCGAAATGGCTATGGAAATATTTTGCGATACAAATTGATTTTTTCTAACTCCCATAATCCTTGGAAATATGGACTCGAAATTCACTAAAATATGTAAAATTGTCCCCTCTATCGATTGGTGAAGACTAGAACGTTCTATCTTTCCTATTTGTTGAGTCATGAGTATTTTTTGTTTTGAAAAGTGGATTTTCGAAAATTTCATGACTCTATTTGAAGGCGAAATAATGATCACAAAACTGATTGTGCCAGTCGATTTTTAGGCCAAAGAAACCCCTCTTCACGAATTTTTAGCATTTTTTAAATTTTTTGTCGAAAATCTAGAACAAAGGGGGTAGCTATGGAAATATTTTGCGATACAAATTGATTTTTTCTAACTCCCATAATCCTTGGAAATATGGACTCAAAATTCACTAAAATATGTAAAATTGTCCCCTCTATCGATTGGTGAAGACTAGAACGTTCTATCTCCCCTATTAGTCGAGTTATGAGTATTTTTTGTTTTGAAAAGTGGATTTTCGAAAATTTCATGACTCCATTTGAAGGCGAAATAATGATTTTATCACAAAACTGATTGTGCCAGTCGATTTTTAGGCCAAAGAAACCCCTCTTTACGAATTTTTAGCATTTTTTATAATTTTTTTGTCGAAAATTTAGAACAAAGGGGGTAGCTATGGAAATATTTTGCGATACAAATTGATTTTTTCTAACTCCCATAATCCTTGGAAATATAGACTCAAAATTCACTTAAATATGTAAAATTGTCCCCTCTATCGATTGGTGAAGACTAGAACGTTCTATCTCTCCTATTAGTCGAGTTATGAGTATTTTTTGTTTTGAAAAGTGGATTTTCGAAAATTTCATGACTCCATTTGAAGGCGAAATAATGATTTTATCACAAAACTGATTGTGCCTGTCGATTTTTTGGGCAAAGAAACCCCTCTTTACGAATTTTTAGCATTTTTATAATTTTTTTGTTGAAAATTTAGAACATAGGGGGTAGCTATGGAAATATTTTGCGATACAAATTGATTTTTTATAACTCCCATAATCCTTGGAAATATGGACTCAAAATTCACATAAATATGTAAAATTGTCCCCTCTATCGATTGGTGAAGACTAGAACGTTCTATCTTTCCTATTTGTCGAGTTATGAGTATTTTTTGTTTTGAAAAGTGGATTTTCGAAATTTTCATGACTCCATTTGAAGGCGAAATAATGATTTTATCACAAAACTGATTGTGCCTGTCGATTTTTTGGGCAAAGAAACCCCTCTTTACGAATTTTTAGCATTTTTTATAATTTTTTTGTCGAAAATTTAGAACAAAGGGGGTAGCTATGGAAATATTTTGCGATACAAATTGATTTTTCTAACTCCCTTAATCCTTGGCAATATCGACTCAAAATTCACTAAAGTATGTAAAATTGTCCCCTCTATCGATTGGTCAAGACTAGAACGTTCTATCTTTCCTATTTGTCGAGTTATGAGTATTTTTTGTTTTGAAAAGTGGATTTTCGAAAATTTCATGACTCCATTTGAAGGCGAAATATTGATTTTATCACAAAACTGATTGTGCCAGTCGATTTTTTGGCCAAAAAAACCTCTCTTTATGAATTTTTAGCATTTTTTATAATTTTTTTGTCGAAAATTTAGAACAAAGGGGGTAGCTATGGAAATATTTTGCGATACAAATTGATTTTTTCTAACTCCCTTAATCCTTGGAAATATGGACTCGAAATTTACTAAAATATGTAAAATTGTCCCCTCTATCGATTGGTGAAGACTAGAACGTTCTATCTTTCCTATTAGTCGAGTTATGAGTATTTTTTGTTTTGAAAAGTGGATTTTCGAAATTTTCATGACTCCATTTGAAGGCGAAATAATGATTTTATCACAAAACTGATTGTGCCAGTCGATTTTTTGGGCAAAGAAACCCCTCTTTACGAATTTTTAGCATTTTTTATAATTTTTTTGTCGAAAATTTAGAACAAAGGGGGTAGCTATGGAAATATTTTGCGATACAAATTGATTTTTTCTAACTCCCATAATCCTTGGAAATATGGACTCAAAATTCACATAAATATGTAAAATTGTCCCCTCTATCGATTGGTCAAGACTACAACGTTCTATCTTTCCTATTAGTCGAGTTATGAGTATTTTTTGTTTTGAAAAGTGGATTTTCGAAATTTTCATGAGTCCATTTGAAGGCGAAATAATGATTTTATCACAAAACTGATTGTGCCAGTCGATTTTTAGGCCAAAGAAACCCCTCTTTACGAATTTTTAGCATTTTTTATAATTTTTTTGTCGAAAATTTAGAACAAAGGGGGTAGCTATGGAAATATTTTGCGATACAAATTGATTATTTCTAACTCCCATAATCCTTGGGAATATGGTCTCAAAATTCACTAAAATATGTAAAATTGTCCCCTCTATCGATTGGTGAAGACTAGAACGTTCTATCTTTCCTATTTGTCGAGTTATGAGTATTTTTTGTTTTGAAAAGTGGATTTTCGAAAATTTCATGACTCTATTTGAAGGCGAAATAATGATTTTATCGCAAAACTGATTGTGCCAGTCGATTTTTAGGCCAAAGAAACCCCTCTTTACGAATTTTTAGCATTTTTTATAATTTTTTTGTCGAAAATTTAGAACAAAGGGGGTAGCTATGGAAATATTTTGCAATACAAATTGATTTTTTCTAACTCCCATAATCCTTGGAAATATGGACTCGAAATTCACTAAAATATGTAAAATTGTCCCCTCTATCGATTGGTCAAGACTAGAACGTTCTATCTTTCCTATTTGTTGAGTTATGAGTATTTTTTGTTTTGAAAAGTGGATTTTCGAAAATTTCATGACTCCATTTGAAGGCGAAATAATGATTTTATCACAAAACTGATTGTGCCAGTCGATTTTTTGGGCAAAGAAACCCCTCTTTACGAATTTTTAGCATTTTTTATAATTTTTTTGTCGAAAATTTAGAACAAAGGGGGTAGCTATGGAAATATTTTGCGATACAAATTGATTTTTTCTAACTCCCATAATCCTTGGAAATATGGACTCAAAATTCACATAAATATGTAAAATTGTCCCCTCTATCGATTGGTCAAGACTAGAACGTTCTATCTTTCCTATTTGTTGAGTTATGAGTATTTTTTGTTTTGAAAAGTGGATTTTCGAAAATTTCATGACTCCATTTGAAGGCGAAATAATGATTTTATTACAAAACTGATTGTGCCAGTCGATTTTTAGGCCAAAGAAACACCTCTTTACGAATTTTTAGCATTTTTTATAATTTTTTTGTCGAAAATTTAGAACAAAGGGGGTAGCTATGGAAATATTTTGCGATACAAATTGATTTTTTCTAACTCCCATAATCCTTGGAAATATAGACTCAAAATTCACTAAAATATGTAAAATTGTCCCCTCTATCGATTGGTGAAGACTAGAACGTTCTATCTTTCCTATTAGTCGAGTTATGAGTATTTTTTGTTTTGAAAAGTGGATTTTCGAAATTTTCATGACTCCATTTGAAGGCGAAATAATGATTTTATCACAAAACTGATTGTGCCAGTCGATTTTTTGGGCAAAGAAACCCCTCTTTACGAATTTTTAGCATTTTTTATAATTTTTTTGTCGAAAATTTAGAACAAAGGGGGTAGCTATGGAAATATTTTGCGATACAAATTGATTTTTTCTAACTCCCATAATCCTTGGAAATATGGACTCAAAATTCACATAAATATGTAAAATTGTCCCCTCTATCGATTGGTCAAGACTACAACGTTCTATCTTTCCTATTAGTCGAGTTATGAGTATTTTTTGTTTTGAAAAGTGGATTTTCGAAATTTTCATGAGTCCATTTGAAGGCGAAATAATGATTTTATCACAAAACTGATTGTGCCAGTCGATTTTTAGGCCAAAGAAACCCCTCTTTACGAATTTTTAGCATTTTTTATAATTTTTTTGTCGAAAATTTAGAACAAAGGGGGTAGCTATGGAAATATTTTGCGATACAAATTGATTTTTTCTAACTTCCTTAATCCTTGGAAATATGGACTCAAAATCCACCAAAAGATGTAAAATTGCCCCCTCTATCGATTGGTGAAGACTAGAACGTTCTATCTTTCCTATTTGTCGAGTTATGAGTATTTTTTGTTTTGAAAAGTGGATTTTCGAAATTTCATGACTCCATTTGAAGGCGAAATAATGATTTTATCACAAAACTGATTGTGCCAGTCGATTTTTTGGGCAAAGAAACCCCTCTTTACCAATTTTTAGCATTTTTTATAATTTTTTTGTCGAAAATTTAGAACAAAGGGGGTAGCTATGGAAATATTTTGCGATACAAATTGATTTTTTCTAACTCCCATAATCCGTGGAAATATGGACTCAAAATTCACTAAAATATGTAAAATTGTCCCCTCTATCGATTGGTGAAGACTAGAACGTTCTATCTTTCCTATTTGTTGAGTTATATGAGTATTTTTTGTTTTGAAAAGTGGATTTTCGAAAATTTCATGACTCCATTTGAAGGCGAAATAATGATTTTATCACAAAACTGATTGTGCCAGTCGATTTTTAGGCCAAAGAAACCCCTCTTTACGAATTTTTAGCATTTTTTATAATTTTTTTGTCGAAAATTTAGAACAAAGGGGGTAGCTATGGAAATATTTTGCGATACAAATTGATTTTTTCTAACTCCCTTAATCCTTGGAAATATGGACTCGAAATTCACTAAAATATGTAAAATTGTCCCCTCTATCGATTGGTGAAGACTAGAACGTTCTATCTCTCCTATTAGTCGAGTTATGAGTATTTTTTGTTTTGAAGAGTGGATTTTCGAAATTTTCATGACTCCATTTGAAGGCGAAATAATGATTTTATCACAAAACTGATTGTGCCAGTCGATTTTTTGGGCAAAGAAACCCCTCTTTACGAATTTTTAGCATTTTTTATAATTTTTTTGTCGAAAATTTAGAACAAAGGGGGTAGCTATGGAAATATTTTGCGATACAAATTGATTTTTTCTAACTCCCCTAATCCTTGGAAATATGGACTCAAAATCCACCAAAAGATGTAAAATTGTCCCCTCTATCGATTGGTGAAGACTAGAACGTTCTATCTTTCCTATTTGTCGAGTTATGAGTATTTTTTGTTTTGAAAAGTGGATTTTCGAAAATTTCATGACTCCATTTGAAGGCGAAATAATGATTTTATCACAAAACTGATTGTGCCTGTCGATTTTTTGGGCAAAGAAACCCCTCTTTACGAATTTTCAGCATTTTTTATAATTTTTTTGTCGAAAATTTAGAACAAAGGGGGTAGCTATGGAAATATTTTGCGATACTAATTGATTTTTTCTAACTCCCATAATCCTTGGAAATATAGACTCAAAATTCACTAAAATATGTAAAATTGTCCCCTTTATCGATTGGTCAAGACTAGAACGTTCTATCTTTCCTATTTGTCGAGTTATGAGTATTTTTTGTTTTGAAAAGTGGATTTTCGAAAATTTCATGACTCTATTTGAAGGCGAAATAATGATTTTATCACAAAACTGATTGTGCCAGTCGATTTTTTGGCCAAAAAAACCCCTCTTTACGAATTTTTAGCATTTTTTATAATTTTTTTGTCGAAAATTTAGAGCAAAGGGGGTAGCTATGGAAATATTTTACGATACAAATTGATTTTTTCTAACTCCCATAATCCTTGGAAATATGGACTTAAAATTCACTAGAATATGTAAAATTGTCCCCTCTATCGATTGGTCAAGACTAGAACGTTCTATCTTTCCTATTTGTCGAGTTATGAGTATTTTTTGTTTTGAAAAGTGGATTTTCGAAAATTTAATGACTCTATTTGAAGGCGAAATAATGATTTTATCACAAAACTGATTGTGCCAGTCAATTTTTTGGCCAAAAAACCCCTCTTTACGAATTTTTAGCATTTTTTATAATTTTTTTGTCGAAAATTTAGAACAAAGGGTGTAGCTATGGAAATATTTTGCGATACAAATTGATTTTTTCTAACTCCCTTAATCCTTGGAAATATGGACTCAGACTTCACTAAAAGATGAAAAAGTGTCCCCTCTATCGATTGGTGAAGACTAGAACGTTCTATCTTTCCTATTAGTCGAGTTATGAGTATTTTTTGTTTTGAAAAGTGGATTTTCGAAAATTTCATGACTCCATTTGAAGGCGAAATAATGATTTTATCACAAAACTGATTGTGCCAGTCGATTTTTTGGCCAAAAAAACCCCTCTTTACGAATTTTTAGCATTTTTTATAATTTTTTTGTCGAAAATTTAGAACAAAGGGGGTAGCTATGGAAATATTTTGCGATACAAATTGATTTTTTCTAACTCCCTTAATCCTTGGAAATATGGACTCAAAATTCACTAAAAGTTGTAAAATTGTCCCCTCTATCGATTGGTGAAGACTAGAACGTTCTATCTTTCCTATTAGTCGAGTTATGAGTATTTTTTGTTTTGAAAAGTGGATTTTCGAAAATTTCATGACTCCATTTGAAGGCGAAATAATGATTTTATCACAAAACTGATTGTGCCAGTCGATTTTTTGGCCAAAAAAACCTCTCTTTACGAATTTTTAGCATTTTTTATAATTTTTTTGTCGAAAATTTAGAACAAAGGGGGTAGCTATGGAAATATTTTGCGATACAAATTGATTTTTTCTAACTCCCATAATCCTTGGAAATATGGACTCGAAATTCACTAAAATATGTAAAATTGTCCCCTCTATCGATTGGTCAAGACTAGAACGTTCTATCTTTCCTATTTGTTGAGTTATGAGTATTTTTTGTTTTGAAAAGTGGATTTTCGAAAATTTCATGACTCCATTTGAAGGCGAAATAATGATTTTATCACAAAACTGATTGTGCCAGTCGATTTTTAGGCCAAAGAAACCCCTCTTTACGAATTTTTAGCATTTTTTATAATTTTTTTGTCGAAAATCTAGAACAAAGGGGGTAGCTATGGAAATATTTTGCGATACAAATTGATTTTTTCTAACTCCCATAATCCTTGGAAATATAGACTCAAAATTCACTAAAATATGTAAAATTGTCCCCTCTATCGATTGGTCAAGACTAGAACGTTCTATCTTTCCTATTTGTCGAGTTATGAGTATTTTTTGTTTTGAAAAGTGGATTTTCGAAATTTTCATGACTCCATTTGAAGGCGAAATAATGATTTTATCACAAAACTGATTGTGCCAGTCGATTTTTTGGGCAAAGAAACCCCTCTTTACGAATTTTTAGCATTTTTTATAATTTTTTTGTCGAAAATTTAGAACAAAGGGGGTAGCTATGGAAATATTTTGCGATACAAATTGATTTTTTCTAACTCCCATAATCCTTGGAAATATGGACTCAAAATTCACATAAATATGTAAAATTGTCCCCTCTATCGATTGGTCAAGACTAGAACGTTCTATCTTTCCTATTAGTCGAGTTATGAGTATTTTTTGTTTTGAAAAGTGGATTTTCGAAATTTTCATGAGTCCATTTGAAGGCGAAATAATGATTTTATCACAAAACTGATTGTGCCAGTCGATTTTTAGGCCAAAGAAACCCCTCTTTACGAATTTTTAGCATTTTTTATAATTTTTTTGTCGAAAATTTAGAACAAAGGGGGTAGCTATGGAAATATTTTGCGATACAAATTGATCATTTCTAACTCCCATAATCCTTGGAAATATGGTCTCAAAATTCACTAAAATATGTAAAATTGTCCCCTCTATCGATTGGTGAAGACTAGAACGTTCTATCTTTCCTATTTGTTGAGTTATGAGTATTTTTTGTTTTGAAAAGTGGATTTTCGAAAATTTTATGACTCTATTTGAAGGCGAAATAATGATTTTATCACAAAACTGATTGTGCCAGTCGATTTTTAGGCCAAAGAAACCCCCCTTTACGAATTTTTAGCATTTTTTATAATTTTTTTGTCGAAAATTTAGAACAAAGGGGGTAGCTATGGAAATATTTTGCGATACAAATTGATTTTTTCTAACTCCCGTAATCCTTGGAAATATGGACTCAAAATTCACTAAAATATGTAAAATTGTCCCCTCTATCGATTGGTGAAGACTAGAACGTTCTATCTTTCCTATTAGTCGAGTTATGAGTATTTTTTGTTTTGAAAAGTGGATTTTCGAAAATTTCATGACTCCATTTGAAGGCGAAATAATGATTTTATCACAAAACTGATTGTGCCAGTCGATTTTTTGGCCAAAAAAACCTCTCTTTACGAATTTTTAGCATTTTTTATAATTTTTTTGTCGAAAATTTAGAACAAAGGGGGTAGCTATGGAAATATTTTGCGATACAAATTGATTTTTTCTAACTCCCATAATCCTTGGAAATATGGACTCGAAATTCACTAAAATATGTAAAATTGTCCCCTCTATCGATTGGTCAAGACTAGAACGTTCTATCTTTCCTATTTGTTGAGTTATGAGTATTTTTTGTTTTTAAAAGTGGATTTTCGAAAATTTCATGACTCCATTTGAAGGCGAAATAATGATTTTATCACAAAACTGATTGTGCCAGTCGATTTTTAGGCCAAAGAAACCCCTCTTTACGAATTTCTAGCATTTTTTATAATTTTTTTGTCGAAAATCTAGAACAAAGGGGGTAGCTATGGAAATATTTTGCGATACAAATTGGTTTTTTCTAACTCCCATAATCCTTGGAAATATAGACTCAAAATTCACTAAAATATGTAAAATTGTCCCCTCTATCGATTGGTGAAGACTAGAACGTTCTATCTTTCCTATTATTCGAGTTATGAGTATTTTTTGTTTTGAAAAGTGGATTTTCGAAATTTTCATGATTCCATTTGAAGGCGAAATAATGATTTTATCACAAAACTGATTGTGCCAGTCGATTTTTTGGGCAAAGAAACCCCTCTTTACGAATTTTTAGCATTTTTTATAATTTTTTTGTCGAAAATTTAGAACAAAGGGGGTAGCTATGGAAATATTTTGCGATACAAATTGATTTTTTCTAACTCCCATAATCCTTGGAAATATGGACTCAAAATTCACATAAATATGTAAAATTGTCCCCTCTATCGATTGGTCAAGACTAGAACGTTCTATCTTTCCTATTAGTCGAGTTATGAGTATTTTTTGTTTTGAAAAGTGGATTTTCGAAAATTTCATGACTCCATTTGAAGGCGAAATAATGATTTTATCACAAAACTGATTGTGCCAGTCGATTTTTTGGCCAAAAAAACCTCTCTTTACGAATTTTTAGCATTTTTTATAATTTTTTTGTCGAAAATTTAGAACAAAGGGGGTAGCTATGGAAATATTTTGCAATACAAATTGATTTTTTCTAACTCCCATAATCCTTGGAAATATGGACTCGAAATTCACTAAAATATGTAAAATTGTCCCCTCTATCGATTGGTCAAGACTAGAACGTTCTATCTTTCCTATTTGTTGAGTTATGAGTATTTTTTGTTTTTAAAAGTGGATTTTCGAAAATTTCATGACTCCATTTGAAGGCGAAATAATGATTTTATCACAAAACTGATTGTGCCAGTCGATTTTTAGGCCAAAGAAACCCCTCTTTACGAATTTTTAGCATTTTTTATAATTTTTTTGTCGAAAATCTAGAACAAAGGGGGTAGCTATGGAAATATTTTGCGATACAAATTGGTTTTTTCTAACTCCCATAATCCTTGGAAATATAGACTCAAAATTCACTAAAATATGTAAAATTGTCCCCTCTATCGATTGGTGAAGACTAGAACGTTCTATCTTTCCTATTATTCGAGTTATGAGTATTTTTTGTTTTGAAAAGTGGATTTTCGAAAATTTCATGACTCTATTTGAAGGCGAAATAATGATTTTATCACAAAACTGATTGTGCCAGTCAATTTTTTGGCCAAAAAACCCCTCTTTACGAATTTTTAGCATTTTTTATAATTTTTTTGTCGAAAATTTAGAACAAAGGGTGTAGCTATGGAAATATTTTGCGATACAAATTGATTTTTTCTAACTCCCTTAATCCTTGGAAATATGGACTCAGAATTCACTAAAAGATGAAAAAGTGTCCCCTCTATCGATTGGTGAAGACTAGAACGTTCTATCTTTCCTATTAGTCGAGTTATGAGTATTTTTTGTTTTGAAAAGTGGATTTTCGAAAATTTCATGACTCCATTTGAAGGCGAAATAATGATTTTATCACAAAACTGATTGTGCCAGTCGATTTTTTGGCCAAAAAAACCCCTCTTTACGAATTTTTAGCATTTTTTATAATTTTTTTGTCGAAAATTTAGAACAAAGGGGGTAGCTATGGAAATATTTTGCGATACAAATTGATCATTTCTAACTCCCATAATCCTTGGAAATATGGTCTCAAAATTCACTAAAATATGTAAAATTGTCCCCTCTATCGATTGGTGAAGACTAGAACGTTCTATCTTTCCTATTAGTCGAGTTATGAGTATTTTTTGTTTTGAAAAGTGGATTTTCGAAAATTTCATGACTCCATTTGAAGGCGAAATAATGATTTTATCACAAAACTGATTGTGCCAGTCGATTTTTTGGCCAAAAAAACCTCTCTTTACGAATTTTTAGCATTTTTTATAATTTTTTTGTCGAAAATTTAGAACAAAGGGGGTAGCTATGGAAATATTTTGCGATACAAATTGATTTTTTCTAACTCCCATAATCCTTGGAAATATGGACTCAAAATTCACATAAATATGTAAAATTGTCCCCTCTATCGATTGGTCAAGACTAGAACGTTCTATCTTTCCTATTAGTCGAGTTATGAGTATTTTTTGTTTTGAAAAGTGGATTTTCGAAATTTTCATGAGTCCATTTGAAGGCGAAATAATGATTTTATCACAAAACTGATTGTGCCAGTCGATTTTTAGGCCAAAGAAACCCCTCTTTACGAATTTTTAGCATTTTTTATAATTTTTTTGTCGAAAATTTAGAACAAAGGGGGTAGCTATGGAAATATTTTGCGATACAAATTGATTTTTTCTAACTCCCATAATCCTTGGAAATATGGTCTCAAAATTCACTAAAATATGTAAAATTGTCCCCTCTATCGATTGGTGAAGACTAGAACGTTCTATCTTTCCTATTTGTTGAGTTATGAGTATTTTTTGTTTTGAAAAGTGGATTTTCGAAAATTTTATGACTCTATTTGAAGACGAAATAATGATTTTATCACAAAACTGATTGTGCCAGTCGATTTTTAGGCCAAAGAAACCCCCCTTTACGAATTTTTAGCATTTTTTATAATTTTTTTGTCGAAAATTTAGAACAAAGGGGGTAGCTATGGAAATATTTTGCGATACAAATTGATTTTTTCTAACTCCCGTAATCCTTGGAAATATGGACTCAAAATTCACTAAAATATGTAAAATTGTCCCCTCTATCGATTGGTGAAGACTAGAACGTTCTATCTTTCCTATTAGTCGAGTTATGAGTATTTTTTGTTTTGAAAAGTGGATTTTCGAAAATTTCATGACTCCATTTGAAGGCGAAATAATGATTTTATCACAAAACTGATTGTGCCAGTCGATTTTTTGGCCAAAAAAACCTCTCTTTACGAATTTTTAGCATTTTTTATAATTTTTTTGTCGAAAATTTAGAACAAAGGGGGTAGCTATGGAAATATTTTGCGATACAAATTGATTTTTTCTAACTCCCATAATCCTTGGAAATATGGACTCGAAATTCACTAAAATATGTAAAATTGTCCCCTCTATCGATTGGTCAAGACTAGAACGTTCTATCTTTCCTATTTGTTGAGTTATGAGTATTTTTTGTTTTTAAAAGTGGATTTTCGAAAATTTCATGACTCCATTTGAAGGCGAATGAATGATTTTATCACAAAACTGATTGTGCCAGTCGATTTTTAGGCCAAAGAAACCCCTCTTTACGAATTTTTAGCATTTTTTATAATTTTTTTGTCGAAAATCTAGAACAAAGGGGGTAGCTATGGAAATATTTTGCGATACAAATTGGTTTTTTCTAACTCCCATAATCCTTGGAAATATAGACTCAAAATTCACTAAAATATGTAAAATTGTCCCCTCTATCGATTGGTGAAGACTAGAACGTTCTATCTTTCCTATTATTCGAGTTATGAGTATTTTTTGTTTTGAAAAGTGGATTTTCGAAATTTTCATGATTCCATTTGAAGGCGAAATAATGATTTTATCACAAAACTGATTGAGCCAGTCGATTTTTTGGGCAAAGAAACCCCTCTTTACGAATTTTTAGCATTTTTTATAATTTTTTTGTCGAAAATTTAGAACAAAGGGGGTAGCTATGGAAATATTTTGCGATACAAATTGATTTTTTCTAACTCCCATAATCCTTGGAAATATGGACTCAAAATTCACATAAATATGTAAAATTGTCCCCTCTATCGATTGGTCAAGACTAGAACGTTCTATCTTTCCTATTAGTCGAGTTATGAGTATTTTTTTTTTGAAAAGTGGATTTTCGAAAATTTCATGACTCCATTTGAAGGCGAAATAATGATTTTATCACAAAACTGATTGTGCCAGTCGATTTTTAGGCCCAAGAAACCCCTCTTTACGAATTTTTAGCATTTTTTATAATTTTTTTGTCGAAAATTTAGAACAAAGGGGGTAGCTATGGAAATATTTTGCGAAACAAATTGATTTTTTCTAACTCCCATAATCCTTGGAAATATAGACTCAAAATTCACATAAATATGTAAAATTGTCCCCTCTATCGATTGGTGAAGACTAGAACGTTCTATCTTTCCTATTAGTCGAGTTATGAGTATTTTTTGTTTTGAAAAGTGGATTTTCGAAATTTTCATGACTCCATTTGAAGGCGAAATAATGATTTTATCACAAAACTGATTGTGCCAGTCGATTTTTTGGGCAAAGAAACCCCCTTTCTACGAATTTTTAGCATTTTTTATAATTTTTTTGTCGAAAATTTAGAACAAAGGGGGTAGCTATGGAAATATTTTGCGATACAAATTGATTTTTTCTAACTCCCATAATCCTTGGAAATATGGACTCAAAATTCACATAAATATGTAAAATTGTCCCCTCTATCGATTGGTCAAGACTACAACGTTCTATCTTTCCTATTTGTTGAGTTATGAGTATTTTTTGTTTTGAAAAGTGGATTTTCGAAATTTTCATGAGTCCATTTGAAGGCGAAATAATGATTTTATCACAAAACTGATTGTGCCAGTCGATTTTTAGGCCAAAGAAACCCCTCTTTACGAATTTTTAGCATTTTTTATAATTTTTTTGTCGAAAATTTAGAACAAAGGGGGTAGCTATGGAAATATTTTGCGATACAAATTGATTTTTTCCAACTCCCATAATCTTTGGAAATATGGTCTTAAAATTCACTAAAATATGTAAAATTGTCCCCTCTATCGATTGGTGAAGACTAGAACGTTCTATCTTTCCTATTAGTCGAGTTATGAGTATTTTTTGTTTTGAAAAGTGGATTTTCGAAATTTTCATGACTCCATTTGAAGGCGAAATAATGATTTTATCACAAAACTGATTGTGCCAGTCGATTTTTTGGGCAAAGAAACCCCCTTTCTACGAATTTTTAGCATTTTTTATAATTTTTTTGTCGAAAATTTAGAACAAAGGGGGTAGCTATGGAAATATTTTGCGAAACAAATTGATTTTTTCTAACTCCCATAATCCTTGGAAATATAGACTCAAAATTCACATAAATATGTAAAATTGTCCCCTCTATCGATTGGTCAAGACTACAACGTTCTATCTTTCCTATTTGTTGAGTTATGAGTATTTTTTGTTTTGAAAAGTGGATTTTCGAAATTTTCATGAGTCCATTTGAAGGCGAAATAATGATTTTATCACAAAACTGATTGTGCCAGTCGATTTTTAGGCCAAAGAAACCCCTCTTTACGAATTTTTAGCATTTTTTATAATTTTTTTGTCGAAAATTTAGAACAAAGGGGGTAGCTATGGAAATATTTTGCGATACAAATTGATTTTTTCCAACTCCCATAATCCTTGGAAATATGGTCTCAAAATTCACTAAAATATGTAAAATTGTCCCCTCTATCGATTGGTGAAGACTAGAACGTTCTATCTTTCCTATTTGTTGAGTTATGAGTATTTTTTGTTTTGAAAAGTGGATTTTCGAAAATTTCATGACTCCATTTGAAGGCGAAATAATGATTTTATCACAAAACTGATTGTGCCAGTCGATTTTTAGGCCAAAGAAACCCCTCTTTACGAATTTTTAGCATTTTTTATAATTTTTTTGTCGAAAATTTAGAACAAAGGGGGTAGCTATGGAAATATTTTGCGATACAAATTGATTTTTTCTAACTCCCTTAATCCTTGGAAATATGGACTCGAAATTCACTAAAATATGTAAAATTGTCCCCTCTATCGATTGGTCAAGACTAGAACGTTCTATCTTTCCTATTTGTTGAGTTATGAGTATTTTTTGTTTTTAAAAGTGGATTTTCGAAAATTTCATGACTCCATTTGAAGGCGAAATAATGATTTTATCACAAAACTGATTGTGCCAGTCGATTTTTAGGCCAAAGAAACCCCTCTTTACGAATTTTTAGCATTTTTTATAATTTTTTTGTCGAAAATCTAGAACAAAGGGGGTAGCTATGGAAATATTTTGCGATACAAATTGGTTTTTTCTAACTCCCATAATCCTTGGAAATATAGACTCAAAATTCACTAAAATATGTAAAATTGTCCCCTCTATCGATTGGTGAAGACTAGAACGTTCTATCTTTCCTATTATTCGAGTTATGAGTATTTTTTGTTTTGAAAAGTGGATTTTCGAAATTTTCATGATTCCATTTGAAGGCGAAATAATGATTTTATCACAAAACTGATTGTGCCAGTCGATTTTTTGGGCAAAGAAACCCCTCTTTACGAATTTTTAGCATTTTTTATAATTTTTTTGTCGAAAATTTAGAACAAAGGGGGTAGCTATGGAAATATTTTGCGATACAAATTGATTTTTTCTAACTCCCATAATCCTTGGAAATATGGACTCAAAATTCACATAAATATGTAAAATTGTCCCCTCTATCGATTGGTCAAGACTAGAACGTTCTATCTTTCCTATTAGTCGAGTTATGAGTATTTTTTTTTGAAAAGTGGATTTTCGAAAATTTCATGACTCCATTTGAAGGCGAAATAATGATTTTATCACAAAACTGATTGTGCCAGTCGATTTTTAGGCCCAAGAAACCCCTCTTTACGAATTTTTAGCATTTTTTATAATTTTTTTGTCGAAAATTTAGAACAAAGGGGGTAGCTATGGAAATATTTTGCGAAACAAATTGATTTTTTCTAACTCCCATAATCCTTGGAAATATAGACTCAAAATTCACATAAATATGTAAAATTGTCCCCTCTATCGATTGGTGAAGACTAGAACGTTCTATCTTTCCTATTAGTCGAGTTATGAGTATTTTTTGTTTTGAAAAGTGGATTTTCGAAATTTTCATGACTCCATTTGAAGGCGAAATAATGATTTTATCACAAAACTGATTGTGCCAGTCGATTTTTTGGGCAAAGAAACCCCCTTTCTACGAATTTTTAGCATTTTTTATAATTTTTTTGTCGAAAATTTAGAACAAAGGGGGTAGCTATGGAAATATTTTGCGATACAAATTGATTTTTTCTAACTCCCATAATCCTTGGAAATATGGACTCAAAATTCACATAAATATGTAAAATTGTCCCCTCTATCGATTGGTCAAGACTACAACGTTCTATCTTTCCTATTTGTTGAGTTATGAGTATTTTTTGTTTTGAAAAGTGGATTTTCGAAATTTTCATGAGTCCATTTGAAGGCGAAATAATGATTTTATCACAAAACTGATTGTGCCAGTCGATTTTTAGGCCAAAGAAACCCCTCTTTACGAATTTTTAGCATTTTTTATAATTTTTTTGTCGAAAATTTAGAACAAAGGGGGTAGCTATGGAAATATTTTGCGATACAAATTGATTTTTTCCAACTCCCATAATCCTTGGAAATATGGTCTTAAAATTCACTAAAATATGTAAAATTGTCCCCTCTATCGATTGGTGAAGACTAGAACGTTCTATCTTTCCTATTAGTCGAGTTATGAGTATTTTTTGTTTTGAAAAGTGGATTTTCGAAATTTTCATGACTCCATTTGAAGGCGAAATAATGATTTTATCACAAAACTGATTGTGCCAGTCGATTTTTTGGGCAAAGAAACCCCCTTTCTACGAATTTTTAGCATTTTTTATAATTTTTTTGTCGAAAATTTAGAACAAAGGGGGTAGCTATGGAAATATTTTGCGAAACAAATTGATTTTTTCTAACTCCCATAATCCTTGGAAATATAGACTCAAAATTCACATAAATATGTAAAATTGTCCCCTCTATCGATTGGTGAAGACTAGAACGTTATATCTTTCCTATTAGTCGAGTTATGAGTATTTTTTGTTTTGAAAAGTGGATTTTCGAAATTTTCATGACTCCATTTGAAGGCGAAATAATGATTTTATCACAAAACTGATTGTGCCAGTCGATTTTTTGGGCAAAGAAACCCCCTTTCTACGAATTTTTAGCATTTTTTATAATTTTTTTGTCGAAAATTTAGAACAAAGGGGGTAGCTATGGAAATATTTTGCGATACAAATTGATTTTTTCTAACTCCCATAATCCTTGGAAATATGGACTCAAAATCCACATAAATATGTAAAATTGTCCCCTCTATCGATTGGTCAAGACTACAACGTTCTATCTTTCCTATTTGTTGAGTTATGAGTATTTTTTGTTTTGAAAAGTGGATTTTCGAAATTTTCATGAGTCCATTTGAAGGCGAAATAATGATTTTATCACAAAACTGATTGTGCCAGTCGATTTTTAGGCCAAAGAAACCCCTCTTTACGAATTTTTAGCATTTTTTAGAATTTTTTTGTCGAAAATTTAGAACAAAGGGGGTAGCTATGGAAATATTTTGCGATACAAATTGATTTTTTCCAACTCCCATAATCCTTGGAAATATGGTCTCAAAATTCACTAAAATATGTAAAATTGTCCCCTCTATCGATTGGTGAAGACTAGAACGTTCTATCTTTCCTATTTGTTGAGTTATGAGTATTTTTTGTTTTGAAAAGTGGATTTTCGAAAATTTCATGACTCCATTTGAAGGCGAAATAATGATTTTATCACAAAACTGATTGTGCCAGTCGATTTTTAGGCCAAAGAAACCCCTCTTTACGAATTTTTAGCATTTTTTATAATTTTTTTGTCGAAAATTTAGAACAAAGGGGGTAGCTATGGAAATATTTTGCGATACAAATTGATTTTTTCTAACTCCCTTAATCCTTGGAAATATGGACTCAAAATCCACCAAAAGATGTAAAATTGTCCCCTCTATCGATTGGTGAAGACTAGAACGTTCTATCTTTCCTATTTGTCGAGTTATGAGTATTTTTTGTTTTGAAAAGTGGATTTTCGAAATTTTCATGACTCTATTTGAAGGCGAAATAATGATTTTATCACAAAACTGATTGTGCCAGTCGATTTTTTGGGCAAAGAAACCCCCTTTCTACGAATTTTTAGCATTTTTTATAATTTTTTTGTCGAAAATTTAGAACAAAGGGGGTAGCTATGGAAATATTTTGCGAAACAAATTGATTTTTTCTAACTCCCATAATCCTTGGAAATATAGACTCAAAATTCACATAAATATGTAAAATTGTCCCCTCTATCGATTGGTGAAGACTAGAACGTTCTATCTTTCCTATTAGTCGAGTTATGAGTATTTTTTGTTTTGAAAAGTGGATTTTCGAAATTTTCATGACTCCATTTGAAGGCGAAATAATGATTTTATCACAAAACTGATTGTGCCAGTCGATTTTTTGGGCAAAGAAACCCCCTTTCTACGAATTTTTAGCATTTTTTATAATTTTTTTGTCGAAAATTTAGAACAAAGGGGGTAGCTATGGAAATATTTTGCGATACAAATTGATTTTTTCTAACTCCCATAATCCTTGGAAATATGGACTCAAAATTCACATAAATATGTAAAATTGTCCCCTCTATCGATTGGTCAAGACTACAACGTTCTATCTTTCCTATTTGTCGAGTTATGAGTATTTTTTGTTTTGAAGAGTGGATTTTCGAAATTTTCATGACTCCATTTGAAGGCGAAATAATGATTTTATCACAAAACTGATTGTGCCAGTCGATTTTTTGGGCAAAGAAACCCTTCTTTACGAATTTTTAGCATTTTTTATAATTTTTTTGTCGAAAATTTAGAACAAAGGGGGTAGCTATGGAAATATTTTGCGATACAAATTGATTTTTTCTAACTCCCTTAATCCTTGGAAATATGGACTCGAAATTCACTAAAATATGTAAAATTGTCCCCTCTATCGATTGGTGAAGACTAGAACGTTCTATCTTTCCTATTAGTCGAGTTATGAGTATTTTTTGTTTTGAAGAGTGGATTTTCGAAATTTTCATGACTCCATTTGAAGGCGAAATAATGATTTTATCACAAAACTGATTGTGCCAGTCGATTTTTTGGGCAAAGAAACCCTTCTTTACGAATTTTTAGCATTTTTTATAATTTTTTTGTCGAAAATTTAGAACAAAGGGGGTAGCTATGGAAATATTTTGCGATACAAATTGATTTTTTCTAACTCCCATAATCCTTGGGAATATGGACTCAAAATTCACTAAAATATGTAAAATTGTCCCCTCTATCGATTGGTGAAGACTAGAACGTTCTATCTTTCCTATTTGTTGAGTTATGAGTATTTTTTGTTTTGAAAAGTGGATTTTCGAAAATTTCATGACTCCATTTGAAGGCGAAATAATGATTTTATCACAAAACTGATTGTGCCAGTCGATTTTTAGGCCAAAGAAACCCCTCTTTACGAATTTTTAGCATTTTTTATAATTTTTTTGTCGAAAATTTAGAACAAAGGGGGTAGCTATGGAAATATTTTGCGATACAAATTGATTTTTTCTAACTCCCTTAATCCTTGGAAATATGGACTCGAAATTCACTAAAATATGTAAAATTGTCCCCTCTATCGATTGGTGAAGACTAGAACGTTCTATCTTTCCTATTAGTCGAGTTATGAATATTTTTTGTTTTGAAAAGTGGATTTTCGAAATTTTCATGAGTCCATTTGAAGGCGAAATAATGATTTTATCACAAAACTGATTGTGCCAGTCGATTTTTACGAATTTTTAGCATTTTTTATAATTTTTTTGTCGAAAATTTAGAACAAAGGGGGTAGCTATGGAAATATTTTGCGATACAAATTGATTTTTTCTAACTCCCATAATCCTTGGAAATATGGTCTCAATATTCACTAAAGTATGTAAAATTGTCCCCTCTATCGATTGGTGAAGACTAGAACGTTCTATCTTTCCTATTTGTTGAGTTATGAGTATTTTTTGTTTTGAAAAGTGGATTTTCGAAAATTTCATGACTCCATTTGAAGGCGAAATAATGATTTTATCACAAAACTGATTGTGCCAGTCGATTTTTAGGCCGAAGAAACCCCTCTTTACGAATTTTTAGCATTTTTTATAATTTTTTTGTCGAAAATTTAGAACAAAGGAAATGGAAATGGAAATATTTTGCGATACAAATTGATTTTTTCTAACTCCCTTAATCCTTGGAAATATGGACTCAAAATCCACCAAAAGATGTAAAATTGTCCCCTCTATCGATTGGTGAAGACTAGAACGTTCTATCTTTCCTATTTGTCGAGTTATGAGTATTTTTTGTTTTGAAAAGTGGATTTTCGAAAATTTCATGACTCCATTTGAAGGCGAAATAATGATTTTATCACAAAACTGATTGTGCCTGTCGATTTTTTGGGCAAAGAAACCCCTCTTTACGAATTTTTAGCATTTTTATAATTTTTTTGTTGAAAATTTAGAACAAAGGGGGTAGCTATGGAAATATTTTGCGATACAAATTGATTTTTTATAACTCCCATAATCCTTGGAAATATGGACTCAAAATTCACATAAATATGTAAAATTGTCCCCCTTATCGATTGGTCAAGACTAGAACGTTCTATCTTTCCTATTTGTCGAGTTATGAGTATTTTTTGTTTTGAAAAGTGGATTTTCGAAAATTTCATGACTCTATTTGAACGCGAAATAATGATTTTATCACAAAACTGATTGTGCCAGTCAATTTTTTGGCCAAAAAAACCCCTCTTTACGAATTTTTAGCATTTTTTATAATTTTTTTGTCGAAAATTTAGAACAAAGGGGGTAGCTATAGAAATATTTTGCGTTACAAATTGATTTTTTCTAACTCCCTTAATCCTTGGCAATATCGACTCAAAATTAGGGCTGGGCGATTATCAAAAAACATAATCGATTATCGATTATATAAAATAATCGAAGAAAATCGATTAATCGAAAAAAATGGATTAATCGAAAAAAATGGATTAATCGAAAATAATCGATTAATCGAAAATAATGGATTAATCGAAAAAAATCGATTAATCGAAAAAAATCGATTAATCGAAAAGAATCGATTAATCGAAAAGAATCGATTAATCGAAAAAAATCGATTAATCGAAAATAATCGATTATTCGAATATAATCGATTAATCGGAAAAAATCGATTAATCGAAAATAATCGATTAATCGAAAATAATCTATTAATCGAAAATAATCGATTAATCGAAAATAATCGATTAATCGGAAAAAATTGATTAATCGAAAATAATCGATTAATCGAAAAAAATCGATTAATCGAAAAGAATCGATTAATCGAAAAAAATCGAATAATCGAAAAAAATCGATTAATCGAAAATAATCGATTAATCGAAAAAAATCGATTATTCGAAAATAATCGATTAATCGAAAATAATTGATTAATCGAAAAGAATCGATTAATCGAAAATAATTGATTAATCGAAAAGAATCGATTAATCTAAAATAATCGATTAATTTAAAATAATCGATTAATCGAAAATAATCAATTTTCGATAATTCGAAAATTTATTATTTTTCATTATTCTTGATAACGGCAGCTGGACCGCTACCGAAACTTTAAAAATAGAGTTTCAACAAACATCGTGATCAAGAACTATTATATTTAACTAATTTTTTCCCTAACTCACGCCTTTAAAAAGATTGACAATTTGGAACTTACGAAAATATTTTGAAGTTTAAGACTTAAAAAAATTGTCAAGATTTGCCAGTCGATTTTCCGGTCCAAAAAACCCCTCTTTACGAATTTTTAGCATTTTTTAAAATTTTTTGTCGAAAATTTAGAACAAAGGGGTAGGTATGGAAATATTTTGCGAAACAAATTGATTTTTTCTAACTCCCATAATCCTTGGAAATATGGACTCAAAATTCACTAAAATATGTAAAATTGTCCCCTATATCGATTGGTGAAGACTAGAACGTTCTATCTTTCCTATTAGTCGAGTTATGAGTATTTTTTGTTTTGAAAAGTGGATTTTCGAAAATTTCATGACTCCATTTGAAGGCGAAATAATGATTTTATCACAAAACTGATTGTGACAGTCGATTTTTTGGCCAAAAAAACCCCTCTTTACGAATTTTTAGCATTTTTTATAATTTTTTTGTCGAAAATTTAGAACAAAGGGGGTAGCTATGGAAATATTTTGCGATACAAATTGATTTTTTCTAACTCCCTTAATCCTTGGCAATATCGACTCAAAATTCACTAAAATATGTAAAATTGTCCCCTCTATCGATTGGTCAAGACTAGAACATTCTATCTTTCCTATTTGTCGAGTTATGAGTATTTTTTGTTTTGAAAAGTGGATTTTCGAAAATTTCATGACTCCATTTGAAGGCGAAATAATGATTTTATCACATAACTGATTGTGACAGTCGATTTTTTGGCCAAAAAACCCCCTCTTTACGAATTTTTAGCATTTTTTATAATTTTTTTGTCGAAAATTTAGAACAAAGGGGGTAGCTATGGAAATATTTTGCGATACAAATTGATTTTTTCTAACTCCCATAATCCTTGGAAATATGGTCTCAAAATTCACTAAAATATGTAAAATTGTCCCCTCTATCGATTGGTGAAGACTAGAACGTTCTATCTTTCCTATTTGTCGAGTTATGAGTATTTTTTGTTTTGAAAAGTGGATTTTCGAAAATTTCATGACTCTATTTGAAGGCGAAATAAATATTTTATCGCAAAACTGATTGTGCCAGTCGATTTTTAGGCCAAAGAAACCCCTCTTTACGAATTTTTAGCATTTTTCATAATTTTTTTGTCGAAAATTTAGAACAAAGGGGGTAGCTATGGAAATATTTTGCGATACAAATTGATTTTTTCTAACTCCCATAATCCTTGGAAATATGGACTCAAAATTCACTAAAATATGTAAAATTGTCCCCTCTATCGATTGGTGAAGACTAGAACGTTCTATCTTTCCTATTTGTTGAGTTATGAGTATTTTTTGTTTTGAAAAGTGGATTTTCGAAAATTTCATGACTCCATTTGAAGGCGAAATAATGATTTTATCACAAAACTGATTGTGCCAGTCGATTTTTAGGCCAAAGAAACCCCTCTTTACGAATTTTTAGCATTTTTTATAATTTTTTTGTCGAAAATTTAGAACAAAGGGGGTAGCTATGGAAATATTTTGCGATACAAATTGATTTTTTCTAACTCCCATAATCCTTGGAAATATGGTCTCAAAATTCACTAAAATATGTAAAATTGTCCCCTCTATCGATTGGTGAAGACTAGAACGTTCTATCTTTCCTATTTGTTGAGTTATGAGTATTTTTTGTTTTGAAAAGTGGATTTTCGAAAATTTCATGACTCCATTTGAAGGCGAAATAATGATTTTATCACAAAACTGATTGTGCCAGTCGATTTTTAGGCCAAAGAAACCCCTCTTTACGAATTTTTAGCATTTTTCATAATTTTTTTGTCGAAAATTTAGAACAAAGGGGGTAGCTATGGAAATATTTTGCGATACAAATTGATTTTTTCTAACTCCCATAATCCTTGGAAATATGGACTCAAAATTCACTAAAATATGTAAAATTGTCCCCTCTATCGATTGGTGAAGACTAGAACGTTCTATCTTTCCTATTAGTCGAGTTATGAGTATTTTTTGTTTTGAAAAGTGGATTTTCGAAATTTTCATGACTCCATTTGAAGGCGAAATAATGATTTTATCACAAAACTGATTGTGCCAGTCGATTTTTTGGGCAAAGAAACCCCTCTTTACGAATTTTTAGCATTTTTTATAATTTTTTTGTCGAAAATTTAGAACAAAGGGGGTAGCTATGGAAATATTTTGCGATACAAATTGATTTTTTCTACCTCCCATAATCCTTGGAAATATGGACTCAAAATTCACATAAATATGTAAAATTGTCCCCTCTATCGATTGGTCAAGACTACAACGTTCTATCTTTCCTATTAGTCGAGTTATGAATATTTTTTGTTTTGAAAAGTGGATTTTCGAAATTTTCATGAGTCCATTTGAAGGCGAAATAATGATTTTATCACAAAACTGATTGTGCCAGTCGATTTTTAGGCCAAAGAAACCCCTCTTTACGAATTTTTAGCATTTTTTATAATTTTTTTGTCGAAAATTTAGAACAAAGGGGGTAGCTATGGAAATATTTTGCGATACAAATTGATTTTTTCTAACTCCCTTAATCCTTGGAAATATGGACTCGAAATTCACTAAAATATGTAAAATTGTCCCCTCTATCGATTGGTGAAGACTAGAACGTTCTATCTTTCCTATTTGTCGAGTTATGAGTATTTTTTGTTTTGAAAAGTGGATTTTCGAAATTTTCATTACTCCATTTGAAGGCGAAATAATGATTTTATCACAAAACTGATTGTGCCAGTCGATTTTTTGGGCAAAGAAACCCCTCTTTACGAATTTTTAGCATTTTTTATAATTTTTTTGTCGAAAATTTAGAACAAAGGGGGTAGCTATGGAAACATTTTGCGATACAAATTGATTTTTTCTAACTCCCATAATCCTTGGAAATATGGACTCAAAATTCACATAAATATGTAAAATTGTCCCCTCTATCGATTGGTCAAGACTACAACGTTCTATCTTTCCTATTAGTCGAGTTATGAATATTTTTTGTTTTGAAAAGTGGATTTTCGAAATTTTCATGAGTCCATTTGAAGGCGAAATAATGATTTTATCACAAAACTGATTGTGCCAGTCGATTTTTAGGCCAAAGAAACCCCTCTTCACGAATTTTTAGCATTTTTTATAATTTTTTTGTCGAAAATTTAGAACAAAGGGGGTAGCTATGGAAATATTTTGCGATACAAATTGATTTTTTCTAACTCCCATAATCCTTGGAAATATGGTCTCAAAATTCACTAAAATATGTAAAATTGTCCCCTCTATCGATTGGTGAAGACTAGAACGTTCTATCTTTCCTATTTGTTGAGTTATGAGTATTTTTTGTTTTGAAAAGTGGATTTTCGAAAATTTCATGACTCCATTTGAAGGCGAAATAATGATTTTATCACAAAACTGATTGTGCCAGTCAATTTTTTGGCCAAAAAAACCCCTCTTTACGAATTTTTAGCATTTTTTATAATTTTTTTGTCGAAAATTTAGAACAAAGGGGGTAGCTATGGAAATATTTTGCGATACAAATTGATTTTTTCTAACTCCCATAATCCTTGGAAATATGGTCTCAAAATTCACTAAAATATGTAAAATTGTCCCCTCTATCGATTGGTGAAGACTAGAACGTTCTATCTTTCCTATTAGTCGAGTTATGAGTATTTTTTGTTTTGAAAAGTGGATTTTCGAAATTTTCATGACTCCATTTGAAGGCGAAATAATGATTTTATCACAAAACTGATTGTGCCAGTCGATTTTTTGGGCAAAGAAACCCCTCTTTACGAATTTTTAGCATTTTTTATAATTTTTTTGTCGAAAATTTAGAACAAAGGGGGTAGCTATGGAAATATTTTGCGATACAAATTGATTTTTTCTACCTCCCATAATCCTTGGAAATATGGACTCAAAATTCACATAAATATGTAAAATTGTCCCCTCTATCGATTGGTCAAGACTACAACGTTCTATCTTTCCTATTAGTCGAGTTATGAATATTTTTTGTTTTGAAAAGTGGATTTTCGAAATTTTCATGAGTCCATTTGAAGGCGAAATAATGATTTTATCACAAAACTGATTGTGCCAGTCGATTTTTAGGCCAAAGAAACCCCTCTTTACGAATTTTTAGCATTTTTTATAATTTTTTTGTCGAAAATTTAGAACAAAGGGGGTAGCTATGGAAATATTTTGCGATACAAATTGATTTTTTCTAACTCCCTTAATCCTTGGAAATATGGACTCGAAATTCACTAAAATATGTAAAATTGTCCCCTCTATCGATTGGTGAAGACTAGAACGTTCTATCTTTCCTATTTGTCGAGTTATGAGTATTTTTTGTTTTGAAAAGTGGATTTTCGAAATTTTCATTACTCCATTTGAAGGCGAAATAATGATTTTATCACAAAACTGATTGTGCCAGTCGATTTTTTGGGCAAAGAAACCCCTCTTTACGAATTTTTAGCATTTTTTATAATTTTTTTGTCGAAAATTTAGAACAAAGGGGGTAGCTATGGAAATATTTTGCGATACAAATTGATTTTTTCTAACTCCCATAATCCTTGGAAATATGGACTCAAAATTCACATAAATATGTAAAATTGTCCCCTCTATCGATTGGTCAAGACTACAACGTTCTATCTTTCCTATTAGTCGAGTTATGAATATTTTTTGTTTTGAAAAGTGGATTTTCGAAATTTTCATGAGTCCATTTGAAGGCGAAATAATGATTTTATCACAAAACTGATTGTGCCAGTCGATTTTTAGGCCAAAGAAACCCCTCTTCACGAATTTTTAGCATTTTTTATAATTTTTTTGTCGAAAATTTAGAACAAAGGGGGTAGCTATGGAAATATTTTGCGATACAAATTGATTTTTTCTAACTCCCATAATCCTTGGAAATATGGTCTCAAAATTCACTAAAATATGTAAAATTGTCCCCTCTATCGATTGGTGAAGACTAGAACGTTCTATCTTTCCTATTTGTTGAGTTATGAGTATTTTTTGTTTTGAAAAGTGGATTTTCGAAAATTTCATGACTCCATTTGAAGGCGAAATAATGATTTTATCACAAAACTGATTGTGCCAGTCAATTTTTTGGCCAAAAAAACCCCTCTTTACGAATTTTTAGCATTTTTTATAATTTTTTTGTCGAAAATTTAGAACAAAGGGGGTAGCTATGGAAATATTTTGCGATACAAATTGATTTTTTCTAACTCCCATAATCCTTGGAAATATGGTCTCAAAATTCACTAAAATATGTAAAATTGTCCCCTCTATCGATTGGTGAAGACTAGAACGTTCTATCTTTCCTATTTGTCGAGTTATGAGTATTTTTTGTTTTGAAAAGTGGATTTTCGAAAATTTCATGACTCTATTTGAAGGCGAAATAATAATTTTATCGCAAAACTGATTGTGCCAGTCGATTTTTAGGCCAAAGAAACCCCTCTTTACGAATTTTTAGCATTTTTCATAATTTTTTTGTCGAAAATTTAGAACAAAGGGGGTAGCTATGGAAATATTTTGCGATACAAATTGATTTTTTCTAACTCCCATAATCCTTGGAAATATGGACTCAAAATTCACATAAATATGTAAAATTCTCCCCTCTATCGATTGGTCAAGACTACAACGTTCTATCTTTCCTATTAGTCGAGTTATGAATATTTTTTGTTTTGAAAAGTGGATTTTCGAAATTTTCATGAGTCCATTTGAAGGCGAAATAATGATTTTATCACAAAACTGATTGTGCCAGTCGATTTTTAGGCCAAAGAAACCCCTCTTTACGAATTTTTAGCATTTTTTATAATTTTTTTGTCGAAAATTTAGAACAAAGGGGGTAGCTATGGAAATATTTTGCGATACAAATTGATTTTTTCTAACTCCCATAATCCTTGGAAATATGGTCTCAAAATTCACTAAAATATGTAAAATTGTCCCCTCTATCGATTGGTGAAGACTAGAACGTTCTATCTTTCCTATTTGTTGAGTTATGAGTATTTTTTGTTTTGAAAAGTGGATTTTCGAAAATTTCATGACTCTATTTGAAGGCGAAATAATTATTTTATCGCAAAACTGATTGTGCCAGTCGATTTTTAGGCCAAAGAAACCCCTCTTTACGAATTTTTAGCATTTTTCATAATTTTTTTGTCGAAAATTTAGAACAAAGGGGGTAGCTATGGAAATATTTTGCGATACAAATTGATTTTTTCTAACTCCCATAATCCTTGGAAATATGGACTCAAAATTCACATAAATATGTAAAATTCTCCCCTCTATCGATTGGTCAAGACTACAACGTTCTATCTTTCCTATTTGTTGAGTTATGAGTATTTTTTGTTTTGAAAAGTGGATTTTCGAAAATTTCATGACTCCATTTGAAGGCGAAATAATGATTTTATCACAAAACTGATTGTGCCAGTCAATTTTTTGGCCAAAAAAACCCCTCTTTACGAATTTTTAGCATTTTTTATAATTTTTTTGTCGAAAATTTAGAACAAAGGGGGTAGCTATGGAAATATTTTGCGATACAAATTGATTTTTTCTAACTCCCATAATCCTTGGAAATATGGTCTCAAAATTCACTAAAATATGTAAAATTGTCCCCTCTATCGATTGGTGAAGACTAGAACGTTCTATCTTTCCTATTTGTCGAGTTATGAGTATTTTTTGTTTTGAAAAGTGGATTTTCGAAAATTTCATGACTCTATTTGAAGGCGAAATAATAATTTTATCGCAAAACTGATTGTGCCAGTCGATTTTTAGGCCAAAGAAACCCCTCTTTACGAATTTTTAGCATTTTTCATAATTTTTTTGTCGAAAATTTAGAACAAAGGGGGTAGCTATGGAAATATTTTGCGATACAAATTGATTTTTTCTAACTCCCATAATCCTTGGAAATATGGACTCAAAATTCACATAAATATGTAAAATTCTCCCCTCTATCGATTGGTCAAGACTACAACGTTCTATCTTTCCTATTAGTCGAGTTATGAATATTTTTTGTTTTGAAAAGTGGATTTTCGAAATTTTCATGAGTCCATTTGAAGGCGAAATAATGATTTTATCACAAAACTGATTGTGCCAGTCGATTTTTAGGCCAAAGAAACCCCTCTTTACGAATTTTTAGCATTTTTTATAATTTTTTTGTCGAAAATTTAGAACAAAGGGGGTAGCTATGGAAATATTTTGCGATACAAATTGATTTTTTCTAACTCCCATAATCCTTGGAAATATGGTCTCAAAATTCACTAAAATATGTAAAATTGTCCCCTCTATCGATTGGTGAAGACTAGAACGTTCTATCTTTCCTATTTGTTGAGTTATGAGTATTTTTTGTTTTGAAAAGTGGATTTTCGAAAATTTCATGACTCTATTTGAAGGCGAAATAATTATTTTATCGCAAAACTGATTGTGCCAGTCGATTTTTAGGCCAAAGAAACCCCTCTTTACGAATTTTTAGCATTTTTCATAATTTTTTTGTCGAAAATTTAGAACAAAGGGGGTAGCTATGGAAATATTTTGCGATACAAATTGATTTTTTCTAACTCCCATAATCCTTGGAAATATGGACTCAAAATTCACTAAAATTTGTAAAATTGTCCCCTCTATCGATTGGTGAAGACTAGAACGTTCTATCTTTCCTATTTGTTGAGTTATGAGTATTTTTTGTTTTGAAAAGTGGATTTTCGAAAATTTCATGACTCCATTTGAAGGCGAAATAATGATTTTATCACAAAACTGATTGTGCCAGTTGATTTTTAGGCCAGAGAAACCCCTCTTTACGAATTTTTAGCATTTTTTATAATTTTTTTGTCGAAAATTTAGAACAAAGGGGGTAGCTATGGAAATATTTTGCGATACAAATTGATTTTTTCTAACTCCCATAATCCTTGGAAATATGGACTCAAAATTCGCATAAATATGTAAAATTGTCCCCTCTATCGATTGGTCAAGACTAGAACGTTCTATCTTTCCTATTAGTCGAGTTATGAGTATTTTTTGTTTCAAAAAGTGGATTTTCGAAATTTTCATGAGTCCATTTGAAGGCGAAATAATGATTTTATCACAAAACTGATTGTGCCAGTCGATTTTTAGGCCAAAGAAACCCCTCTTTACGAATTTTTAGCATTTTTTATAATTTTTTTGTCGAAAATTTAGAACAAAGGGGGTAGCTATGGAAATATTTTGCGATACAAATTGATTTTTTCTAACTCCCATAATCCTTGGAAATATGGACTCAAAATTCGCATAAATATGTAAAATTGTCCCCTCTATCGATTGGTCAAGACTAGAACGTTCTATCTTTCCTATTAGTCGAGTTATGAGTATTTTTTGTTTCAAAAAGTGGATTTTCGAAATTTTCATGAGTCCATTTGAAGGCGAAATAATGATTTTATCACAAAACTGATTGTGCCAGTCGATTTTTAGGCCAAAGAAACCCCTCTTTACGAATTTTTAGCATTTTTTATAATTTTTTTGTCGAAAATTTAGAACAAAGGGGGTAGCTATGGAAATATTTTGCGATACAAATTGATTTTTTCTAACTCCCATAATCCTTGGAAATATAGACTCAAAATTCACTAAAATATGTAAAATTGTCCCCTCCATCGATTGGTGAAGACTAGAACGTTCTATCTTTCCTATTATTCGAGTTATGAGTATTTTTTGTTTTGAAAAGTGGATTTTCGAAATTTTCATGACTCCATTTGAAGGCGAAATAATGATTTTATCACAAAACTGATTGTGCCAGTCGATTTTTTGGGCAAAGAAACCCCTCTTTACGAATTTTTAGCATTTTTTATAATTTTTTTGTCGAAAATTTAGAACAAAGGGGGTAGCTATGGAAATATTTTGCGATACAAATTGATTTTTTCTAACTCCCATAATCCTTGGAAATATGGACTCAAAATTCACATAAATATGTAAAATTGTCCCCTCTATCGATTGGTCAAGACTACAACGTTCTATCTTTCCTATTAGTCGAGTTATGAATATTTTTTGTTTTGAAAAGTGGATTTTCGAAATTTTCATGAGTCCATTTGAAGGCGAAATAATGATTTTATCACAAAACTGATTGTGCCAGTCGATTTTTAGGCCAAAGGAACCCCTCTTTACGAATTTTTAGCATTTTTTATAATTTTTTTGTCGAAAATTTAGAACAAAGGGGGTAGCTATGGAAATATTTTGCGATACAAATTGATTTTTTCTAACTCCCATAATCCTTGGAAATATGGACTCAAAATTCACATAAATATGTTAAATTGTCCCCTCTATCGATTGGTCAAGACTACAACGTTCTATCTTTCCTATTAGTCGAGTTATGAATATTTTTTGTTTTGAAAAGTGGATTTTCGAAATTTTTATGAGTCCATTTGAAGGCGAAATAATGATTTTATCACAAAACTGATTGTGCCAGTCGATTTTTAGGCCTAAGAAACCCCTCTTTACGAATTTTTAGCATTTTTTATAATTTTTTTGTCGAAAATTTAGAACAAAGGGGGTAGCTATGGAAATATTTTGCGATACAAATTGATTTTTTCTAACTCCCATAATCCTTGGAAATATGGACTCAAAATTCACATAAATATGTTAAATTGTCCCCTCTATCGATTGGTCAAGACTACAACGTTCTATCTTTCCTATTAGTCGAGTTATGAATATTTTTTGTTTTGAAAAGTGGATTTTCGAAATTTTCATGAGTCCATTTGAAGGCGAAATAATGATTTTATCACAAAACTGATTGTGCCAGTCGATTTTTAGGCCTAAGAAACCCCTCTTTACGAATTTTTAGCATTTTTTATAATTTTTTTGTCGAAAATTTAGAACAAAGGGGGTAGCTATGGAAATATTTTGCGATACAAATTGATTTTTTCTAACTCCCATAATCCTTGGAAATATGGTCTCAAAATTCACTAAAATATGTAAAATTGTCCCCTCTATCGATTGGTGAAGACTAGAACGTTCTATCTTTCCTATTTGTTGAGTTATGAGTATTTTTTGTTTTGAAAAGTGGATTTTCGAAAATTTCATGACTCCATTTGAAGGCGAAATAATGATTTTATCACAAAACTGATTGTGCCAGTCGATTTTTAGGCCAAAGAAACCCCTCTTTACGAATTTTTATCATTTTTTATAATTTTTTTGTCGAAAATTTAGAACAAAGGGGGTAGCTATGGAAATATTTTGCGATACAAATTGATTTTTTCTAACTCCCTTAATCCTTGGAAATATGGACTCAAAATCCACCAAAAGATGTAAAATTGTCCCCTCTATCGATTGGTGAAGACTAGAACGTTCTATCTTTCCTATTTGTCGAGTTATGAGTATTTTTTGTTTTGAAAAGTGGATTTTCGAAAATTTCATGACTCCATTTGAAGGCGAAATAATGATTTTTTCACAAAACTGATTGTGCCAGTCGATTTTTAGGCCAAAGAAACCCCTCTTTACGAATTTTTAGCATTTTTTATAATTTTTTTGTCGAAAATTTAGAACAAAGGGGGTAGCTATGGAAATATTTTGCGATACAAATTGATTTTTTCTAACTCCCATAATCCTTGGAAATATGGTCTCAAAATTCACTAAAATATGTAAAATTGTCCCCTCTATCGATTGGTGAAGACTAGAACGTTCTATCTTTCCTATTTGTTGAGTTATGAGTATTTTTTGTTTTGAAAAGTGGATTTTCGAAAATTTCATGACTCTATTTGAAGGCGAAATAATTATTTTATCGCAAAACTGATTGTGCCAGTCGATTTTTAGGCCAAAGAAACCCCTCTTTACGAATTTTTAGCATTTTTCATAATTTTTTTGTCGAAAATTTAGAACAAAGGGGGTAGCTATGGAAATATTTTGCGATACAAATTGATTTTTTCTAACTCCCATAATCCTTGGAAATATGGACTCAAAATTCACTAAAATTTGTAAAATTGTCCCCTCTATCGATTGGTGAAGACTAGAACGTTCTATCTTTCCTATTTGTTGAGTTATGAGTATTTTTTGTTTTGAAAAGTGGATTTTCGAAAATTTCATGACTCCATTTGAAGGCGAAATAATGATTTTATCACAAAACTGATTGTGCCAGTTGATTTTTAGGCCAGAGAAACCCCTCTTTACGAATTTTTAGCATTTTTTATAATTTTTTTGTCGAAAATTTAGAACAAAGGGGGTAGCTATGGAAATATTTTGCGATACAAATTGATTTTTTCTAACTCCCATAATCCTTGGAAATATGGACTCAAAATTCGCATAAATATGTAAAATTGTCCCCTCTATCGATTGGTCAAGACTAGAACGTTCTATCTTTCCTATTAGTCGAGTTATGAGTATTTTTTGTTTTGAAAAGTGGATTTTCGAAATTTTCATGAGTCCATTTGAAGGCGAAATAATGATTTTATCACAAAACTGATTGTGCCAGTCGATTTTTAGGCCAAAGAAACCCCTCTTTACGAATTTTTAGCATTTTTTATAATTTTTTTGTCGAAAATTTAGAACAAAGGGGGTAGCTATGGAAATATTTTGCGATACAAATTGATTTTTTCTAACTCCCATAATCCTTGGAAATATGGACTCAAAATTCACATAAATATGTAAAATTGTCCCCTCTATCGATTGGTCAAGACTAGAACGTTCTATCTTTCCTCTTAGTCGAGTTATGAATATTTTTTGTTTTGAAAAGTGGATTTTCGAAATTTTCATGAGTCCATTTGAAGGCGAAATAATGATTTTATCACAAAACTGATTGTGCCAGTCGATTTTTAGGCCAAAGAAACCCCTCTTTACGAATTTTTAGCATTTTTTATAATTTTTTTGTCGAAAATTTAGAACAAAGGGGGTAGCTATGGAAATATTTTGCGATACAAATTGATTTTTTCTAACTCCCATAATCCTTGGAAATATGGTCTCAAAATTCACTAAAATATGTAAAATTGTCCCCTCTATCGATTGGTGAAGACTAGAACGTTCTATCTTTCCTATTTGTTGAGTTATGAGTATTTTTTGTTTTGAAAAGTGGATTTTCGAAAATTTCATGACTCCATTTGAAGGCGAAATAATGATTTTATCACAAAACTGATTGTGCCAGTCAATTTTTTGGCCAAAAAAAACCCCTCTTTACGAATTTTTAGCATTTTTTATAATTTTTTTGTCGAAAATTTAGAACAAAGGGGGTAGCTATGGAAATATTTTGCGATACAAATTGATTTTTTCTAACTCCCATAATCCTTGGAAATATGGTCTCAAAATTCACTAAAATATGTAAAATTGTCCCCTCTATCGATTGGTGAAGACTAGAACGTTCTATCTTTCCTATTTGTCGAGTTATGAGTATTTTTTGTTTTGAAAAGTGGATTTTCGAAAATTTCATGACTCTATTTGAAGGCGAAATAATTATTTTATCGCAAAACTGATTGTGCCAGTCGATTTTTAGGCCAAAGAAACCCCTCTTTACGAATTTTTAGCATTTTTCATAATTTTTTTGTCGAAAATTTAGAACAAAGGGGGTAGCTATGGAAATATTTTGCGATACAAATTGATTTTTTCTAACTCCCATAATCCTTGGAAATATGGACTCAAAATTCACTAAAATTTGTAAAATTGTCCCCTCTATCGATTGGTGAAGACTAGAACGTTCTATCTTTCCTATTTGTGGAGTTATGAGTATTTTTTGTTTTGAAAAGTGGATTTTCGAAAATTTCATGACTCCATTTGAAGGCGAAATAATGATTTTATCACAAAACTGATTGTGCCAGTTGATTTTTAGGCCAGAGAAACCCCTCTTTACGAATTTTTAGCATTTTTTATAATTTTTTTGTCGAAAATTTAGAACAAAGGGGGTAGCTATGGAAATATTTTGCGATACAAATTGATTTTTTCTAACTCCCATAATCCTTGGAAATATGGACTCAAAATTCGCATAAATATGTAAAATTGTCCCCTCTATCGATTGGTCAAGACTAGAACGTTCTATCTTTCCTATTAGTCGAGTTATGAGTATTTTTTGTTTTGAAAAGTGGATTTTCGAAATTTTCATGAGTCCATTTGAAGGCGAAATAATGATTTTATCACAAAACTGATTGTGCCAGTCGATTTTTAGGCCAAAGAAACCCCTCTTTACGAATTTTTAGCATTTTTTATAATTTTTTTGTCGAAAATTTAGAACAAAGGGGGTAGCTATGGAAATATTTTGCGATACAAATTGATTTTTTCTAACTCCCATAATCCTTGGAAATATAGACTCAAAATTCACTAAAATATGTAAAATTGTCCCCTCTATCGATTGGTGAAGACTAGAACGTTCTATCTTTCCTATTATTCGAGTTATGAGTATTTTTTGTTTTGAAAAGTGGATTTTCGAAATTTTCATGACTCCATTTGAAGGCGAAATAATGATTTTATCACAAAACTGATTGTGCCAGTCGATTTTTTGGGCAAAGAAACCCCTCTTTACGAATTTTTAGCATTTTTTATAATTTTTTTGTCGAAAATTTAGAACAAAGGGGGTAGCTATGGAAATATTTTGCGATACAAATTGATTTTTTCTAACTCCCATAATCCTTGGAAATATGGACTCAAAATTCACATAAATATGTAAAATTGTCCCCTCTATCGATTGGTCAAGACTAGAACGTTCTATCTTTCCTATTAGTCGAGTTATGAGTATTTTTTTTTTGAAAAGTGGATTTTCGAAAATTTCATGACTCCATTTGAAGGCGAAATAATGATTTTATCACAAAACTGATTGTGCCAGTCGATTTTTAGGCCAAAGAAACCCCTCTTTACGAACTTTTAGCATTTTTTATAATTTTTTTGTCGAAAATTTTGAACAAAGGGGGTAGCTATGGAAATATTTTGCGATACAAATTGATTTTTTCTAACTTCCATAATCCTTGGAAATATAGACTCAAAATTCACTAAAATATGTAAAATTGTCCCCTCTATCGATTGGTGAAGACTAGAACGTTCTATCTTTCCTATTAGTCGAGTTATGAGTATTTTTTGTTTTGAAAAGTGGATTTTCGAAATTTTCATGACTCCATTTGAAGGCGAAATAATGATTTTATCACAAAACTGATTGTGCCAGTCGATTTTTTGGGCAAAGAAACCCCTCTTTACGAATTTTTAGCATTTTTTATAATTTTTTTGTCGAAAATTTAGAACAAAGGGGGTAGCTATGGAAATATTTTGCGATACAAATTGATTTTTTCTAACTCCCATAATCCCTTGGAAATATGGACTCAAAATTCACATAAATATGTAAAATTGTCCCCTCTATCGATTGGTCAAGACTACAACGTTCTATCTTTCCTATTAGTCGAGTTATGAATATTTTTTGTTTTGAAAAGTGGATTTTCGAAATTTTCATGAGTCCATTTGAAGGCGAAATAATGATTTTATCACAAAACTGATTGTGCCAGTCGATTTTTAGGCCAAAGAAACCCCTCTTTACGAATTTTTAGCATTTTTTATAATTTTTTTGTCGAAAATTTAGAACAAAGGGGGTAGCTATGGAAATATTTTGCGATACAAATTGATTTTTTCTAACTCCCTTAATCCTTGGAAATATGGACTCGAAATTCACTAAATATGTAAAATTGTCCCCTCTATCGATTGGTGAAGACTAGAACGTTCTATCTTTCCTATTAGTCGAGTAATGTCTATTTTTTGTTTTGAAAAGTGGATTTCGAAATTTTCATGACTCCATTTGAAGGCGAAATAATGATTTTATCACAAAACTGATTGTGCCAGTTCGATTTTTTGGGCAAAGAAACCCCCTCTTTACGAATTTTTTAGCATTTTTTATAATTTTTTTGTCGAAAATTTAGAACAAAGGGGGGTAGCTATGGAAATATTTTGCGATACAAATTGATTTTTTCTAACTCCCATAATCCTTGGAAATATGGACTCAAAATTCACATAAATATGTAAAATTGTCCCCTCTATCGATTGGTCAAGACTACAACGTTCTATCTTTCCTATTAGTCGAGTTATGAATATTTTTTGTTTTGAAAAGTGGATTTTCGAGAAATTTTCATGAGTCCATTTGAAGGCGAAATAATGATTTTATCACAAAACTGATTGTGCCAGTCGATTTTTAGGCCAAAGAAACCCCTCTTTACGAATTTTTAGCATTTTTTATAATTTTTTTTGTCGAAAATTTAGAACAAAGGGGGTAGCTATGGAAATATTTTGCGATACAAATTGATTTTTTCTAACTCCCATAATCCTTGGAAATATGGTCTCCAAAATTCACTAAAAGATGTAAAATTGTCCCTCTATCGATTGGTGAAGACTAGAACGTTCTATCTTTCCCTATTTGTTGAGTTATGAGTATTTTTTGTTTTGAAAAGTGGATTTTCGAAATTTTCATGACTCCATTTGAAGGCGAAATAATGATTTTATCACAAAACTGATTGTGCCAGTCGATTTTTTGGGCAAAGAAACCCCTCTTTACGAATTTTAGCATTTTTTATAATTTTTTTTGTCGGAAAATTTAGAACAAAGGGGTAGCTATAGAAATATTTTGCGTTACAAATTGATTTTTTTCTAACTCCCATAATCCCTTGGAAATATGGACTCAAAATTGGGCTGGGCGATTATCAAAAAACATAATCGATTATCGATTATATAAAATAATCGAAGAAAATCGATTAATCGAAAATAATCGATTAAATCGAAAAGAATCGATTAATCGAAAAAAATCGAATAATCGAAAAAAATCGAATTAATCGAAAATAATCGATTAATCGAAAAAATCGATTAATCGAAAAAAAATCGAATAATCGAAAAAAATCGATTAATCGAAAAGAATCGATTAATCGAAAAAAATCGATTAATCGAAAAAAATCGATTATTCGAAAATAATCGATTAATCGAAAATAATCGATTAATCGAAAATAATCGATTAATCGGAAATAATCGATTAATCGAAAAAATCGATTATTCGAAAATAATCGATTATTCGAAAATAATCGATTAATCGAAAATAATTGATTAATCGAAAAGAATCGATTAATCCTAAATAATCGATTAATTTAAAATAATCGATTAATCGAAAATAATCAATTTTCGATGATTCGAAAATTTATTATTTTTCATTATTCTTGATAACGGCAGCTGGACCGCTACCGAAACTTTAAAAATAGAGTTTCAACAAACATCGTGATCAAGAACTATTATATTTAACTAATTTTTTCCCTAACTCACGCTTTAAAAATATTGACAATTTGGAACTTACGAAAATATTTTGAAGTTTAAGACTTAAAAAAATTGTCAAGATTTGCCAGTCGATTTTCCGGTCCAAAAAACCCCTCTTTACGAATTTTTAGCATTTTTTAAAATTTTTGGTCGAAAATTTAGAACAAAGGGGTAGGTATGGAAATATTTTGCGAAACAAATTGATTTTTTCTAACTCCCATAATCCTTGGAAATATGGACTCAAAATTCACCAAAATATGTAAAATTGTCTCCTATATCGATTGGTGAAGACTAGAACGTTCTATCTTTCCTATTAGTCGAGTTATGAGTATTTTTTGTTTTGAAAAAGTGGATTTTCGAAATTTTTCATGACTCCATTTGAAGGCGAAATAATGATTTTATCACAAAACTGATTGTGCCAGTCGATTTTTAGGCCAAAGAAACCCCTCTTTACGAATTTTTAGCATTTTTTATAATTTTTTTGTCGAAAATTTGAACAAAGGGGGTAGCTATGGAAATATTTTGCGATACAAATTGATTTTTTCTAACTCCCATAATCCTTGGAAATATGGACTCAAAATTCACTAAAATATGTAAAATTGTCCCCTCTATCGATTGGTGAAGACTAGAACGTTCTATCTTTCCTATTTGTTGAGTTATGAGTATTTTTTGTTTTGAAAAGTGGATTTTCGAAAATTTCATGACTCCATTTGAAGGCGAAATAATGATTTTATCACAAAACTGATTGTGCCAGTCGATTTTTAGGCCAAAGAAACCCCTCTTTACGAATTTTTAGCATTTTTTTATAATTTTTTTGTCGAAAATTTAGAACAAAGGGGGTAGCTATGGAAATATTTTTGCGATACAAATTGATTTTTTTCTAACTCCCTTAATCCTTGGAAATATGGACTCGAAATTCTCTAAAATATGTAAAATTGTCCCCTCTATCGATGGTGAAGACTAGAACGTTCTATCTTTCCTATTAGTCGAGTTATGAGTATTTTTTGTTTTGAAGAGTGGGTTTTCGAAATTTTCATGACTCCATTTGAAGGCGAAATAATGATTTTATCACAAAACTGATTGTGCCAGGTCGATTTTTTGGGCAAAAAAACCCCTCTTTACGAATTTTTAGCATTTTTTATAATTTTTTTGTCGAAAATTTAGAACAAAGGGGGTAGCTATGGAAATATTTTGCGATACAAATTGATTTTTTCTAACTCCCCATAATCCTTGGGAATATGGACTCAAAATTCAACATAAATATGTAAAATTGTCCCCTCTATCGATTGGTGAAGACTAGAACGTTCTATCTCTCCTATTAGTCGAGTTATGAGTATTTTTTTGTTTTGAAAAGTGGATTTTTCGAAAATTTCATGACTCTATTTGAAGTCGCGAAATAATGATTTTATCACAAAACTGATTGTGCCAGTCGATTTTTTTGGCCAAAAAAAACCCCTCTTTACGAATTTTTAGCATTTTTTATAATTTTTTTGTCGAAAATTTAGAACAAAGGGGGTAGCTATGGAAATATTTTGCGATACAAATTGATTTTTTCTAACTCCCCTAATCCTTGGAAATATGGACTCAAAATTCACTAAAAGATGTAAAATTGTCCCCTCTATCGATTGGTGAAGACTAGAACGTTCTATCTTTCCTATTAGTCGAGTTATGAGTATTTTTTGTTTTGAAAAGTGGATTTTCGAAAATTTCATGACTCCATTTGAAGGCGAAATAATGATTTTATCACAAAACTGATTGTGCCAGTCGATTTTTTGGCCAAAAAAACCTCTCTTTACGAATTTTTAGCATTTTTTATAATTTTTTTGTCGAAAATTTAGAACAAAGGGGGTAGCTATGGAAATATTTTGCGATACAAATTGATTTTTTCTAACTCCCATAATCCTTGGAAATATGGACTCGAAATTCAATAAAATATGTAAAATTGTCCCCTCTATCGATTGGTCAAGACTAGAACGTTCTATCTTTCCTATTTGTTGAGTTATGAGTATTTTTTGTTTTGAAAAGTGGATTTTCGAAAATTTCATGACTCCATTTGAAGGCGAAATAATGATTTTATCACAAAACTGATTGTGCCGGTCGATTTTTAGGCCAAAGAAACCCCTCTTTACGAATTTTTAGCATTTTTTATAATTTTTTTGTCGAAAATCTAGAACAAAGGGGGTAGCTATGGAAATATTTTGCGATACAAATTGATTTTTTCTAACTCCCATAATCCTTGGAAATATAGACTCAAAATTCACTAAAATATGTAAAATTGTCCCCTCTCATCGATTGGTGAAGACTAGAACGTTCTATCTCTCCTATTAGTCGAGTTATGAGTATTTTTTTTTTGAAAAGTGGATTTTCGAAAATTTCATGACTCCATTTGAAGGCGAAAATAATGATTTTATCACAAAACTGATTGTGCCAGTCGATTTTTAGGCCAAAGAAACCCCTCTTTACGAATTTTTAGCATTTTTTATAATTTTTTTGTCGAAAATTTAGAACAAAGGGGGTAGCTATGGAAATATTTTGCGATACAAATTGATTTTTTCTAACTCCCATAATCCTTGGGAATATAGACTCAAATTCACTAAAATATGTAAAATTGTCCCCTCTATCGATTGGTGAAGACTAGAACGTTCTATCTTCCCTATTAGTCGAGTTATGAGTATTTTTTGTTTTGAAAAGTGGATTTTCGAAATTTTCATGACTCCATTTGAAGGCGAAATAATGATTTTATCACAAAACTGATTGTGCCAGTCGATTTTTAGGCCAAAAAAACCACTCTTTACGAATTTTTAGCATTTTTTATAATTTTTTTGTCGAAAATTTAGAACAAAGGGGGTAGCTATGGAAATATTTTGCGATACAAATTGATTTTTTCTAACTCCCATAATCCTTGGAAATATGGACTCGAAATTCACTAAAATATGTAAATTGTCCCCTCTATCGATTGGTCAAGACTAGAACGTTCTATCTTTCCTATTTGTTGGAGTTATGAGTATTTTTTGTTTTGAAAAGTGGATTTTCGAAAATTTCATGACTCCATTTGAAGGCGAAATAATGATTTTATCACAAAACTGATTGTGCCGGTCCGATTTTTTAGGCCAAAGAAACCCCTCTTTACGAATTTTTAGCATTTTTTATAATTTTTTTGTCGAAAATCTAGGAACAAAGGGGGTAGCTATGGAAATATTTTGCGATACAAATTGATTTTTTTCTAACTCCCATAATCCTTGGAAATATAGACTCAAAATTCACTAAAATATGTAAAATTGTCCCCTCTATCGATTGGTGAAGACTAGAACGTTCTATCTCTCCTATTAGTCGAGTTATGAGTATTTTTTTTTTTGAAAAGTGGATTTTCGAAAATTTCATGACTCCATTTGAAGGCGAAATAATGATTTTATCACAAAACTGATTGTGCCAGTCGATTTTTAGGCCAAAGACAACCCCTCTTTACGAATTTTTAGCATTTTTTATAATTTTTTTGTCGAAAATTTAGAACAAAGGGGGTAGCTATGGAAATATTTTTGCGATACAAATTGATTTTTCTAACTCCCATAATCCTTGGAATATAGACTCAAAATTCACTAAAATATGTAAAATTGTCCCCTCTATCGATTGGTGAAGACTAGAACGTTCTATCTTCCCTATTAGTCGAGTTATGAGTATTTTTGTTTTGAAAAGTGGATTTTCGAAATTTTCATGACTCCATTTGAAGGCGAAATAATGATTTTATCACAAAACTGATTGTGCCAGTCGATTTTTAGGCCAAAAAACCACTCTTTACGAATTTTAGCATTTTTTATAATTTTTTTGTCGAAAATTTAGAACAAAGGGGGTAGCTATGGAAATATTTTGCGATACAAATTGATTTTTTCTAACTCCCATAATCCTTGGAAATATAGACTCAAAATTCACTAACATATGTAAAATTCTCCCCTCTATCGATTGGTGAAGACTAGAACGTTCTATCTTTCCTATTAGTCGAGTTATGAATATTTTTTGTTTTGAAAAGTGGATTTTCGAAAATTTCATGACTCTATTTGAAGGCGAAATAATGATTTTATCACAAAACTGATGGTGCCAGTCGATTTTTTGGCCAAATAAACCCCTCTTTACGAATTTTTAGCATTTTTTATAATTTTTTTGTCGAAAATTTAGAACAAAGGGGGTAGCTATGGAAATATTTTGCGATACAAATTGATTTTTTCTAACTCCCATAATCCTTGGAAATATAGACTCAAAATTCACTAAAATATGTAAAATTGTCCCCTCTATCGATTGGTGAAGACTAGAACGTTCTATCTTTCCTATTTGTTGAGTTATGAGTATTTTTTGTTTTGAAAAGTGGATTTTCGAAAATTTCATGACTCTATTTGAAGGCGAAATAATGATTTTATCACAAAACTGATTGTGCCAGTCGATTTTTAGGCCAAAGAAACCCCTCTTTACGAATATTTAGCATTTTTTATAATTTTTTTGTCGAAAATTTAGAACAAAGGGGGCTATGGAAATATTTTGCGATACAAATTGATTTTTTCTAACTCCCATAATCCTCGGAAATATGGACTCAAAATTCAGTAAAATATGTAAAATTGTCCCCTCTATCGATTGGTGAAGACTAGAACGTTCTATCTTTCCTATTTGTTGAGTTATGAGTATTTTTTATTTTGAAAAGTGGATTTTCGAAAATTTCATGACTCTATTTGAAGGCGAAATAATGATTTTATCACAAAACTGATTGTGCCAGTCGATTTTTAGGCCAAAGAAACCCCTCTTTACGAATTTTTAGCATTTTTTATAATTTTTTTGTCGAAAATCTAGAACAAAGGGGGTAGCTATGGAAATATTTTGCGATACAAATTGATTTTTTCTAACTCCCATAATCCTTGGAAATATGGACTCAAAATTCACTAAAATATGTAAAATTGTCCCCTCTATCGATTGGTGAAGACTAGAACGTTCTATCTCTCCTATTAGTCGAGTTATGAATATTTTTTGTTTTGAAAAGTGGATTTTCGAAAATTTCATGACTCTATTTGAAGGCGAAATAATGATTTTATCACAAAACTGATTGTGCCAGTCGATTTTTAGGCCAAAGAAACCCCTCTTTACGAATTTTTAGCATTTTTTATAATTTTTTTGTCGAAAATCTAGAACAAAGGGGGTAGCTATGGAAATATTTTGCGATACAAATTGATTTTTTCTAACTCCCATAATCCTTGGAAATATGGACTCAAAATTCAATAAAATATGTAAAATTGTCCCCTCTATCGATTGGTGAAGACTAGAACGTTCTATCTCTCCTATTAGTCGAGTTATGAGTATTTTTTTTTTGAAAAGTGGATTTTCGAAAATTTCATGACTCCATTTGAAGGCGAAATAATGATTTTATCACAAAACTGATTGTGCCAGTCGATTTTTAGGCCAAAGAAACCCCTCTTTACGAATTTTTAGCATTTTTTATAATTTTTTTGTCGAAAATTTAGAACAAAGGGGGTAGCTATGGAAATATTTTGCGATACAAATTGATTTTTTCTAACTCCCATAATCCTTGGAAATATAGACTCAAAATTCACTAAAATATGTAAAATTGTCCCCTCTATCGATTGGTGAAGACTAGAACGTTCTATCTTCCCTATTAGTCGAGTTATGAGTATTTTTTGTTTTGAAAAGTGGATTTTCGAAATTTTCATGACTCCATTTGAAGGCGAAATAATGATTTTATCACAAAACTGATTGTGCCAGTCGATTTTTAGGCCAAAAAAACCCCTCTTTACGAATTTTTAGCATTTTTTATAATTTTTTTTTCGAAAATTTAGAACAAAGGGGGTAGCTATGGAAATATTTTGCGATACAAATTGATTTTTTCTAACTCCCATAATCCTTGGAAATATAGACTCAAAATTCACTAACATATGTAAAATTGTCCCCTCTATCGATTGGTGAAGACTAGAACGTTCTATCTTTCCTATTAGTCGAGTTATGAATATTTTTTGTTTTGAAAAGTGGATTTTCGAAAATTTCATGACTCTATTTGAAGGCGAAATAATGATTTTATCACAAAACTGATGGTGCCAGTCGATTTTTTGGCCAAAAAAACCCCTCTTTACGAATTTTTAGCATTTTTTATAATTTTTTTGTCGAAAATTTAGAACAAAGGGGGTAGCTATGGAAATATTTTGCGATACAAATTGATTATTTCTAACTCCCATAATCCTTGGAAATATGGTCTCAAAATTCACTAAAATATGTAAAATTGTCCCCTCTATCGATTGGTCAAGACTACAACGTTCTATCTTTCCTATTAGTCGAGTTATGAATATTTTTTTTTTGAAAAGTGGATTTTCGAAATTTTCATGAGTCCATTTGAAGGCGAAATAATGATTTTCTCACAAAACTGATTGTGCCAGTCGATTTTTACGAATTTTTAGCATTTTTTATAATTTTTTTGTCGAAAATTTAGAACAAAGGGGGTAGCTATGGAAATATTTTGCGATACAAATTGATTTTTTCTAACTCCCATAATCCTTGGAAATATGGTCTCAATATTCACTAAAGTGTGTAAAATTGTCCCCTCTATCGATTGGTGAAGACTAGAACGTTCTATCTTTCCTATTTGTTGAGTTATGAGTATTTTTTGTTTTGAAAAGTGGATTTTCGAAAATTTCATGACTCCATTTGAAGGCGAAATAATGATTTTATCACAAAACTGATTGTGCCAGTCGATTTTTAGGCCAAAAAAACCCCTCTTTACGAATTTTTAGCATTTTTTATAATTTTTTTGTCGAAAATTTAGAACAAAGGGGGTAGCTATGGAAATATTTTGCGTTACAAATTGATTTTTTCTAACTCCCTTAATCCTTGGCAATATCGACTCAAAATTAGGGCTGGGCGATTATCAAAAAACATAATCGATTATCGATTATATAAAATAATCGAAGAAAATCGATTAATCGAAAAAAATCGATTAATCGAAAATAATCGATTAATCGAAAATAATCGATTAATCGAAAATAATCGATTAATCGAAAAAAATCGATTATTCGAAAAAAATCGATTAATCGAAAAAAATCGATTAATCGAAAAAAATCGATTAATCGAAAAGAATCGATTAATCGAAAAAAATCGATCAATCGAAAATAATCGATTATTCGAATATAATCGATTAATCGGAGAAAATCGATTAATCGAAAATAATCGATTAATCGAAAATAATCGATTAATCGAAAATAATCGATTAATCGAAAATAATCGATTAATCGAAAATAATCGGTTAATCGAAAATAATCGATTAATCGGAAAAAATCGATTAATCGAAAATAATCGATTAATCGAAAAAAATCGATTAATCGACAAGAATCGATTAATCGAAAAAAATCGAATAATCGAAAAAAATCGATTAATCGAAAATAATCGATTAATCGAAAAAAATCGATTATTCGAAAATAATCGATTAATCGAAAATAATTGATTAATCGAAAAGAATCGATTAATCGAAAATAATTGATTAATCGAAAAGAATCGATTAATCTAAAATAATCGATTAATTTAAAATAATCGATTAATCGAAAATAATCAATTTTCGATGATTCGAAAATTTATTATTTTTCATTATTCTTGATAACGGCAGCTGGACCGCTACCGAAACTTTAAAAATAGAGTTTCAACAAACATCGTGATCAAGAACTATTATATTTAACTAATTTTTTCCCTAACTCACGCCTTTAAAAAGATTGACAATTTGGAACTTACGAAAATATTTTGAAGTTTAAGACTTAAAAAAATTGTCAAGATTTGCCAGTCGATTTTCCGGTCCAAAAAACCCCTCTTTACGAATTTTTAGCATTTTTTAAAAATTTTTGTCGAAAATTTAGAACAAAGGGGTAGGTATGGAAATATTTTGCGAAACAAATTGATTTTTTCTAACTCCCATAATCCTTGGAAATATGGACTCAAAATTCACTAAAATATGTAAAATTGTCCCCTATATCGATTGGTGAAGACTAGAACGTTCTATCTTTCCTATTAGTCGAGTTATGAGTATTTTTTGTTTTGAAAAGTGGATTTTCGAAAATTTCATGACTCCATTTGAAGGCGAAATAATGATTTTATCACAAAACTGATTGTGACAGTCGATTTTTTGGGCAAAGAAACCCCTCTTTACGAATTTTTAGCATTTTTTATAATTTTTTTGTCGAAAATTTAGAACAAAGGGGGTAGCTATGGAAATATTTTGCGATACAAATTGATTTTTTCTAACTCCCTTAATCCTGGAAATGGAAATATTTTGCGATACAAATTGATTTTTTCTAACTCCCTTAATCCTTGGAAATATGGACTCAAAATCCACCAAAAGATGTAAAATTGTCCCCTCTATCGATTGGTGAAGACTAGAACGTTCTATCTTTCCTATTTGTCGAGTTATGAGTATTTTTTGTTTTGAAAAGTGGATTTTCGAAAATTTCATGACTACATTTGAAGGCGAAATAATGATTTTATCACAAAACTGATTGTGCCTGTCGATTTTTTGGGCAAAGAAACCCCTCTTTACGAATTTTCAGCATTTTTTATAATTTTTTTGTCGAAAATTTAGAACAAAGGGGGTAGCTATGGAAATATTTTGCGATACAAATTGATTTTTTCTAACTCCCATAATCCTTGGAAATATGGACTCAAAATTGGGCTGGGCGATTATCAAAAAACATAATCGATTATCGATTATATAAAATAATCGAAGAAAATCGATTAATCGAAAAAAATGGATTAATCGAAAATAATCGATTAATCGAAAAAAATCGAATAATCGAAAAAAATCGATTAATCGAAAAGAATCGATTAATCGAAAAAAATCGATTAATCGAAAATAATCGATTATTCGAATATAATCGATTAATCGGAAAAAATCGATTAATCGAAAATAATCGATTAATCGAAAATAATCGATTAATCGAAAATAATCGATTAATCGAAAAAATCGATTAATCGAAAAAAATCGATTTATCGAAAAGAATCGATTAATCGAAAATAATCGATTAATCGAAAAAAATCGATGATTCGAAAATAATCGATTAATCGAAAATAATTGATTAATCGAAAAGAATCGATTAATCTAAAATAATCGATTAATTTAAAATAATCGATTAATCGAAAATAATCAATTTTCGATGATTCGAAAATTTATTATTTTTCATTATTCTTGATAACGGCAGCTGGACCGCTACCGAAACTTTAAAAATAGAGTTTCAACAAACATCGTGATCAAGAACTATTATATTTAACTAATTTTTTCCCTAACTCACGCCTTTAAAAATATTGACAATTTGGAACTTACGAAAATATTTTGAAGTTTAAGACTTAAAAAAATTGTCAAGATTTGCCAGTCGATTTTCCGGTCCAAAAAACCCCTCTTTACGAATTTTTAGCATTTTTTAAAATTTTTTGTCGAAAATTTAGAACAAAGGGGGTAGGTATGGAAATATTTTGCGAAACAAATTGATTTTTTCTAACTCCCATAATCCTTGGAAATATGGACTCAAAATTCACATAAATATGTAAAATTGTCCCCTCTATCGATTGGTCAAGACTAGAACGTTCTATCTTTCCTATTAGTCGAGTTATGAGTATTTTTTGTTTTGAAAAGTGGATTTTCGAAATTTTCATGAGTCCATTTGAAGGCGAAATAATGATTTTATCACAAAACTGATTGTGCCAGTCGATTTTTAGGCCAAAGAAACCCCTCTTTACGAATTTTTAGCATTTTTTATAAATTTTTTGTCGAAAATTTAGAACAAAGGGGGTAGCTATGGAAATATTTTGCGATACAAATTGATTTTTTCTAACTCCCATAATCCTTGGAAATATGGTCTCAAAATTCACTAAAATATGTAAAATTGTCCCCTCTATCGATTGGTGAAGACTAGAACGTTCTATCTTTCCTATTTGTTGAGTTATGAGTATTTTTTGTTTTGAAAAGTGGATTTTCGAAAATTTTATGACTCTATTTGAAGGCGAAATAATGATTTTATCACAAAACTGATTGTGCCAGTCGATTTTTAGGCCAAAGAAACCCCCCTTTACGAATTTTTAGCATTTTTTATAATTTTTTTGTCGAAAATTTAGAACAAATGGGGTAGCTATGGAAATATTTTGCGATACAAATTGATTTTTTCTAACTCCCGTAATCCTTGGAAATATGGACTCAAAATTCACTAAAATATGTAAAATTGTCCCCTCTATCGATTGGTGAAGACTAGAACGTTCTATCTTTCCTATTAGTCGAGTTATGAGTATTTTTTGTTTTGAAAAGTGGATTTTCGAAAATTTCATGACTCCATTTGAAGGCGAAATAATGATTTTATCACAAAACTGATTGTGCCAGTCGATTTTTTGGCCAAAAAAACCTCTCTTTACGAATTTTTAGCATTTTTTATAATTTTTTTGTCGAAAATTTAGAACAAAGGGGGTAGCTATGGAAATATTTTGCGATACAAATTGATTTTTTCTAACTCCCATAATCCTTGGAAATATGGACTCAAAATTCACATAAATATGTAAAATTGTCCCCTCTATCGATTGGTCAAGACTACAACGTTCTATCTTTCCTATTTGTTGAGTTATGAGTATTTTTTGTTTTGAAAAGTGGATTTTCGAAATTTTCATGAGTCCATTTGAAGGCGAAATAATGATTTTATCACAAAACTGATTGTGCCAGTCGATTTTTAGGCCAAAGAAACCCCTCTTTACGAATTTTTAGCATTTTTTATAATTTTTTTGTCGAAAATTTAGAACAAAGGGGGTAGCTATGGAAATATTTTGCGATACAAATTGATTTTTTCCAACTCCCATAATCCTTGGAAATATGGTCTCAAAATTCACTAAAATATGTAAAATTGTCCCCTCTATCGATTGTTGAAGACTAGAACGTTCTATCTTTCCTATTTGTTGAGTTATGAGTATTTTTTGTTTTGAAAAGTGGATTTTCGAAAATTTCATGACTCCATTTGAAGGCGAAATAATGATTTTATCACAAAACTGATTGTGCCAGTCGATTTTTAGGCCAAAGAAACCCCTCTTTACGAATTTTTAGCATTTTTTATAATTTTTTTGTCGAAAATTTAGAACAAAGGGGGTAGCTATGGAAATATTTTGCGATACAAATTGATTTTTTCTAACTCCCTTAATCCTTGGAAATATGGACTCAAAATCCACCAAAAGATGTAAAATTGTCCCATCTATCGATTGGTGAAGACTAGAACGTTCTATCTTTCCTATTTGTCGAGTTATGAGTATTTTTTGTTTTGAAAAGTGGATTTTCGAAAATTTCATGACTCCATTTGAAGGCGAAATAATGATTTTATCACAAAACTGATTGTGCCTGTCGATTTTTTGGGCAAAGAAACCCCTCTTTACGAATTTTTAGCATTTTTATAATTTTTTTGTTGAAAATTTAGAACAAAGGGGGTAGCTATGGAAATATTTTGCGATACAAATTGATTTTTTATAACTCCCATAATCCTTGGAAATATGGACTCAAAATTCACATAAATATGTAAAATTGTCCCCTCTATCGATTGGTCAAGACTACAACGTTCTATCTTTCCTATTAGTCGAGTTATGAATATTTTTTGTTTTGAAAAGTGGATTTTCGAAATTTTCATGAGTCCATTTGAAGGCGAAATAATGATTTTATCACAAAACTGATTGTGCCAGTCTATTTTCCGGTCCAAAAAACCCCTCTTTACAAATTTTTAGCATTTTTTAAAATTTTTTGTCGTATGGAAATATTTTGCGAAACAAATTGATTTTTTCTAACTCCCATAATCCTTGGAAATATGGACTCAAAATTCACTAAAATATGTAAAATTGTCCCCTATATTGATTGGTGAAGACTAGAACGTTCTATCTTTCCTATTAGTCGAGTTATGAGTATTTTTTGTTTTGAAAAGTGGATTTTCGAAAATTTCATGACTCCATTTGAAGGCGAAATAATGATTTTATCACAAAACTGATTGTGACAGTCGATTTTTTGGCCAAAAAAACCCCTCTTTACGAATTTTTAGCATTTTTTATAATTTTTTTGTCGAAAATTTAGAACAAAGGGGGTAGCTATGGAAATATTTTGCGATACAAATTGATTTTTTCTAACTCCCTTAATCCTTGGCAATATCGACTCAAAATTCACTAAAATATGTAAAATTGTCCCATCTATCGATTGGTGAAGACTAGAACGTTCTATCTTTCCTATTTGTCGAGTTATGAGTATTTTTTGTTTTGAAAAGTGGATTTTCGAAAATTTCATGACTCCATTTGAAGGCGAAATATTGATTTTATCACAAAACTGATTGTGCCAGTCGATTTTTTGGCCAAAAAAACCTCTCTTTACGAAATTTTAGCATTTTTTATAATTTTTTTGTCGAAAATTTAGAACAAAGGGGGTAGCTATGGAAATATTTTGCGATACAAATTGATTTTTTATAACTCCCATAATCCTTGGAAATATGGACTCAAAATTTACATAAATATGTAAAATTGTCCCCTCTATCGATTGGTGAAGACTAGAACGTTCTATCTTTCCTATTTGTCGAGTTATGAGTATTTTTTGTTTTGAAAAGTGGATTTTCGAAATTTTCATGACTCCATTTGAAGGCGAAATAATGATTTTATCACAAAACTGATTGTGCCAGTCGATTTTTTGGGCAAAGAAACCCCTCTTTACGAATTTTTAGCATTTTTTATAATTTTTTTGTCGAAAATTTAGAACAAAGGGGGTAGCTATGGAAATATTTTGCGATACAAATTGATTTTTTCTAACTCCCATAATCCTTGGAAATATGGACTCAAAATTCACATAAATATGTAAAATTGTCCCCTCTATCGATTGGTCAAGACTACAACGTTCTATCTTTCCTATTAGTCGAGTTATGAATATTTTTTGTTTTGAAAAGTGGATTTTCGAAATTTTCATGAGTCCATTTGAAGGCGAAATAATGATTTTATCACAAAACTGATTGTGCCAGTCGATTTTTAGGCCAAAGATACCCCTCTTTACGAATTTTTAGCATTTTTTATAATTTTTTTGTCGAAAATTTAGAACAAAGGGGGTAGCTATGGAAATATTTTGCGATACAAATTGATTTTTTCTAACTCCCATAATCCTTGGAAATATGGACTCAAAATTCACTAAAATATGTAAAATTGTCCCCTCTATCGATTGGTGAAGACTAGAACGTTCTATCTTTCCTATTTGTTGAGTTATGAGTATTTTTTGTTTTGAAAAGTGGATTTTCGAAAATTCATGACTCCATTTGAAGGCGAAATAATGATTTTATCACAAAACTGATTGTGCCAGTCGATTTTTAGGCCAAAGAAACCCCTCTTTACGAATTTTTAGCATTTTTTATAATTTTTTTGTCGAAAATTTAGAACAAAGGGGGTAGCTATGGAAATATTTTGCGATACAAATTGATTTTTTCTAACTCCCTTAATCCTTGGACATATGGACTCGAAAGTCACTAAAATATGTAAAATTGTCCCCTCTATCGATTGGTGAAGACTAGAACGTTCTATCTTTCCTATTAGTCGAGTTATGAGTATTTTTTGTTTTGAAGAGTGGATTTTCGAAATTTTCATGACTCCATTTGAAGGCGAAATAATGATTTTATCACAAAACTGATTGTGCCAGTCGATTTTTTGGGCAAAGAAACCCTTCTTTACGAATTTTTAGCATTTTTTATAATTTTTTTGTCGAAAATTTAGATCAAAGGGGGTAGCTATGGAAATATTTTGCGATACAAATTGATTTTTTCTAACTCCCATAATCCTTGGGAATATGGACTCAAAATTCACATAAATATGTAAAATTGTCCCCTCTATCGATTGGTCAAGACTACAACGTTCTATCTTTCCTATTAGTCGAGTTATGAATATTTTTTGTTTTGAAAAGTGGATTTTCGAAATTTTCATGAGTCCATTTGAAGGCGAAATAATGATTTTATCACAAAACTGATTGTGCCAGTCGATTTTTACGAATTTTTAGCATTTTTTATAATTTTTTTGTCGAAAATTTAGAACAAAGGGGGTAGCTATGGAAATATTTTGCGATACAAATTGATTTTTTCTAACTCCCATAATCCTTGGTAATATGGTCTCAAAATTCACTAAAATATGTAAAATTGTCCCCTCTATCGATTGGTCAAGACTACAACGTTCTATCTTTCCTATTAGTCGAGTTATGAATATTTTTTGTTTTGAAAAGTGGATTTTCGAAATTTTCATGAGTCCATTTGAAGGCGAAATAATGATTTTATCACAAAACTGATTGTGCCAGTCGATTTTTAGGCCAAAGAAACCCCTCTTTACGAATTTTTAGCATTTTTTATAATTTTTTTGTCGAAAATTTAGAACAAAGGGGAAATATTTTGCGATACAAATTGATTTTTTCTAACTCCCATAATCCTTGGAAATATGGTCTCAAAATTCACTAAAATATGTAAAATTGTCCCCTCTATCGATTGGTGAAGACTAGAACGTTCTATCTTTCCTATTTGTTGAGTTATGAGTATTTTTTGTTTTGAAAAGTGGATTTTCGAAAATTTCATGACTCCATTTGAAGGCGAAATAATGATTTTATCACAAAACTGATTGTGCCAGTCAATTTTTTGGCCAAAAAAACCCCTCTTTACGAATTTTTAGCATTTTTTATAATTTTTTGTCGAAAATTTAGAACAAAGGGGGTAGCTATGGAAATATTTTGCGATACAAATTGATTTTTTCTAACTCCCATAATCCTTGGAAATATGGTCTCAAAATTCACTAAAATATGTAAAATTGTCCCCTCTATCGATTGGTGAAGACTAGAACGTTCTATCTTTCCTATTTGTCGAGTTATGAGTATTTTTTGTTTTGAAAAGTGGATTTTCGAAAATTTCATGACTCTATTTGAAGGCGAAATAATTATTTTATCGCAAAACTGATTGTGCCAGTCGATTTTTAGGCCAAAGAAACCCCTCTTTACGAATTTTTAGCATTTTTCATAATTTTTTTGTCGAAAATTTAGAACAAAGGGGGTAGCTATGGAAATATTTTGCGATACAAATTGATTTTTTCTAACTCCCATAATCCTTGGAAATATGGACTCAAAATTCACATAAATATGTAAAATTGTCCCCTCTATCGATTGGTCAAGACTACAACGTTCTATCTTTCCTATTAGTCGAGTTATGAATATTTTTTGTTTTGAAAAGTGGATTTTCGAAATTTTCATGAGTCCATTTGAAGGCGAAATAATGATTTTATCACAAAACTGATTGTGCCAGTCGATTTTTACGAATTTTTAGCATTTTTTATAATTTTTTTGTCGAAAATTTAGAACAAAGGGGGTAGCTATGGAAATATTTTGCGATACAAATTGATTTTTTCTAACTCCCATAATCCTTGGAAATATGGTCTCAATATTCACTAAAGTATGTAAAATTGTCCCCTCTATCGATTGGTGAAGACTAGAACGTTCTATCTTTCCTATTTGTTGAGTTATGAGTATTTTTTGTTTTGAAAAGTGGATTTTCGAAAATTTCATGACTCCATTTGAAGGCGAAATAATGATTTTATCACAAAACTGATTGTGCCAGTCGATTTTTAGGCCAAAGAAACCCCTCTTTACGAATTTTTAGCATTTTTTATAATTTTTTTGTCGAAAATTTAGAACAAAGGGGGTAGCTATGGAAATATTTTGCGATACAAATTGATTTTTTCTAACTCCCTTAATCCTTGGAAATATGGACTCAAAATCCACCAAAAGATGTAAAATTGTCCCCTCTATCGATTGGTGAAGACTAGAACGTTCTATCTTTCCTATTTGTCGAGTTATGAGTATTTTTTGTTTTGAAAAGTGGATTTTCGAAAATTTCATGACTCCATTTGAAGGCGAAATAATGATTTTATCACAAAACTGATTGTGCCAGTCGATTTTTAGGCCAAAGAAACCCCTCTTTACGAATTTTTAGCATTTTTTATAATTTTTTTGTCGAAAATTTAGAACAAAGGGGGTAGCTATGGAAATATTTTGCGATACAAATTGATTTTATCTAACTCCCATAATCCTTGGAAATATGGTCTCAATATTCACTAAAGTATGTAAAATTGTCCCCTCTATCGATTGGTGAAGACTAGAACGTTCTATCTTTCCTATTTGTGGAGTTATGAGTATTTTTTGTTTTGAAAAGTGGATTTTCGAAAATTTCATGACTCCATTTGAAGGCGAAATAATGATTTTATCACAAAACTGATTGTGCCAGTCGATTTTTAGGCCGAAGAAACCCCTCTTTACGAATTTTTAGCATTTTTTATAATTTTTTTGTCGAAAATTTAGAACAAAGGGGGTAGCTATGGAAATATTTTGCGAAACAAATTGATTTTTTCTAACTCCCATAATCCTTGGAAATATAGACTCAAAATTCACTAAAATATGTAAAATTGTCCCCTCTATCGATTGGTGAAGACTAGAACGTTCTATCTTTCCTATTAGTCGAGTTATGAGTATTTTTTGTTTTGAAAAGTGGATTTTCGAAATTTTCATGACTCCATTTGAAGGCGAAATAATGATTTTATCACAAAACTGATTGTGCCAGTCGATTTTTTGGGCAAAGAAACCCCCTTTCTACGAATTTTTAGCATTTTTTATAATTTTTTTGTCGAAAATTTAGAACAAAGGGGGTAGCTATGGAAATATTTTGCGATACAAATTGATTTTTTCTAACTCCCATAATCCTTGGAAATATGGACTCAAAATTCACATAAATATGTAAAATTGTCCCCTCTATCGATTGGTCAAGACTACAACGTTCTATCTTTCCTATTTGTTGAGTTATGAGTATTTTTTGTTTTGAAAAGTGGATTTTCGAAATTTTCATGAGTCCATTTGAAGGCGAAATAATGATTTTATCACAAAACTGATTGTGCCAGTCGATTTTTAGGCCAAAGAAACCCCTCTTTACGAATTTTTAGCATTTTTTATAATTTTTTTGTCGAAAATTTAGAACAAAGGGGGTAGCTATGGAAATATTTTGCGATACAAATTGATTTTTTCCAACTCCCATAATCCTTGGAAATATGGTCTCAAAATTCACTAAAATATGTAAAATTGTCCCCTCTATCGATTGTTGAAGACTAGAACGTTCTATCTTTCCTATTTGTTGAGTTATGAGTATTTTTTGTTTTGAAAAGTGGATTTTCGAAAATTTCATGACTCCATTTGAAGGCGAAATAATGATTTTATCACAAAACTGATTGTGCCAGTCGATTTTTAGGCCAAAGAAACCCCTCTTTACGAATTTTTAGCATTTTTATAATTTTTTTGTTGAAAATTTAGAACAAAGGGGGTAGCTATGGAAATATTTTGCGATACAAATTGATTTTTTATAACTCCCATAATCCTTGGAAATATGGACTCAAAATTCACATAAATATGTAAAATTGTCCCCTCTATCGATTGGTCAAGACTACAACGTTCTATCTTTCCTATTAGTCGAGTTATGAATATTTTTTGTTTTGAAAAGTGGATTTTCGAAATTTTCATGAGTCCATTTGAAGGCGAAATAATGATTTTATCACAAAACTGATTGTGCCAGTCTATTTTCCGGTCCAAAAAACCCCTCTTTACAAATTTTTAGCATTTTTTAAAATTTTTTGTCGTATGGAAATATTTTGCGAAACAAATTGATTTTTTCTAACTCCCATAATCCTTGGAAATATGGACTCAAAATTCACTAAAATATGTAAAATTGTCCCCTATATTGATTGGTGAAGACTAGAACGTTCTATCTTTCCTATTAGTCGAGTTATGAGTATTTTTTGTTTTGAAAAGTGGATTTTCGAAAATTTCATGACTCCATTTGAAGGCGAAATAATGATTTTATCACAAAACTGATTGTGACAGTCGATTTTTTGGCCAAAAAAACCCCTCTTTACGAATTTTTAGCATTTTTTATAATTTTTTTGTCGAAAATTTAGAACAAAGGGGGTAGCTATGGAAATATTTTGCGATACAAATTGATTTTTTCTAACTCCCTTAATCCTTGGCAATATCGACTCAAAATTCACTAAAATATGTAAAATTGTCCCATCTATCGATTGGTGAAGACTAGAACGTTCTATCTTTCCTATTTGTCGAGTTATGAGTATTTTTTGTTTTGAAAAGTGGATTTTCGAAAATTTCATGACTCCATTTGAAGGCGAAATATTGATTTTATCACAAAACTGATTGTGCCAGTCGATTTTTTGGCCAAAAAAACCTCTCTTTACGAAATTTTAGCATTTTTTATAATTTTTTTGTCGAAAATTTAGAACAAAGGGGGTAGCTATGGAAATATTTTGCGATACAAATTGATTTTTTATAACTCCCATAATCCTTGGAAATATGGACTCAAAATTTACATAAATATGTAAAATTGTCCCCTCTATCGATTGGTGAAGACTAGAACGTTCTATCTTTCCTATTTGTCGAGTTATGAGTATTTTTTGTTTTGAAAAGTGGATTTTCGAAATTTTCATGACTCCATTTGAAGGCGAAATAATGATTTTATCACAAAACTGATTGTGCCAGTCGATTTTTTGGGCAAAGAAACCCCTCTTTACGAATTTTTAGCATTTTTTATAATTTTTTTGTCGAAAATTTAGAACAAAGGGGGTAGCTATGGAAATATTTTGCGATACAAATTGATTTTTTCTAACTCCCATAATCCTTGGAAATATGGACTCAAAATTCACATAAATATGTAAAATTGTCCCCTCTATCGATTGGTCAAGACTACAACGTTCTATCTTTCCTATTAGTCGAGTTATGAATATTTTTTGTTTTGAAAAGTGGATTTTCGAAATTTTCATGAGTCCATTTGAAGGCGAAATAATGATTTTATCACAAAACTGATTGTGCCAGTCGATTTTTAGGCCAAAGATACCCCTCTTTACGAATTTTTAGCATTTTTTATAATTTTTTTGTCGAAAATTTAGAACAAAGGGGGTAGCTATGGAAATATTTTGCGATACAAATTGATTTTTTCTAACTCCCATAATCCTTGGAAATATGGACTCAAAATTCACTAAAATATGTAAAATTGTCCCCTCTATCGATTGGTGAAGACTAGAACGTTCTATCTTTCCTATTTGTTGAGTTATGAGTATTTTTTGTTTTGAAAAGTGGATTTTCGAAAATTCATGACTCCATTTGAAGGCGAAATAATGATTTTATCACAAAACTGATTGTGCCAGTCGATTTTTAGGCCAAAGAAACCCCTCTTTACGAATTTTTAGCATTTTTTATAATTTTTTTGTCGAAAATTTAGAACAAAGGGGGTAGCTATGGAAATATTTTGCGATACAAATTGATTTTTTCTAACTCCCTTAATCCTTGGACATATGGACTCGAAAGTCACTAAAATATGTAAAATTGTCCCCTCTATCGATTGGTGAAGACTAGAACGTTCTATCTTTCCTATTAGTCGAGTTATGAGTATTTTTTGTTTTGAAGAGTGGATTTTCGAAATTTTCATGACTCCATTTGAAGGCGAAATAATGATTTTATCACAAAACTGATTGTGCCAGTCGATTTTTTGGGCAAAGAAACCCTTCTTTACGAATTTTTAGCATTTTTTATAATTTTTTTGTCGAAAATTTAGATCAAAGGGGGTAGCTATGGAAATATTTTGCGATACAAATTGATTTTTTCTAACTCCCATAATCCTTGGGAATATGGACTCAAAATTCACATAAATATGTAAAATTGTCCCCTCTATCGATTGGTCAAGACTACAACGTTCTATCTTTCCTATTAGTCGAGTTATGAATATTTTTTGTTTTGAAAAGTGGATTTTCGAAATTTTCATGAGTCCATTTGAAGGCGAAATAATGATTTTATCACAAAACTGATTGTGCCAGTCGATTTTTACGAATTTTTAGCATTTTTTATAATTTTTTTGTCGAAAATTTAGAACAAAGGGGGTAGCTATGGAAATATTTTGCGATACAAATTGATTTTTTCTAACTCCCATAATCCTTGGAAATATGGTCTCAAAATTCACTAAAATATGTAAAATTGTCCCCTCTATCGATTGGTCAAGACTACAACGTTCTATCTTTCCTATTAGTCGAGTTATGAATATTTTTTGTTTTGAAAAGTGGATTTTCGAAATTTTCATGAGTCCATTTGAAGGCGAAATAATGATTTTATCACAAAACTGATTGTGCCAGTCGATTTTTAGGCCAAAGAAACCCCTCTTTACGAATTTTTAGCATTTTTTATAATTTTTTTGTCGAAAATTTAGAACAAAGGGGAAATATTTTGCGATACAAATTGATTTTTTCTAACTCCCATAATCCTTGGAAATATGGTCTCAAAATTCACTAAAATATGTAAAATTGTCCCCTCTATCGATTGGTGAAGACTAGAACGTTCTATCTTTCCTATTTGTTGAGTTATGAGTATTTTTTGTTTTGAAAAGTGGATTTTCGAAAATTTCATGACTCCATTTGAAGGCGAAATAATGATTTTATCACAAAACTGATTGTGCCAGTCAATTTTTTGGCCAAAAAAACCCCTCTTTACGAATTTTTAGCATTTTTTATAATTTTTTGTCGAAAATTTAGAACAAAGGGGGTAGCTATGGAAATATTTTGCGATACAAATTGATTTTTTCTAACTCCCATAATCCTTGGAAATATGGACTCAAAATTCACTAAAATATGTAAAATTGTCCCCTCTATCGATTGGTGAAGACTAGAACGTTCTATCTTTCCTATTTGTCGAGTTATGAGTATTTTTTGTTTTGAAAAGTGGATTTTCGAAAATTTCATGACTCTATTTGAAGGCGAAATAATTATTTTATCGCAAAACTGATTGTGCCAGTCGATTTTTAGGCCAAAGAAACCCCTCTTTACGAATTTTTAGCATTTTTCATAATTTTTTTGTCGAAAATTTAGAACAAAGGGGGTAGCTATGGAAATATTTTGCGATACAAATTGATTTTTTCTAACTCCCATAATCCTTGGAAATATGGACTCAAAATTCACATGAATATGTAAAATTGTCCCCTCTATCGATTGGTCAAGACTACAACGTTCTATCTTTCCTATTAGTCGAGTTATGAATATTTTTTGTTTTGAAAAGTGGATTTTCGAAATTTTCATGAGTCCATTTGAAGGCGAAATAATGATTTTATCACAAAACTGATTGTGCCAGTCGATTTTTACGAATTTTTAGCATTTTTTATAATTTTTTTGTCGAAAATTTAGAACAAAGGGGGTAGCTATGGAAATATTTTGCGATACAAATTGATTTTTTCTAACTCCCATAATCCTTGGAAATATGGTCTCAATATTCACTAAAGTATGTAAAATTGTCCCCTCTATCGATTGGTGAAGACTAGAACGTTCTATCTTTCCTATTTGTTGAGTTATGAGTATTTTTTGTTTTGAAAAGTGGATTTTCGAAAATTTCATGACTCCATTTGAAGGCGAAATAATGATTTTATCACAAAACTGATTGTGCCAGTCGATTTTTAGGCCAAAGAAACCCCTCTTTACGAATTTTTAGCATTTTTTATAATTTTTTTGTCGAAAATTTAGAACAAAGGGGGTAGCTATGGAAATATTTTGCGATACAAATTGATTTTTTCTAACTCCCTTAATCCTTGGAAATATGGACTCAAAATCCACCAAAAGATGTAAAATTGTCCCCTCTATCGATTGGTGAAGACTAGAACGTTCTATCTTTCCTATTTGTCGAGTTATGAGTATTTTTTGTTTTGAAAAGTGGATTTTCGAAAATTTCATGACTCCATTTGAAGGCGAAATAATGATTTTATCACAAAACTGATTGTGCCAGTCGATTTTTAGGCCGAAGAAACCCCTCTTTACGAATTTTTAGCATTTTTTATAATTTTTTTGTCGAAAATTTAGAACAAAGGGGGTAGCTATGGAAATATTTTGCGAAACAAATTGATTTTTTCTAACTCCCATAATCCTTGGAAATATAGACTCAAAATTCACTAAAATATGTAAAATTGTCCCCTCTATCGATTGGTGAAGACTAGAACGTTCTATCTTTCCTATTAGTCGAGTTATGAGTATTTTTTGTTTTGAAAAGTGGATTTTCGAAATTTTCATGACTCCATTTGAAGGCGAAATAATGATTTTATCACAAAACTGATTGTGCCAGTCGATTTTTTGGGCAAAGAAACCCCCTTTCTACGAATTTTTAGCATTTTTTATAATTTTTTTGTCGAAAATTTAGAACAAAGGGGGTAGCTATGGAAATATTTTGCGATACAAATTGATTTTTTCTAACTCCCATAATCCTTGGAAATATGGACTCAAAATTCACATAAATATGTAAAATTGTCCCCTCTATCGATTGGTCAAGACTACAACGTTCTATCTTTCCTATTTGTTGAGTTATGAGTATTTTTTGTTTTGAAAAGTGGATTTTCGAAATTTTCATGAGTCCATTTGAAGGCGAAATAATGATTTTATCACAAAACTGATTGTGCCAGTCGATTTTTAGGCCAAAGAAACCCCTCTTTACGAATTTTTAGCATTTTTTATAATTTTTTTGTCGAAAATTTAGAACAAAGGGGGTAGCTATGGAAATATTTTGCGATACAAATTGATTTTTTCCAACTCCCATAATCCTTGGAAATATGGTCTCAAAATTCACTAAAATATGTAAAATTGTCCCCTCTATCGATTGTTGAAGACTAGAACGTTCTATCTTTCCTATTTGTTGAGTTATGAGTATTTTTTGTTTTGAAAAGTGGATTTTCGAAAATTTCATGACTCCATTTGAAGGCGAAATAATGATTTTATCACAAAACTGATTGTGCCAGTCGATTTTTAGGCCAAAGAAACCCCTCTTTACGAATTTTTAGCATTTTTTATAATTTTTTTGTCGAAAATTTAGAACAAAGGGGGTAGCTATGGAAATATTTTGCGATACAAATTGATTTTTTCTAACTCCCTTAATCCTTGGAAATATGGACTCAAAATCCACCAAAAGATGTAAAATTGTCCCATCTATCGATTGGTGAAGACTAGAACGTTCTATCTTTCCTATTTGTCGAGTTATGAGTATTTTTTGTTTTGAAAAGTGGATTTTCGAAAATTTCATGACTCCATTTGAAGGCGAAATAATGATTTTATCACAAAACTGATTGTGCCTGTCGATTTTTTGGGCAAAGAAACCCCTCTTTACGAATTTTTAGCATTTTTATAATTTTTTTGTTGAAAATTTAGAACAAAGGGGGTAGCTATGGAAATATTTTGCGATACAAATTGATTTTTTATAACTCCCATAATCCTTGGAAATATGGACTCAAAATTCACATAAATATGTAAAATTGTCCCCTCTATCGATTGGTCAAGACTACAACGTTCTATCTTTCCTATTAGTCGAGTTATGAATATTTTTTGTTTTGAAAAGTGGATTTTCGAAATTTTCATGAGTCCATTTGAAGGCGAAATAATGATTTTATCACAAAACTGATTGTGCCAGTCTATTTTCCGGTCCAAAAAACCCCTCTTTACAAATTTTTAGCATTTTTTAAAATTTTTTGTCGTATGGAAATATTTTGCGAAACAAATTGATTTTTTCTAACTCCCATAATCCTTGGAAATATGGACCCAAAATTCACTAAAATATGTAAAATTGTCCCCTATATTGATTGGTGAAGACTAGAACGTTCTATCTTTCCTATTAGTCGAGTTATGAGTATTTTTTGTTTTGAAAAGTGGATTTTCGAAAATTTCATGACTCCATTTGAAGGCGAAATAATGATTTTATCACAAAACTGATTGTGACAGTCGATTTTTTGGCCAAAAAAACCCCTCTTTACGAATTTTTAGCATTTTTTATAATTTTTTTGTCGAAAATTTAGAACAAAGGGGGTAGCTATGGAAATATTTTGCGATACAAATTGATTTTTTCTAACTCCCTTAATCCTTGGCAATATCGACTCAAAATTCACTAAAATATGTAAAATTGTCCCATCTATCGATTGGTGAAGACTAGAACGTTCTATCTTTCCTATTTGTCGAGTTATGAGTATTTTTTGTTTTGAAAAGTGGATTTTCGAAAATTTCATGACTCCATTTGAAGGCGAAATATTGATTTTATCACAAAACTGATTGTGCCAGTCGATTTTTTGGCCAAAAAAACCTCTCTTTACGAAATTTTAGCATTTTTTATAATTTTTTTGTCGAAAATTTAGAACAAAGGGGGTAGCTATGGAAATATTTTGCGATACAAATTGATTTTTTATAACTCCCATAATCCTTGGAAATATGGACTCAAAATTTACATAAATATGTAAAATTGTCCCCTCTATCGATTGGTGAAGACTAGAACGTTCTATCTTTCCTATTTGTCGAGTTATGAGTATTTTTTGTTTTGAAAAGTGGATTTTCGAAATTTTCATGACTCCATTTGAAGGCGAAATAATGATTTTATCACAAAACTGATTGTGCCAGTCGATTTTTTGGGCAAAGAAACCCCTCTTTACGAATTTTTAGCATTTTTTATAATTTTTTTGTCGAAAATTTAGAACAAAGGGGGTAGCTATGGAAATATTTTGCGATACAAATTGATTTTTTCTAACTCCCATAATCCTTGGAAATATGGACTCAAAATTCACATAAATATGTAAAATTGTCCCCTCTATCGATTGGTCAAGACTACAACGTTCTATCTTTCCTATTAGTCGAGTTATGAATATTTTTTGTTTTGAAAAGTGGATTTTCGAAATTTTCATGAGTCCATTTGAAGGCGAAATAATGATTTTATCACAAAACTGATTGTGCCAGTCGATTTTTAGGCCAAAGAAACCCCTCTTTACGAATTTTTAGCATTTTTTATAATTTTTTTGTCGAAAATTTAGAACAAAGGGGGTAGCTATGGAAATATTTTGCGATACAAATTGATTTTTTCTAACTCCCTTAATCCTTGGACATATGGACTCGAAAGTCACTAAAATATGTAAAATTGTCCCCTCTATCGATTGGTGAAGACTAGAACGTTCTATCTTTCCTATTAGTCGAGTTATGAATATTTTTTGTTTTGAAAAGTGGATTTTCGAAATTTTCATGAGTCCATTTGAAGGCGAAATAATGATTTTATCACAAAACTGATTGTGCCAGTCGATTTTTACGAATTTTTAGCATTTTTTATAATTTTTTTGTCGAAAATTTAGAACAAAGGGGGTAGCTATGGAAATATTTTGCGATACAAATTGATTTTTTCTAACTCCCATAATCCTTGGAAATATGGTCTCAAAATTCACTAAAATATGTAAAATTGTCCCCTCTATCGATTGGTCAAGACTACAACGTTCTATCTTTCCTATTAGTCGAGTTATGAATATTTTTTGTTTTGAAAAGTGGATTTTCGAAATTTTCATGAGTCCATTTGAAGGCGAAATAATGATTTTATCACAAAACTGATTGTGCCAGTCGATTTTTAGGCCAAAGAAACCCCTCTTTACGAATTTTTAGCATTTTTTATAATTTTTTTGTCGAAAATTTAGAACAAAGGGGAAATATTTTGCGATACAAATTGATTTTTTCTAACTCCCATAATCCTTGGAAATATGGTCTCAAAATTCACTAAAATATGTAAAATTGTCCCCTCTATCGATTGGTGAAGACTAGAACGTTCTATCTTTCCTATTTGTTGAGTTATGAGTATTTTTTGTTTTGAAAAGTGGATTTTCGAAAATTTCATGACTCCATTTGAAGGCGAAATAATGATTTTATCACAAAACTGATTGTGCCAGTCAATTTTTTGGCCAAAAAAACCCCTCTTTACGAATTTTTAGCATTTTTTATAATTTTTTGTCGAAAATTTAGAACAAAGGGGGTAGCTATGGAAATATTTTGCGATACAAATTGATTTTTTCTAACTCCCATAATCCTTGGAAATATGGTCTCAAAATTCACTAAAATATGTAAAATTGTCCCCTCTATCGATTGGTGAAGACTAGAACGTTCTATCTTTCCTATTTGTCGAGTTATGAGTATTTTTTGTTTTGAAAAGTGGATTTTCGAAAATTTCATGACTCTATTTGAAGGCGAAATAATTATTTTATCGCAAAACTGATTGTGCCAGTCGATTTTTAGGCCAAAGAAACCCCTCTTTACGAATTTTTAGCATTTTTCATAATTTTTTTGTCGAAAATTTAGAACAAAGGGGGTAGCTATGGAAATATTTTGCGATACAAATTGATTTTTTCTAACTCCCATAATCCTTGGAAATATGGACTCAAAATTCACATAAATATGTAAAATTGTCCCCTCTATCGATTGGTCAAGACTACAACGTTCTATCTTTCCTATTAGTCGAGTTATGAATATTTTTTGTTTTGAAAAGTGGATTTTCGAAATTTTCATGAGTCCATTTGAAGGCGAAATAATGATTTTATCACAAAACTGATTGTGCCAGTCGATTTTTACGAATTTTTAGCATTTTTTATAATTTTTTTGTCGAAAATTTAGAACAAAGGGGGTAGCTATGGAAATATTTTGCGATACAAATTGATTTTTTCTAACTCCCATAATCCTTGGAAATATGGTCTCAATATTCACTAAAGTATGTAAAATTGTCCCCTCTATCGATTGGTGAAGACTAGAACGTTCTATCTTTCCTATTTGTTGAGTTATGAGTATTTTTTGTTTTGAAAAGTGGATTTTCGAAAATTTCATGACTCCATTTGAAGGCGAAATAATGATTTTATCACAAAACTGATTGTGCCAGTCGATTTTTAGGCCAAAGAAACCCCTCTTTACGAATTTTTAGCATTTTTTATAATTTTTTTGTCGAAAATTTAGAACAAAGGGGGTAGCTATGGAAATATTTTGCGATACAAATTGATTTTTTCTAACTCCCTTAATCCTTGGAAATATGGACTCAAAATCCACCAAAAGATGTAAAATTGTCCCCTCTATCGATTGGTGAAGACTAGAACGTTCTATCTTTCCTATTTGTCGAGTTATGAGTATTTTTTGTTTTGAAAAGTGGATTTTCGAAAATTTCATGACTCCATTTGAAGGCGAAATAATGATTTTATCACAAAACTGATTGTGCCAGTCGATTTTTAGGCCAAAGAAACCCCTCTTTACGAATTTTTAGCATTTTTTATAATTTTTTTGTCGAAAATTTAGAACAAAGGGGGTAGCTATGGAAATATTTTGCGATACAAATTGATTTTATCTAACTCCCATAATCCTTGGAAATATGGTCTCAATATTCACTAAAGTATGTAAAATTGTCCCCTCTATCGATTGGTGAAGACTAGAACGTTCTATCTTTCCTATTTGTTGAGTTATGAGTATTTTTTGTTTTGAAAAGTGGATTTTCGAAAATTTCATGACTCCATTTGAAGGCGAAATAATGATTTTATCACAAAACTGATTGTGCCAGTCGATTTTTAGGCCGAAGAAACCCCTCTTTACGAATTTTTAGCATTTTTTATAATTTTTTTGTCGAAAATTTAGAACAAAGGAAATGGAAATGGAAATATTTTGCGATACAAATTGATTTTTTCTAACTCCCTTAATCCTTGGAAATATGGACTCAAAATCCACCAAAAGATGTAAAATTGTCCCCTCTATCGATTGGTGAAGACTAGAACGTTCTATCTTTCCTATTTGTCGAGTTATGAGTATTTTTTGTTTTGAAAAGTGGATTTTCGAAAATTTCATGACTCCATTTGAAGGCGAAATAATGATTTTATCACAAAACTGATTGTGCCTGTCGATTTTTTGGGCAAAGAAACCCCTCTTTACGAATTTTTAGCATTTTTATAATTTTTTTGTTGAAAATTTAGAACAAAGGGGGTAGCTATGGAAATATTTTGCGATACAAATTGATTTTTTATAACTCCCATAATCCTTGGAAATATGGACTCAAAATTCACATAAATATGTAAAATTGTCCCCTTTATCGATTGGTCAAGACTAGAACGTTCTATCTTTCCTATTTGTCGAGTTATGAGTATTTTTTGTTTTGAAAAGTGGATTTTCGAAAATTTCATGACTCTATTTGAACGCGAAATAATGATTTTATCACAAAACTGATTGTGCCAGTCAATTTTTTGGCCAAAAAAACCCCTCTTTACGAATTTTTAGCATTTTTTATAATTTTTTTTGTCGAAAATTTAGAACAAAGGGGGTAGCTATAGAAATATTTTGCGTTACAAATTGATTTTTTCTAACTCCCTTAATCCTTGGCAATATCGACTCAAAATTAGGGCTGGGCGATTATCAAAAAACATAATCGATTAACGATTATATAAAATAATCGAAGAAAATCGATTAATCGAAAAAAATGGATTAATCGAAAAAAATGGATTAATCGAAAAAAATGGATTAATCGAAAATAATCGATTAATCGAAAATAATGGATTAATCGAAAAAAATCGATTAATCGAAAAAAATCGATTAATCGAAAAGAATCGATTAATCGAAAAAAATCGATTAATCGAAAATAATCGATTATTCGAATATAATCGATTAATCGGAAAAAATCGATTAATCGAAAATAATCGATTAATCGAAAATAATCTATTAATCGAAAATAATCGATTAATCGAAAATAATCGATTAATCGGAAAAAATTGATTAATCGAAAATAATCGATTAATCGAAAAAAATCGATTAATCGAAAAGAATCGATTAATCGAAAAAAATCGAATAATCGAAAAAAATCGATTAATCGAAAATAATCGATTAATCGAAAAAAATCGATTAATCGAAAATAATTGATTAATCGAAAAGAATCGATTAATCGAAAATAATTGATTAATCGAAAAGAATCGATTAATCTAAAATAATCGATTAATTTAAAATAATCGATTAATCGAAAATAATCAATTTTCGATAATTCGAAAATTTATTATTTTTCATTATTCTTGATAACGGCAGCTGGACCGCTACCGAAACTTTAAAAATAGAGTTTCAACAAACATCGTGATCAAGAACTATTATATTTAACTAATTTTTTCCCTAACTCACGCCTTTAAAAAGATTGACAATTTGGAACTTACGAAAATATTTTGAAGTTTAAGACTTAAAAAAATTGTCAAGATTTGCCAGTTTTCCGGTCCAAAAAACCCCTCTTTACGAATTTTTAGCATTTTTTAAAATTTTTTGTCGAAAATTTAGAACAAAGGGGTAGGTATGGAAATATTTTGCGATACAAATTGATTTTTTATAACTCCCATAATCCTTGGAAATATGGACTCAAAATTCACATAAATATGTAAAATTGTCCCCTTTATCGATTGGTCAAGACTAGAACGTTCTATCTTTCCTATTAGTCGAGTTATGAGTATTTTTTGTTTTGAAAAGTGGATTTTCGAAAATTTCATGACTCCATTTGAAGGCGAAATAATGATTTTATCACAAAACTGATTGTGACAGTCGATTTTTTGGCCAAAAAAAACCCCTCTTTACGAATTTTTAGCATTTTTTAAAATTTTTTGTCGAAAATTTAGAACAAAGGGGTAGGTATGGAAATATTTTGCGATACAAATTGATTTTTTCTAACTCCCATAATCCTTGGAAATATGGACTCAAAATTCACTAAAATATGTAAAATTGTCCCCTATATCGATTGGTGAAGACTAGAACGTTCTATCTTTCCTATTAGTCGAGTTATGAGTATTTTTTGTTTTGAAAAGTGGATTTTCGAAAAATTTCATGACTCCATTTGAAGGCGAAATAATGATTTTATCACAAAACTGATTGTGACAGTCGATTTTTTGGCCAAAAAAAACCCCTCTTTAACGAATTTTTAGCATTTTTTATAATTTTTTTGTCGAAAATTTAGAACAAAGGGGGTAGCTATGGAAATATTTTGCGATACAAATTGATTTTTTCTAACTCCCTTAATCCTTGGCAATATCGACTCAAAATTCACTAAAATATGTAAAATTGTCCCCTCTATCGATTGGTCAAGACTAGAACGTTCTATCTTTCCTATTTGTCGAGTTATGAGTATTTTTTGTTTTGAAAAGTGGATTTTCGAAAATTTCATGACTCCATTTGAAGGCGAAATAATGATTTTATCACATAACTGATTGTGACAGTCGATTTTTTGGCCAAAAAAAACCCCTCTTTACGAATTTTTAGCATTTTTTATAATTTTTTTGTCGAAAATTTAGAACAAAGGGGGTAGCTATGGAAATATTTTGCGATACAAATTGATTTTTTCTAACTCCCATAATCCTTGGAAATATGGACTCAAAATTCACTAAAATATGTAAAATTGTCCCCTCTATCGATTGGTGAAGACTAGAACGTTCTATCTTTCCTATTTGTTGAGTTATGAGTATTTTTTGTTTTGAAAAGTGGATTTTCGAAAATTTCATGACTCCATTTGAAGGCGAAATAATGATTTTATCACAAAACTGATTGTGCCAGTCGATTTTTAGGCCAAAGAAACCCCTCTTTACGAATTTTTAGCATTTTTTATAATTTTTTTGTCGAAAATTTAGAACAAAGGGGGTAGCTATGGAAATATTTTGCGATACAAATTGATTTTTTCTAACTCCCATAATCCTTGGAAATATGGTCTCAAAATTCACTAAAATATGTAAAATTGTCCCCTCTATCGATTGGTGAAGACTAGAACGTTCTATCTTTCCTATTTGTCGAGTTATGAGTATTTTTTGTTTTGAAAAGTGGATTTTCGAAAATTTCATGACTCTATTTGAAGGCGAAATAATTATTTTATCGCAAAACTGATTGTGCCAGTCGATTTTTAGGCCAAAGAAACCCCTCTTTACGAATTTTTAGCATTTTTCATAATTTTTTTGTCGAAAATTTAGAACAAAGGGGGTAGCTATGGAAATATTTTGCGATACAAATTGATTTTTTCTAACTCCCATAATCCTTGGAAATATGGACTCAAAATTCACTAAAATATGTAAAATTGTCCCCTCTATCGATTGGTGAAGACTAGAACGTTCTATCTTTCCTATTTGTTGAGTTATGAGTATTTTTTGTTTTGAAAAGTGGATTTTCGAAAATTTCATGAGTCCATTTGAAGGCGAAATAATGATTTTATCACAAAACTGATTGTGCCAGTCGATTTTTAGGCCAAAGAAACCCCTCTTTACGAATTTTTAGCATTTTTCATAATTTTTTTGTCGAAAATTTAGAACAAAGGGGGTAGCTATGGAAATATTTTGCGATACAAATTGATTTTTTCTAACTCCCATAATCCTTGGAAATATGGACTCAAAATTCACTAAAATATGTAAAATTGTCCCCTCTATCGATTGGTGAAGACTAGAACGTTCTATCTTTCCTATTAGTCGAGTTATGAGTATTTTTTGTTTTGAAAAGTGGATTTTCGAAATTTTCATGACTCCATTTGAAGGCGAAATAATGATTTTATCACAAAACTGATTGTGCCAGTCGATTTTTTGGGCAAAGAAACCCCTCTTTACGAATTTTTAGCATTTTTTATAATTTTTTTGTCGAAAATTTAGAACAAAGGGGGTAGCTATGGAAATATTTTGCGATACAAATTGATTTTTTCTAACTCCCTTAATCCTTGGAAATATGGACTCGAAATTCACTAAAATATGTAAAATTGTCCCCTCTATCGATTGGTGAAGACTAGAACGTTCTATCTTTCCTATTTGTCGAGTTATGAGTATTTTTTGTTTTGAAAAGTGGATTTTCGAAATTTTCATTACTCCATTTGACGGCGAAATAATGATTTTATCACAAAACTGATTGTGCCAGTCGATTTTTTGGGCAAAGAAACCCCTCTTTACGAATTTTTAGCATTTTTTATAATTTTTTTGTCGAAAATTTAGAACAAAGGGGGTAGCTATGGAAATATTTTGCGATACAAATTGATTTTTTCTAACTCCCATAATCCTTGGAAATATGGACTCAAAATTCACATAAATATGTAAAATTGTCCCCTCTATCGATTGGTCAAGACTACAACGTTCTATCTTTCCTATTAGTCGAGTTATGAATATTTTTTGTTTTGAAAAGTGGATTTTCGAAATTTTCATGAGTCCATTTGAAGGCGAAATAATGATTTTATCACAAAACTGATTGTGCCAGTCGATTTTTAGGCCAAAGAAACCCCTCTTCACGAATTTTTAGCATTTTTTATAATTTTTTTGTCGAAAATTTAGAACATGGAAATATTTTGCGATACAAATTGATTTTTTCTAACTCCCATAATCCTTGGAAATATGGTCTCAAAATTCACTAAAATATGTAAAATTGTCCCCTCTATCGATTGGTGAAGACTAGAACGTTCTATCTTTCCTATTTGTTGAGTTATGAGTATTTTTTGTTTTGAAAAGTGGATTTTCGAAAATTTCATGACTCCATTTGAAGGCGAAATAATGATTTTATCACAAAACTGATTGTGCCAGTCAATTTTTTGGCCAAAAAAACCCCTCTTTACGAATTTTTAGCATTTTTTATAATTTTTTTGTCGAAAATTTAGAACAAACAAATTTCATGACTCTATTTGAAGGCGAAATAATTATTTTATCGCAAAACTGATTGTGCCAGTCGATTTTTAGGCCAAAGAAACCCCTCTTTACGAATTTTTAGCATTTTTCATAATTTTTTTGTCGAAAATTTAGAACAAAGGGGGTAGCTATGGAAATATTTTGCGATACAAATTGATTTTTTCTAACTCCCATAATCCTTGGAAATATGGTCTCAAAATTCACTAAAATATGTAAAATTGTCCCCTCTATCGATTGGTGAAGACTAGAACGTTCTATCTTTCCTATTTGTTGAGTTATGAGTATTTTTTGTTTTGAAAAGTGGATTTTCGAAAATTTCATGACTCCATTTGAAGGCGAAATAATGATTTTATCACAAAACTGATTGTGCCAGTCAATTTTTTGGCCAAAAAAACCCCTCTTTACGAATTTTTAGCATTTTTTATAATTTTTTTGTCGAAAATTTAGAACAAACAAATTTCATGACTCTATTTGAAGGCGAAATAATTATTTTATCGCAAAACTGATTGTGCCAGTCGATTTTTAGGCCAAAGAAACCCCTCTTTACGAATTTTTAGCATTTTTCATAATTTTTTTGTCGAAAATTTAGAACAAAGGGGGTAGCTATGGAAATATTTTGCGATACAAATTGATTTTTTCTAACTCCCATAATCCTTGGAAATATGGACTCAAAATTCACTAAAATATGTAAAATTGTCCCCTCTATCGATTGGTGAAGACTAGAACGTTCTATCTTTCCTATTTGTTGAGTTATGAGTATTTTTTGTTTCGAAAAGTGGATTTTCGAAAATTTCATGACTCCATTTGAAGGCGAAATAATGATTTTATCACAAAACTGATTGTGCCAGTCGATTTTTAGGCCAAAGAAACCCCTCTTTACGAATTTTTAGCATTTTTTATAATTTTTTTGTCGAAAATTTAGAACAAAGGGGGTAGCTATGGAAATATTTTGCGATACAAATTGATTTTTTCTAACTCCCATAATCCTTGGAAATATGGACTCAAAATTCACTAAAATATGTAAAATTGTCCCCTCTATCGATTGGTGAAGACTAGAACGTTCTATCTTTCCTATTAGTCGAGTTATGAGTATTTTTTGTTTTGAAAAGTGGATTTTCGAAATTTTCATGACTCCATTTGAAGGCGAAATAATGATTTTATCACAAAACTGATTGTGCCAGTCGATTTTTAGGCCAAAGAAATCCCTCTTTACGAATTTTTAGCATTTTTCATAATTTTTTTGTCGAAAATTTAGAACAAAGGGGGAAATATTTTGCGATACAAATTGATTTTTTCTAACTCCCTTAATCCTTGGAAATATGGACTCGAAATTCACTAAAATATGTAAAATTGTCCCCTCTATCGATTGGTCAAGACTACAACGTTCTATCTTTCCTATTAGTCGAGTTATGAATATTTTTTGTTTTGAAAAGTGGATTTTCGAAATTTTCATGAGTCCATTTGAAGGCGAAATAATGATTTTATCACAAAACTGATTGTGCCAGTCGATTTTTAGGCCAAAGAAACCCCTCTTTACGAATTTTTAGCATTTTTTATAATTTTTTTGTCGAAAATTTAGAACAAAGGGGGTAGCTATGGAAATATTTTGCGATACAAATTGATTTTTTCTAACTCCCTTAATCCTTGGAAATATGGACTCGAAATTCACTAAAATATGTAAAATTGTCCCCTCTATCGATTGGTGAAGACTAGAACGTTCTATCTTTCCTATTAGTCGAGTTATGAGTATTTTTTGTTTTGAAAAGTGGATTTTCGAAATTTTCATGACTCCATTTGAAGGCGAAATAATGATTTTATCACAAAACTGATTGTGCCAGTCTATTTTTTGGGCAAAGAAACCCCTCTTTACGAATTTTTAGCATTTTTTATAATTTTTTTGTCGAAAATTTAGAACAAAGGGGGTAGCTATGGAAATATTTTGCGATACAAATTGATTTTTTCTAACTCCCATAATCCTTGGAAATATGGACTCAAAATTCACATAAATATGTAAAATTCTCCCCTCTATCGATTGGTCAAGACTACAACGTTCTATCTTTTCTATTAGTCGAGTTATGAATATTTTTTGTTTTGAAAAGTGGATTTTCGAAATTTTCATGAGTCCATTTGAAGGCGAAATAATGATTTTATCACAAAACTGATTGTGCCAGTCGATTTTTAGGCCAAAGAAACCCCTCTTTACGAATTTTTAGCATTTTTTATAATTTTTTTGTCGAAAATTTAGAACAAAGGGGGTAGCTATGGAAATATTTTGCGATACAAATTGATTTTTTCTAACTCCCATAATCCTTGGAAATATGGTCTCAAAATTCACTAAAATATGTAAAATTGTCCCCTCTATCGATTGGTGAAGACTAGAACGTTCTATCTTTCCTATTTGTCGAGTTATGAGTATTTTTTGTTTTGAAAAGTGGATTTTCGAAAATTTCATGACTCTATTTGAAGGCGAAATAATTATTTTATCGCAAAACTGATTGTGCCAGTCGATTTTTAGGCCAAAGAAACCCCTCTTTACGAATTTTTAGCATTTTTTATAATTTTTTTGTCGAAAATTTAGAACAAAGGGGGTAGCTATGGAAATATTTTGCGATACAAATTGATTTTTTCTAACTCCCATAATCCTTGGAAATATGGTCTCAAAATTCACTAAAATATGTAAAATTGTCCCCTCTATCGATTGGTGAAGACTAGAACGTTCTATCTTTCCTATTTGTCGAGTTATGAGTATTTTTTATTTTTGAAAAGTGGATTTTCGAAAATTTCATGACTCTATTTGAAGGCGAAATAATTATTTTATCGCAAAACTGATTGTGCCAGTCGATTTTTAGGCCAAAGAAACCCCTCTTTACGAATTTTTAGCATTTTTCATAATTTTTTTGTCGAAAATTTAGAACAAAGGGGATAGCTATGGAAATATTTTGCGATACAAATTGATTTTTTCTAACTCCCATAATCCTTGGAAATATGGACTCAAAATTCACTAAAATTTGTAAAATTGTCCCCTCTATCGATTGGTGAAGACTAGAACGTTCTATCTTTCCTATTTGTTGAGTTATGAGTATTTTTTGTTTTGAAAAGTGGATTTTCGAAAATTTCATGACTCCATTTGAAGGCGAAATAATGATTTTATCACAAAACTGATTGTGCCAGTTGATTTTTAGGCCAGAGAAACCCCTCTTTACGAATTTTTAGCATTTTTTATAATTTTTTTGTCGAAAATTTAGAACAAAGGGGGAAATATTTTGCGATACAAATTGATTTTTTCTAACTCCCATAATCCTTGGAAATATGGACTCAAAATTCACATAAATATGTAAAATTGTCCCCTCTATCGATTGGTCAAGACTACAACGTTCTATCTTTCCTATTAGTCGAGTTATGAATATTTTTTGTTTTGAAAAGTGGATTTTCGAAATTTTCATGAGTCCATTTGAAGGCGAAATAATGATTTTATCACAAAACTGATTGTGCCAGTCGATTTTTAGGCCAAAGAAACCCCTCTTTACGAATTTTTAGCATTTTTTATAATTTTTTTGTCGAAAATTTAGAACAAAGGGGGTAGCTATGGAAATATTTTGCGATACAAATTGATTTTTTCTAACTCCCTTAATCCTTGGAAATATGGACTCGAAATTCACTAAAATATGTAAAATTGTCCCCTCTATCGATTGGTGAAGACTAGAACGTTCTATCTTTCCTATTAGTCGAGTTATGAGTATTTTTTGTTTTGAAAAGTGGATTTTCGAAATTTTCATGACTCCATTTGAAGGCGAAATAATGATTTTATCACAAAACTGATTGTGCCAGTCGATTTTTTGGGCAAAGAAACCCCTCTTTACGAATTTTTAGCATTTTTTATAATTTTTTTGTCGAAAATTTAGAACAAAGGGGTAGCTATGGAAATATTTTGCGATACAAATTGATTTTTTCTAACTCCCATAATCCTTGGAAATATGGACTCAAAATTCACATAAATATGTAAAATTGTCCCCTCTATCGATTGGTGAAGACTACAACGTTCTATCTTTCCTATTAGTCGAGTTATGAATATTTTTTGTTTTGAAAAGTGGATTTTCGAAATTTTCATGAGTCCATTTGAAGGCGAAATAATGATTTTATCACAAAACTGATTGTGCCAGTCGATTTTTAGGCCAAAGAAACCCCTCTTTACGAATTTTTAGCATTTTTTATAATTTTTTTGTCGAAAATTTAGAACAAAGGGCGTAGCTATGGAAATATTTTGCGATACAAATTGATTTTTTCTAACTCCCATAATCCTTGGAAATATGGTCTCAAAATTCACTAAAATATGTAAAATTGTCCCCTCTATCGATTGGTGAAGACTAGAACGTTCTATCTTTCCTATTTGTTGAGTTATGAGTATTTTTTGTTTTGAAAAGTGGATTTTCGAAAATTTCATGACTCCATTTGAAGGCGAAATAATGATTTTATCACAAAACTGATTGTGCCAGTCGATTTTTAGGCCAAAGAAACCCCTCTTTACGAATTTTTATCATTTTTTATAATTTTTTTGTCGAAAATTTAGAACAAAGGGGGTAGCTATGGAAATATTTTGCGATACAAATTGATTTTTTCTAACTCCCTTAATCCTTGAAAATATGGACTCAAAATCCACCAAAAGATGTAAAATTGTCCCCTCTATCGATTGGTGAAGACTAGAACGTTCTATCTTTCCTATTTGTCGAGTTATGAGTATTTTTTGTTTGAAAAGTGGATTTTCGAAAATTTCATGACTCCATTTGAAGGCGAAATAATGATTTTTTCACAAAACTGATTGTGCCTGTCGATTTTTTGGGCAAAGAAACCCCTCTTTACGAATTTTTAGCATTTTTATAATTTTTTTGTTGAAAATTTAGAACAAAGGGGGTAGCTATGGAAATATTTTGCGATACAAATTGATTTTTTATAACTCCCATAATCCTTGGAAATATGGACTCAAAATTCACATAAATATGTAAAATTGTCCCCTCTATCGATTGGTCAAGACTACAACGTTCTATCTTTCCTATTAGTCGAGTTATGAATATTTTTTGTTTTGAAAAGTGGATTTTCGAAATTTTCATGAGTCCATTTGAAGGCGAAATAATGATTTTATCACAAAACTGATTGTGCCAGTCGATTTTTAGGCCAAAGAAACCCCTCTTTACGAATTTTTAGCATTTTTTATAATTTTTTTGTCGAAAATTTAGAACAAAGGGGGTAGCTATGGAAATATTTTGCGATACAAATTGATTTTTTCTAACTCCCATAATCCTTGGAAATATGGACTCAAAATTCACTAAAATATGTAAAATTGTCCCCTCTATCGATTGGTGAAGACTAGAACGTTCTATCTTTCCTATTTGTTGAGTTATGAGTATTTTTTGTTTTGAAAAGTGGATTTTCGAAAATTTCATGACTCCATTTGAAGGCAAAATAATGATTTTATCACAAAACTGATTGTGCCAGTCGATTTTTAGGCCAAAGAAACCCCTCTTTACGAATTTTTAGCATTTTTTATAATTTTTTTGTCGAAAATTTAGAACAAAGGGGGTAGCTATGGAAATATTTTGCGATACAAATTGATTTTTTCTAACTCCCTTAATCCTTGGAAATATGGACTCGAAATTCACTAAAATATGTAAAATTGTCCCCTCTATCGATTGGTGAAGACTAGAACGTTCTATCTTTCCTATTTGTTGAGTTATGAGTATTTTTTGTTTTGAAAAGTGGATTTTCGAAAATTTCATGACTCCATTTGAAGGCGAAATAATGATTTTATCACAAAACTGATTGTGCCAGTCGATTTTTTGGGCAAAGAAACCCCTCTTTACGAATTTTTAGCATTTTTTATAATTTTTTTGTCGAAAATTTAGAACAAAGGGGGAAATATTTTGCGATACAAATTGATTTTTTCTAACTCCCATAATCCTTGGGAATATGGACTCAAATTCACATAAATATGTAAAATTGTCCCCTCTATCGATTGGTCAAGACTACAACGTTCTATCTTTCCTATTAGTCGAGTTATGAATATTTTTTGTTTTGAAAAGTGGATTTTCGAAATTTTCATGAGTCCATTTGAAGGCGAAATAATGATTTTATCACAAAACTGATTGTGCCAGTCGATTTTTAGGCCAAAGAAACCCCTCTTTACGAATTTTTAGCATTTTTTATAATTTTTTTGTCGAAAATTTAGAACAAAGGGGGTAGCTATGGAAATATTTTGCGATACAAATTGATTTTTTCTAACTCCCATAATCCTTGGAAATATGGACTCAAAATTCACATGAATATGTAAAATTGTCCCCTCTATCGATTGGTCAAGACTACAACGTTCTATCTTTCCTATTAGTCGAGTTATGAATATTTTTTGTTTTGAAAAGTGGATTTTCGAAATTTTCATGAGTCCATTTGAAGGCGAAATAATGATTTTATCACAAAACTGATTGTGCCAGTCGATTTTTAGGCCAAAGAAACCCCTCTTTACGAATTTTTAGCATTTTTTATAATTTTTTTGTCGAAAATTTAGAACAAAGGGGAAATATTTTGCGATACAAATTGATTTTTTCTAACTCCCATAATCCTTGGAAATATGGTCTCAAAATTCACTAAAATATGTAAAATTGTCCCCTCTATCGATTGGTGAAGACTAGAACGTTCTATCTTTCCTATTTGTTGAGTTATGAGTATTTTTTGTTTTGAAAAGTGGATTTTCGAAAATTTCATGACTCCATTTGAAGGCGAAATAATGATTTTATCACAAAACTGATTGTGCCAGTCAATTTTTTGGCCAAAAAAAACCCCTCTTTACGAATTTTAGCATTTTTTATAATTTTTTGTCGAAAATTTAGAACAAAGGGGGTAGCTATGGAAATATTTTGCGATACAAATTGATTTTTTCTAACTCCCATAATCCTTGGAAATATGGTCTCAAAATTCACTAAAATATGTATAATTGTCCCCTCTATCGATTGGTGAAGACTAGAACGTTCTATCTTTCCTATTTGTCGAGTTATGAGTATTTTTTGTTTTGAAAAGTGGATTTTCGAAAATTTCATGACTCTATTTGAAGGCGAAATAATTATTTTATCGCAAAACTGATTGTGCCAGTCGATTTTTAGGCCAAAGAAACCCCTCTTTACGAATTTTTAGCATTTTTCATAATTTTTTTGTCGAAAATTTAGAACAAAGGGGGTAGCTATGGAAATATTTTGCGATACAAATTGATTTTTTCTAACTCCCATAATCCTTGGAAATATGGACTCAAAATTCACTAAAAAATGTAAAATTGTCCCCTCTATCGATTGGTGAAGACTAAAACGTTCTATCTCTCCTATTTGTCGAGTTATGAGTATTTTTTGTTTTGAAAAGTGGATTTTCGAAAATTTCATGACTCCATTTGAAGGCGAAATAATGATTTTATCACAAAACTGATTGTGCCAGTCGATTTTTAGGCCAAAGAAACCCCTCTTTACGAATTTTTAGCATTGTTTATAATTTTTTTGTCGAAAATTTAGAACAAAGGGGGTAGCTATGGAAATATTTTGCGATACAAATTGATTTTTTCTAACTCCCATAATCCTTGGAAATATAGACTCAAAATTCACTAAAATATGTAAAATTGTCCCCTCTATCGATTGGTGAAGACTAGAACGTTCTATCTTTCCTATTAGTCGAGTTATGAGTATTTTTTGTTTTGAAAAGTGGATTTTCGAAATTTTCATGACTCCATTTGAAGGCGAAATAATGATTTTATCACAAAACTGATTGTGCCAGTCGATTTTTTGGGCAAAGAAACCCCTCTTTACGAATTTTTAGCATTTTTTATAATTTTTTTGTCGAAAATTTAGAACAAAGGGGTAGCTATGGAAATATTTTGCGATACAAATTGATTTTTTCTAACTCCCATAATCCTTGGAAATATGGACTCAAAATTCACATAAATATGTAAAATTGTCCCCTCTATCGATTGGTCAAGACTACAACGTTCTATCTTTCCTATTAGTCGAGTTATGAATATTTTTTGTTTTGAAAAGTGGATTTTCGAAATTTTCATGAGTCCATTTGAAGGCGAAATAATGATTTTATCACAAAACTGATTGTGCCAGTCGATTTTTAGGCCAAAGAAACCCCTCTTTACGAATTTTTAGCATTTTTTATAATTTTTTTGTCGAAAATTTAGAACAAAGGGGGTAGCTATGGAAATATTTTGCGATACAAATTGATTTTTTCTAACTCCCATAATCCTTGGAAATATGGACTCAAAATTCACTAAAATATGTAAAATTGTCCCCTCTATCGATTGGTGAAGACTAGAACGTTCTATCTTTCCTATTTGTTGAGTTATGAGTATTTTTTGTTTTGAAAAGTGGATTTTCGAAAATTTCATGACTCCATTTGAAGGCGAAATAATGATTATATCACAAAACTGATTGTGCCAGTCGATTTTTAGGCCAAAGAAACCCCTCTTTACGAATTTTTAGCATTTTTTATAATTTTTTTGTCGAAAATTTAGAACAAAGGGGGTAGCTATGGAAATATTTTGCGATACAAATTGATTTTTTCTAACTCCCTTAATCCTTGGAAATATGGACTCGAAATTCACTAAAATATGTAAAATTGTCCCCTCTATCGATTGGTGAAGACTAGAACGTTCTATCTTTCCTATTAGTCGAGTTATGAGTATTTTTTGTTTTGAAGAGTGGGTTTTCGAAATTTTCATGACTCCATTTGAAGGCGAAATAATGATTTTATCACAAAACTGATTGTGCCAGTCGATTTTTTGGGCAAAGAAACCCCTCTTTACGAATTTTTAGCATTTTTTATAATTTTTTTGTCGAAAATTTAGAACAAAGGGGGTAGCTATGGAAATATTTTGCGATACAAATTGATTTTTTCTAACTCCCATAATCCTTGGAAATATGGTCTCAAAATTCACCAAAAGATGTAAAATTGTCCCCTCTATCGATTGGTGAAGACTAGAACGTTCTATCTTTCCTATTTGTCGAGTTATGAGTATTTTTTGTTTTGAAAAGTGGATTTTCGAAAATTTCATGACTCCATTTGAAGGCGAAATAATGATTTTATCACAAAACTGATTGTGTCAGTCGATTTTTTGGCCAAAGAAACCCCTCTTTACGAATTTTCAGCATTTTTATAATTTTTTTGTCGAAAATTTAGAACAAAGGGGGTAGCTATGGAAATATTTTGCGATACAAATTGATTTTTTCTAACTCCCATAATCCTTGGAAATATGGACTCAAAATTCACTAAAATATGTAAAATTGTCCCCTCTATCGATTGGTGAAGACTAGAACGTTCTATCTTTCCTATTAGTCGAGTTATGAATATTTTTTGTTTTGAAAAGTGGATTTTCGAAAATTTCATGACTCTATTTGAAGGCGAAATAATGATTTTATCACAAAACTGATTGTGCCAGTCGATTTTTTGGCCAAAAAAACCCCTCTTTACGAATTTTTAGCATTTTTTATAATTTTTTTGTCGAAAATTTAGAACAAAGGGGGTAGCTATGGAAATATTTTGCGATACAAATTGATTTTTTCTAACTCCCATAATCCTTGGAAATATGGACTCGAAATTCACTAAAATATGTAAAATTGTCCCCTCTATCGATTGGTCAAGACTAGAACGTTCTATCTTCGCTATTTGTCGAGTTAAGAGTATTTTTTGTTTTGAAAAGTGGATTTTCGAAAATTTCATGACTCTATTTGAAGGCGAAATAATGATTTTATCACAAAACTGATTGTGCCAGTCAATTTTTTGGCCAAAAAACCCCTCTTTACAAATTTTTAGCATTTTTTATAATTTTTTTGTCGAAAATTTAGAGCAAAGGGGGTAGCTATGGAAATATTTTGCGATACAAATTGATTTTTTCTAACTCCCATAATCCTTGGAAATATGGACTCAAAATTCACCAAAAGATGTAAAATTGTCCCCTCTATCGATTGGTGAAGACTAGAACGTTCTATCTTTCCTATTAGTCGAGTTATGAGTATTTTTTGTTTTGAAAAGTGGATTTTCGAAAATTTCATGACTCCATTTGAAGGCGAAATAATGATTTTATCACAAAACTGATTGTGCCAGTCGATTTTTTGGCCAAAAAAACCCCTCTTTACGAATTTTCAGCATTTTTTATAATTTTTTTGTCGAAAATTTAGAACAAAGGGGGTAGCTATGGAAATATTTTGCGATACAAATTGATTTTTTCTAACTCCCTTAATCCTTGGAAATATGGACTCAAAATTCACTAAAAGATGTAAAATTGTCCCCTCTATCGATTGGTGAAGACTAGAACGTTCTATCTTTCCTATTTGTTGAGTTATGAGTATTTTTTGTTTTGAAAAGTGGATTTTCGAAAATTTCATGACTCCATTTGAAGGCGAAATAATGATTTTATCACAAAACTGATTGTGCCAGTTGATTTTTAGGCCAGAGAAACCCCTCTTTACGAATTTTTAGCATTTTTTATAATTTTTTTGTCGAAAATTTAGAACAAAGGGGGTAGCTATGGAAATATTTTGCGATACAAATTGATTTTTTCTAACTCCCATAATCCTTGGAAATATGGACTCGAAATTCACTAAAATATGTAAAATTGTCCCCTCTATCGATTGGTCAAGACTAGAACGTTCTATCTTCGCTATTTGTCGAGTTAAGAGTATTTTTTGTTTTGAAAAGTGGATTTTCGAAAATTTCATGACTCTATTTGAAGGCGAAATAATGATTTTATCACAAAACTGATTGTGCCAGTCAATTTTTTGGCCAAAAAACCCCTCTTTACAAATTTTTAGCATTTTTTATAATTTTTTTGTCGAAAATTTAGAGCAAAGGGGGTAGCTATGGAAATATTTTGCGATACAAATTGATTTTTTCTAACTCCCATAATCCTTGGAAATATGGACTCAAAATTCACCAAAAGATGTAAAATTGTCCCCTCTATCGATTGGTGAAGACTAGAACGTTCTATCTTTCCTATTAGTCGAGTTATGAGTATTTTTTGTTTTGAAAAGTGGATTTTCGAAAATTTCATGACTCCATTTGAAGGCGAAATAATGATTTTATCACAAAACTGATTGTGCCAGTCGATTTTTTGGCCAAAAAAACCCCTCTTTACGAATTTTCAGCATTTTTTATAATTTTTTTGTCGAAAATTTAGAACAAAGGGGGTAGCTATGGAAATATTTTGCGATACAAATTGATTTTTTCTAACTCCCTTAATCCTTGGAAATATGGACTCAAAATTCACTAAAAGATGTAAAATTGTCCCCTCTATCGATTGGTGAAGACTAGAACGTTCTATCTTTCCTATTAGTCGAGTTATGAGTATTTTTTGTTTTGAAAAGTGGATTTTCGAAAATTTCATGACTCCATTTGAAGGCGAAATAATGATTTTATCACAAAACTGATTGTGCCAGTCGATTTTTTGGCCAAAAAAACCTCTCTTTACGAATTTTTAGCATTTTTTATAATTTTTTTGTCGAAAATTTAGAACAAAGGGGGTAGCTATGGAAATATTTTGCGATACAAATTGATTTTTTCTAACTCCCATAATCCTTGGAAATATGGACTCGAAATTCACTAAAATATGTAAAATTGTCCCCTCTATCGATTGGTCAAGACTAGAACGTTCTATCTTTCCTATTTGTTGAGTTATGAGTATTTTTTGTTTTGAAAGGTGGATTTTCGAAAATTTCATGACTCCATTTGAGGGCGAAATAATGATTTTATCACAAAACTGATTGTGCCAGTCGATTTTTTGGCCAAAAAAACCCCTCTTTACGAATTTTTAGCATTTTTTATAATTTTTTTGTCGAAAATTTAGAACAAAGGGGGTAGCTATGGAAATATTTTGCGATACAAATTGATTTTTTCTAACTCCCATAATCCTTGGAAATATGGTCTCAAAATTCACTAAAATATGTAAAATTGTCCCCTCTATCGATTGGTGAAGACTAGAACGTTCTATCTTTCCTATTTGTTGAGTTATGAGTATTTTTTGTTTTGAAAAGTGGATTTTCGAAAATTTCATGACTCCATTTGAAGGCGAAATAATGATTTTATCACAAAACTGATTGTGCCAGTTGATTTTTAGGCCAGAGAAACCCCTCTTTACGAATTTTTAGCATTTTTTATAATTTTTTTGTCGAAAATTTAGAACAAAGGGGGTAGCTATGGAAATATTTTGCGATACAAATTGATTTTTTCTAACTCCCATAATCCTTGGAAATATAGACTCAAAATTCACTAAAATATGTAAAATTGTCCCCTCTATCGATTGGTGAAGACTAGAACGTTCTATCTCTCCTATTAGTCGAGTTATGAGTATTTTTTTTTTGAAAAGTGGATTTTCGAAAATTTCATGACTCCATTTGAAGGCGAAATAATGATTTTATCACAAAACTGATTGTGCCAGTCGATTTTTAGGCCAAAGAAACCCCTCTTTACGAATTTTTAGCATTTTTTATAATTTTTTTGTCGAAAATTTAGAACAAAGGGGGTAGCTATGGAAATATTTTGCGATACAAATTGATTTTTTCTAAATCCCATAATCCTTGGAAATATAGACTCAAAATTCACTAAAATATGTAAAATTGTCCCCTCTATCGATTGGTGAAGACTAGAACGTTCTATCTTCCCTATTAGTCGAGTTATGAGTATTTTTTGTTTTGAAAAGTGGATTTTCGAAATTTTCATGACTCCATTTGAAGGCGAAATAATGATTTTATCACAAAACTGATTGTGCCAGTCGATTTTTAGGCCAAAAAAACCCCTCTTTACGAATTTTTAGCATTTTTTATAATTTTTTTGTCGAAAATTTAGAACAAAGGGGGTAGCTATGGAAATATTTTGCGATACAAATTGATTTTTTCTAACTCCCATAATCCTTGGAAATATAGAGTCAAAATTCACTAACATATGTAAAATTGTCCCCTCTATCGATTGGTGAAGACTAGAACGTTCTATCTTTCCTATTAGTCGAGTTATGAATATTTTTTGTTTTGAAAAGTGGATTTTCGAAAATTTCATGACTCTATTTGAAGGCGAAATAATGATTTTATCACAAAACTGATGGTGCCAGTCGATTTTTTGGCCAAAAAAAACCCCTCTTTACGAATTTTTAGCATTTTTTATAATTTTTTTGTCGAAAATTTAGAACAAAGGGGGTAGCTATGGAAATATTTTGCGATACAAATTGATTTTTTCTAACTCCCATAATCCTTGGAAATATAGACTCAAAATTCACTAACATATGTAAAATTGTCCCCTCTATCGATTGGTGAAGACTAGAACGTTCTATCTTTCCTATTAGTCGAGTTATGAATATTTTTTGTTTTGAAAAGTGGATTTTCGAAAATTTCATGACTCTATTTGAAGGCGAAATAATGATTTTATCACAAAACTGATGGTGCCAGTCGATTTTTTGGCCAAAAAAACCCCTCTTTACGAATTTTTAGCATTTTTTATAATTTTTTTGTCGAAAATTTAGAACAAAGGGGGTAGCTATGGAAATATTTTGCGATACAAATTGATTTTTTCTAACTCCCATAATCCTTGGAAATATGGTCTCAAAATCCACTGAAATATGTAAAATTGTCCCCTCTATCGATTGGTGAAGACTAGAACGTTCTATCTTTCCTATTTGTTGAGTTATGAGTATTTTTTGTTTTGAAAAGTGGATTTTCGAAAATTTCATGACTCTATTTGAAGGCGAAATAATGATTTTATCACAAAACTGATTGTGCCAGTCGATTTTTAGGCCAAAGAAACCCCTCTTTACGAATTTTTAGCATTTTTTATAATTTTTTTGTCGAAAATTTAGAACAAAGGGGGCTATGGAAATATTTTGCGATACAAATTGATTTTTTCTAACTCCCATAATCCTTGGAAATATGGACTCAAAATTCAGTAAAATATGTAAAATTGTCCCCTCTATCGATTGGTGAAGACTAGAACGTTCTATCTTTCCTATTTGTTGAGTTATGAGTATTTTTTATTTTGAAAAGTGGATTTTCGAAAATTTCATGACTCTATTTGAAGGCGAAATAATGATTTTATCACAAAACTGATTGTGCCAGTCGATTTTTAGGCCAAAGAAACCCCTCTTTACGAATTTTTAGCATTTTTTATAATTTTTTTGTCGAAAATCTAGAACAAAGGGGGTAGCTATGGAAATATTTTGCGATACAAATTGATTTTTTCTAACTCCCATAATCCTTGGAAATATGGACTCAAAATTCACTAAAATATGTAAAATTGTCCCCTCTATCGATTGGTGAAGACTAGAACGTTCTATCTCTCCTATTAGTCGAGTTATGAGTATTTTTTGTTTTGAAAAGTGGATTTTCGAAAATTTCATGACTCCATTTGAAGGCGAAATAATGATTTTATCACAAAACTGATTGTGCCAGTCGATTTTTTGGCCAAAAAAACCTCTCTTTACGAATTTTTAGAATTTTTTATAATTTTTTTGTCGAAAATCTAGAACAAAGGGGGTAGCTATGGAAATATTTTGCGATACAAATTGATTTTTTCTAACTCCCATAATCCTTGGAAATATAGACTCAAAATTCACTAAAATATGTAAAATTGTCCCCTCTATCGATTGGTGAAGACTAGAACGTTCTATCTTTCCTATTAGTCGAGTTATGAGTATTTTTTGTTTTGAAAAGTGGATTTTCGAAATTTTCATGACTCCATTTGAAGGCGAAATAATGATTTTATCACAAAACTGATTGTGCCAGTCGATTTTTTGGGCAAAGAAACCCCTCTTTACGAATTTTTAGCATTTTTTATAATTTTTTTGTCGAAAATTTAGAACAAAGGGGGTAGCTATGGAAATATTTTGCGATACAAATTGATTTTTTCTAACTCCCATAATCCTTGGAAATATGGACTCAAAATTCACTAAAATATGTAAAATTGTCCCCTCTATCGATTGGTGAAGACTAGAACGTTCTATCTTTCCTATTTGTTGAGTTATGAGTATTTTTTGTTTTGAAAAGTGGATTTTCGAAAATTTCATGACTCTATTTGAAGGCGAAATAATGATTTTATCACAAAACTGATTGTGCCAGTCGATTTTTAGGCCAAAGAAACCCCCCTTTACGAATTTTTAGCATTTTTTATAATTTTTTTGTCGAAAATTTAGAACAAAGGGGGTAGCTATGGAAATATTTTGCGATACAAATTGATTTTTTCTAACTCCCATAATCCTTGGAAATATGGACTCAAAATTGACTAAAATATGTAGAATTGTCCCCTCTATCGATTGGTGAAGACTAGAACGTTCTATCTTTCCTATTAGTCGAGTTATGAGTATTTTTTGTTTTGAAAAGTGGATTTTCGAAAATTTCATGACTCCATTTGAAGGCGAAATAATGATTTTATCACAAAACTGATTGTGCCAGTCGATTTTTTGGCCAAAAAAACCTCTCTTTACGAATTTTTAGCATTTTTTATAATTTTTTTGTCGAAAATTTAGAACAAAGGGGGTAGCTATGGAAATATTTTGCGATACAAATTGATTTTTTCTAACTCCCATAATCCTTGGAAATATGGACTCAAAATTGACTAAAATATGTAGAATTGTCCCCTCTATCGATTGGTGAAGACTAGAACGTTCTATCTTTCCTATTAGTCGAGTTATGAGTATTTTTTGTTTTGAAAAGTGGATTTTCGAAAATTTCATGACTCCATTTGAAGGCGAAATAATGATTTTATCACAAAACTGATTGTGCCAGTCGATTTTTAGGCCAAAGAAACCCCTCTTTACGAATTTTTAGCATTTTTTATAATTTTTTTGTCGAAAATTTAGAACAAAGGGGGTAGCTATGGAAATATTTTGCGATACAAATTGATTTTTTCTAACTCCCATAATCCTTGGAAATATAGACTCAAAATTCACTAAAATATGTAAAATTGTCCCCTCTATCGATTGGTGGAGACTAGAACGTTCTATCTTTCCTATTAGTCGAGTTATGAATATTTTTGTTTTGAAAAGTGGATTTTCGAAAATTTCATGACTCTATTTGAAGGCGGAATAATGATTTTATCACAAAACTGATTGTGCCAGTCGATTTTTTGGCCAAAAAAACCCCTCTTTACGAATTTTTAGCATTTTTTATAATTTTTTTGTCGAAAATTTAGAACAAAGGGGGTAGCTATGGAAATATTTTGCGATACAAATTGATTTTTTCTAACTCCCATAATCCTTGGAAATGTGGTCTCAAAATTCACTAAAATATGTAAAATTGTCCCCTCTATCGATTGGTGAAGACTAGAACGTTCTATCTTTCCTATTTGTTAAGTTATGAGTATTTTTTGTTTTGAAAAGTGGATTTTCGAAAATTTCATGACTCTGTTTGAAGGCGAAATAATGATTTTATCACAAAACTGATTGTGCCAGTCGATTTTTAGGCCAAAGAAACCCCTCTTTACGAATTTTTAGCATTTTTTATAATTTTTTTGTCGAAAATCTAGAACAAAGGGGGTAGCTATGGAAATATTTTGCGATACAAATTGATTTTTTCTAACTCCCATAATCCTTGGAAATATGGACTCAAAATTCACTAAAATATGTAAAATTGTCCCCTCTATCGATTGGTGAAGACTAGAACGTTCTATCTCTCCTATTAGTCGAGTTATGAGTATTTTTTGTTTTGAAAAGTGGATTTTCGAAAATTTCATGACTCCATTTGAAGGCGAAATAATGATTTTATCACAAAACTGATTGTGCCAGTCGATTTTTTGGCCAAAAAAACCTCTCTTTACGAATTTTTAGCATTTTTTATAATTTTTTTGTCGAAAATCTAGAACAAAGGGGGTAGCTATGGAAATATTTTGCGATACAAATTGATTTTTTCTAACTCCCATAATCCTTGGAAATATAGACTCAAAATTCACTAAAATATGTAAAATTGTCCCCTCTATCGATTGGTGAAGACTAGAACGTTCTATCTTTCCTATTAGTCGAGTTATGAGTATTTTTTGTTTTGAAAAGTGGATTTTCGAAATTTTCATGACTCCATTTGAAGGCGAAATAATGATTTTATCACAAAACTGATTGTGCCAGTCGATTTTTTGGGCAAAGAAACCCCTCTTTACGAATTTTTAGCATTTTTTATAATTTTTTTGTCGAAAATTTAGAACAAAGGGGGTAGCTATGGAAATATTTTGCGATACAAATTGATTTTTTCTAACTCCCATAATCCTTGGAAATATGGACTCAAAATTCACTAAAATATGTAAAATTGTCCCCTCTATCGATTGGTGAAGACTAGAACGTTCTATCTTTCCTATTTGTTGAGTTATGAGTATTTTTTGTTTTGAAAAGTGGATTTTCGAAAATTTCATGACTCTATTTGAAGGCGAAATAATGATTTTATCACAAAACTGATTGTGCCAGTCGATTTTTAGGCCAAAGAAACCCCCCTTTACGAATTTTTAGCATTTTTTATAATTTTTTTGTCGAAAATTTAGAACAAAGGGGGTAGCTATGGAAATATTTTGCGATACAAATTGATTTTTTCTAACTCCCATAATCCTTGGAAATATGGACTCAAAATTGACTAAAATATGTAGAATTGTCCCCTCTATCGATTGGTGAAGACTAGAACGTTCTATCTTTCCTATTAGTCGAGTTATGAGTATTTTTTGTTTTGAAAAGTGGATTTTCGAAAATTTCATGACTCCATTTGAAGGCGAAATAATGATTTTATCACAAAACTGATCAAGCCAGTCGGTTTTTTCACCAAAAAAACCCCTCTTTACGAATTTTTAGCATTTTTTATAATTTTTTTTGTCGAAAATTTAGAACAAAGGGGGTAGCTATGGAAATATTTTGCGATACAAATTGATTTTTTCTAACTCCCATAATCCTTGGAAATATAGACTCAAAATTCACTAACATATGTAAAATTGTCCCCTCTATCGATTGGTGAAGACTAGAACGTTCTATCTTTCCTATTTGTCGAGTTATGAGTATCTTTTGTTTTGAAAAGTGGATTTTCGAAAATTTCATGACTCTATTTGAAGGCGAAATAATGATTTTATCACAAAACTGATTGTGCCAGTCGATTTTTTGGCCAAAAAAACCCCTCTTTACGAATTTTTAGCATTTTTTATGATTTTTTTGTCGAAAATTCAGAACAAAGGGGGTAGCTATGGAAATATTTTGCGATACAAATTGATTTTTTCTAACTCCCATAATCCTTGGAAATATAGACTCAAAATTCACTAACATATGTAAAATTGTCCCCTCTATCGATTGGTGAAGACTAGAACGTTCTATCTTTCCTATTTGTCGAGTTATGAGTATTTTTTGTTTTGAAAAGTGGATTTTCGAAATTTTCATGACTCCATTTGAAGGCGAAATAATGATTTTATCACAAAACTGATTGTGCCAGTCGATTTTTAGGCCAAAGAAACCCCTCTTTACGAATTTTTAGCATTTTTTATAATTTTTTTGTCGAAAATTTAGAAATGGAAATATTTTGCGATACAAATTGATTTTTTCTAACTCCCATAATCCTTGGAAATATGGACTCAAAATTCACTAAAATATGTAAAATTGTCCCCTCTATCGATTGGTGAAGACTAGAACGTTCTATCTACCCTATTTGTTGAGTTATGAGTATTTTTTGTTTTGAAAAGTGGATTTTCGAAAATTTCATGACTCTATTTGAAGGCGAAATAATGATTTTATCACAAAACTGATTGTGCCAGTCGATTTTTAGGCCAAAGAAACCCCTCTTTACGAATTTTTAGCATTTTTTATAATTTTTTTGTCGAAAATCTAGAACAAAGGGGGTAGCTATGGAAATATTTTGCGATACAAATTGATTTTTTCTAACTCCCATAATCCTTGGAAATATGGACTCAAAATTCACATAAATATGTAAAATTGTCCCCTCTATCGATTGGTCAAGACTAGAACGTTCTATCTTTCCTATTTGTTGAGTTATGAGTATTTTTTGTTTTGAAAAGTGGATTTTCGAAAATTTCATGACTCTATTTGAAGGCGAAATAATGATTTTATCACAAAACTGATTGTGCCAGTCGATTTTTTGGCCAAAAAAACCCCTCTTTACGAATTTTTAGCATTTTTTATGATTTTTTTGTCGAAAATTTAGAACAAAGGGGGTAGCTATGGAAATATTTTGCGATACAAATTGATTTTTTCTAACTCCCATAATCCTTGGAAATATAGACTCAAAATTCACTTACATATGTGAAATTGTCCGCTCTATCGATTGGTGAAGACTAGAACGTTCTATCTTTCCTATTTGTCGAGTTATGAGTATTTTTTGTTTTGAAAAGTGGATTTTCGAAAATTTCATGACTCTATTTGAAGGCGAAATAATGATTTTATCACAAAACTGATTGTGCCAGTCGATTTTTTGGCCAAAAAAACCCCTCTTTACGAATTTTTAGCATTTTTTATGATTTTTTTGTCGAAAATTCAGAACAAAGGGGGTAGCTATGGAAATATTTTGCGATACAAATTGATTTTTTCTAACTTCCATAATCCTTGGAAATATAGACTCAAAATCCACTAACATATGTAAAATTGTCCCCTCTATCGATTGGTGTAGACTAGAACGTTTTATCTTTCCTATTTGTCGAGTTATGAGTATTTTTTGTTTTGAAAAGTGGATTTTCGAAATTTTCATGACTCCATTTGAAGGCGAAATAATGATTTTATCACAAAACTGATTGTGCCAGTCGATTTTTAGGCCAAAGAAACCCCTCTTTACGAATTTTTAGCATTTTTTATAATTTTTTTGTCGAAAATTTAGAAATGGAAATATTTTGCGATACAAATTGATTTTTTCTAACTCCCATAATCCTTGGAAATATGGACTCAAAATTCACTTAAATATGTAAAATTGTCCCCTCTATCGATTGGTGAAGACTAGAACGTTCTATCTACCCTATTTGTTGAGTTATGAGTATTTTTTGTTTTGAAAAGTGGATTTTCGAAAATTTCATGACTCTATTTGAAGGCGAAATAATGATTTTATCACAAAACTGATTGTGCCAGTCGATTTTTAGGCCAAAGAAACCCCTCTTTACGAATTTTTAGCATTTTTATAATTTTTTTGTCGAAAATCTAGAACAAAGGGGGTAGCTATGGAAATATTTTGCGATACAAATTGATTTTTTCTAACTCCCATAATCCTTGGAAATATGGACTCAAAATTCACATAAATATGTAAAATTGTCCCCTCTATCGATTGGTCAAGACTAGAACGTTCTATCTTTCCTATTAGTCGAGTTATGAGTATTTTTTGTTTTGAAAAGTGGATTTTCGAAATTTTCATGAGTCCATTTGAAGGCGAAATAATGATTTTATCACAAAACTGATTGTGCCAGTCAATTTTTAGGCCAAAGAAACCCCTCTTTACGAATTTTTAGCATTTTTTATAATTTTTTTGTCGAAAATCTAGAACAAAGGGGGTAGCTATGGAAATATTTTGCGATACAAATTGATTTTTTCTAACTCCCATAATCCTTGGAAATATGGACTCAAAATTCACTAAAATATGTAAAATTGTCCCCTCTATCGATTGGTGAAGACTAGAACGTTCTATCTGTCCTATTAGTCGAGTTATGAGTATTTTTTGTTTTGAAAAGTGGATTTTCGAAAATTTCATGACTCCATTTGAAGGCGAAATAATGATTTTATCACAAAACTGATTGTGCCAGTCGATTTTTAGGCCAAAGAAACCCCTCTTCACGAATTTTTAGCATTTTTTATAATTTTTTTGTCGAAAATTTAGAACAAAGGGGGTAGCTATGGAAATATTTTGCGATACAAATTGATTTTTTCTAACTCCCATAATCCTTGGAGATATAGACTCAAAATTCATTAAAATATGTAAAATTGTCTCCTCTATTGATTGGTGAAGACTAGAACGTTCTATCTTTCCTATTAGTCGAGTTATGAGTATTTTTTGTTTTGAAAAGTGGATTTTCGAAATTTTCATGACTCCATTTGAAGGCGAAATAATGATTTTATCACAAAACTGATTGTGCCAGTCGATTTTTTGGGCAAAGAAACCCCTCTTTACGAGTTTTTAGCATTTTTTATAATTTTTTTGTCGAAAATTTAGAACAAAGGGGGTAGCTATGGAAATATTTTGCGAATCAAATTGCTTTTTTCTAACTCCCTTAATCCTTGGCAATATCGACTCAAAATTCACTAAAATATGTAAAATTGTCCCCTCTATCGATTGGTGAAGACTAGAACGTTCTATCTTGCCCATTTGTTGAGTTATGAGTATTTTTTGTTTTGAAAAGTGGATTTTCGAAAATTTCATGACTCTATTTGAAGGCGAAATAATGATTTTATCACAAAACTGATTGTGCCAGTCAATTTTTTGGCCAAAAAACCCCTCTTTACGAATTTTTAGCATTTTTTATAATTTTTTGTCGAAAATTTAGAACAAAGGGGGTAGCTATGGAAATATTTTGCGATACAAATTGATTTTTTCTAACTCCCTTAATCCTTGGAAATATGGACTCGAAATTCACTCAAATATGTAAAATTGTCCCCTCTATCGATTGGTCAAGACTAGAACGTTCTATCTTTCCTATTTGTCGAGTTATGAGTATTTTTTGTTTTGAAAAGTGGATTTTCGAAAATTTCATGACTCTATTTGAACGCGAAATAATGATTTTATCACAAAACTGATTGTGCCAGTCAATTTTTTGGCCAAAAAAACCCCTCTTTACGAATTTTTAGCATTTTTTATAATTTTTTTGTCGAAAATTTAGAACAAAGGGGGTAGCTATGGAAATATTTTGCGATACAAATTGATTTTTTCTAACTCCCATAATCCTTGGAAATATAGACTCAAAGTTCACTAAAATATGTAAAATTGTCCCCTCTATCGATTGGTGAAGACTAGAACGTTCTATCTTTCCTATTAGTCGAGTTATGAGTATTTTTTGTTTTGAAAAGTGGATTTTCGAAAATTTCATGACTCCATTTGAAGGCGAAATAATGATTTTATCACAAAACTGATTGTGCCAGTCGATTTTTTGGCCAGAAAAACCCCTCTTTACGAATTTTTAGCATTTTTTATAATTTTTTTGTCGAAAATTTAGAACAAAGGGGGTAGCTATGGAAATATTTTGCGATACAAATTGATTTTTTCTAACTCCCTTAATCCTTGGAAATATCGACTCAAAATTAGGGCTGGGCGATTATCAAAAAACATAATCGATTATCGATTATATAAAATAATCGAAGAAAATCGATTGATCGAAAAAAAATGGATTAATCGAAAAAAATCGATTAATCGAAAATAATCGATTAATCGAAAAAAATCGATTAATCGAAAAAAATCGATTAATCGAAAAAAATCGATTAATCGAAAAAAATCGATTAATCGAAAAAAATCGATTAATCGAAAAAAATCGATTCATCGAAAAAAATCGATTCATCGAAAAAAATCGATTAATCGAAAAGAATCGATTCATCGAAAAAAATCGATTAATCGAAAATAATCGATTATTCGAATATAATCGATTAATCGTAAAAAATCGATTAATCGGAAAAAATCTATTAATCGAAAATAATCGATTAATCGAAAATAATCGATTAATCGAAATAAATCGATTCATCGAAAAAAATCGATTAATCGAAAAAAATCGATTAATCGAAAAGAATCGATTAATCGAAAATAATCGATTATTCGAATATAATCGATTAATCGGAAAAAATCGATTAATCGAAAATAATCGATTAATCGAAAATGATCGATTAATCGAAAAAAAAACGATTAATCGAAAAAAATCGATTAATCGAAAATAATTGATTAATCGAAAAGAATCGATTAATCTAAAATAATCGATTAATTTAAAATAATCGATTAATCGAAAATAATCAATTTTCGATAATTCGAAAATTTATTATTTTTCATTATTCTTGATAACGGCAGCTGGACCGCTACCGAAACTTTAAAAATAGAGTTTCAACAAACATCGTGATCAAGAACTATTATATTTAACTAATTTTTTCCCTAACTCACGCCTTTAAAAATATTGACAATTTGGAACTTACGAAAATATTTTGAAGTTTAAGACTTAAAAAAATTGTCAAGATTTGCCAGTCGATTTTCCGGTCCAAAAAACCCCTCTTTACGAATTTTTAGCATTTTTTAAAATTTTTGGTCGAAAATTTAGAACAAAGGGGTAGGTATGGAAATATTTTGCGAAACAAATTGATTTTTTCTAACTCCCATAATCCTTGGAAATATGGACTCGAAATTCAATAAAATATGTAAAATTGTCCCCTCTATCGATTGGTGAAGACTAGAACGTTCTATCTTTCCTATTAGTCGAGTTATGAGTATTTTTTGTTTTGAAAAGTGGATTTTCGAAAATTTCATGACTCCATTTGAAGGGGCGAAATAATGATTTTATCACAAAACTGATTGTGCCAGTCGATTTTTTGGCCAGAAAAACCCCTCTTTACGAATTTTTAGCATTTTTGAAAATTTTTTGTCGAAAATTTAGAACAAAGGGGGTAGCTATGGAAATATTTTGCAATACAAATTGATTTTTTCTAACTCCCATAATCCTTGGAAATATGGACTCGAAATTCAATAAAATATGTAAAATTGTCCCCTCTATCGATTGGTCAAGACTAGAACGTTCTATCTTTCCTATTTGTCGAGTTATGAGTATTTTTTGTTTTGAAAAGTGGATTTTCGAAAATTTCATGACTCCATTTGAAGGCGAAATAATGATTTTATCACAAAACTGATTGTGCCAGTCGATTTTTTGGCCAAAAAACCCCTCTTTACGAATTTTTAGCATTTTTTATAATTTTTTTGTCGAAAATTTAGAACAAAGGGGTAGGTATGGAAATATTTTGCGATACAAATTGATTTTTTCTAACTCCCATAATCCTTGGAAATATAGACTCAAAATACTCTGAAATATGTAAAATTGTCCCCTCTATCGATTGGTGAAGACTAGAACGTTCTATCTTTCCTATTAGTCGAGTTATGAGTATTTTTTGTTTTGAAAAGTGGATTTTCGAAATTTTCATGACTCCATTTGAAGGCGAAATAATGATTTTATCAAAAAACTGATTGTGCCAGTAGATTTTTAGGCCAAAAAAACCCCTCTTTACGAATTTTTAGCATTTTTTATAATTTTTTTGTCGAAAATTTAGAACAAAGGGGGTAGCTATGGAAATATTTTGCGATACAAATTGATTTTTTCTAACTCCAATAATCCTTGGAAATATGGACTCAAAATTCACTAAAATATGTAAAATTGTCCCCTCTATCGATTGGTGAAGACAAGAACGTTCTATCTTTCCTATTTGTCGAGTTATGAGTATTTTTTGTTTTGAAAAGTGGATTTTCGAAAATTTCATGACTCTATTTGAAGGCGAAATAATGATTTTATCACAAAACTGATTGTGCCAGTCGATTTTTTGGCCAAAAAACCCCTCTTTACGAATTTTTGGCATTTTTTATAATTTTTTTGTCGAAAATTCAGAACAAAGGGGGTAGCTATGGAAATATTTTGCAATACAAATTGATTTTTTCTAACTCCCATAATCCTTGGAAATATGGACTCAAAATTCACTAAAATATGTAAAATTGTCCCCTCTATCGATTGGTGAAGACTAGAACGTTCTATCTTTCCTATTTGTCGAGTTATGAGTATTTTTTGTTTTGAAAAGTGGATTTTCGAAAATTTCATGACTCTATTTGAAGGCGAAATAATGATTTTATCACAAAACTGATTGTGCCAGTCGATTTTTTGGCCAAAAAAACCGCTCTTTACGAATTTTTAGCATTTTTTATAATTTTTTTGTCGAAAATTTAGAACAAAGGGGGTAGCTATGGAAATATTTTGCGATACAAATTGATTTTTTCTAACTCCCATAATCCTTGGAAATATGGACTCAAAATTCACTAAAATATGTAAAATTGTCCCCTCTATCGATTGGTGAAGACTAGAACGTTCTATCTTTCCTATTTGTCGAGTTATGAGTATTTTTTGTTTTGAAAAGTGGATTTTCGAAAATTTCATGACTTCATTTGAAGGCGAAATAATGATTTTATCACAAAACTGATTGTGCCAGTCGATTTTCCAGTGCAAAAAACCCCTCTTTACGAATTTTTAGCCTTTTTTATAATTTTTTTGTCGAAAATTTAGAACAAATAGGGTATCTATGGAAATATTTTGAGAAACAAATTGCTTTTTTCTAACTCCCTTAATCCTTGGCAATATCGACTCAAAATTCACGAAAATATGTAAAATTGTCCCCTCTATCGATTGGTGAAGACTAGAACGTTCTATCTTTCCTATTTGTCGAGTTCTGAGTATTTTTTGTTTTGAAAAGTGGATTTTCGAAAATTTCATGACTCTATTTGAAGGCGAAATAATGATTTTATCACAAAACTGATTGTGCCAGTCGATTTTCCGGCGCAAAAAACCTCTCTTTACGAATTTTTAGCCTTTTTCATAATTTTTTTGTCGAAAATTTAGAACAAAGGGGGTAGCTATGGAAATATTTTGCTATACAAATTGATTTTTTCTAACTCCCATAATCCTTGGAAATATGGACTCAAAATTCACTAAAATATGTAAAATTGTCCCCTCTATCGATTGGTGAAGACTAGAACGTTCTATGTTTCCTATTTGTCGAGTTATGAGTATTTTTTGTTTTGAAAAGTGGATTTTCGAAAAATTCATGACTCTATTTGAAGGCGAACTAATGATTTTATCACAAAACTGATTGTGCCAGTCGATTTTTTGGCCAAAAAAAACCCCTCTTTACGAATTTTTAGCCTTTTTCATAATTTTTTTGTCGAAAATTTAGAACAAAGGGGGTAGCTATGGAAATATTTTGCGATACAAATTGATTTTTTCTAACTCCCATAATCCTTGGAAATGTGGACTCAAAATTCACTAAAATATGTAAAATTGTCCCCTCTATCGATTGGTGAAGACTAGAACCTTCTATCTTTCCTATTTGTCGAGTTATGAGTATTTTTTGTTTTGAAAAGTGGATTTTCGAAAATGTCATGACTCTATTTGAAGGCGAAATAATGATTTTATCACAAAACTGATTGTGCCAGTCGATTTTTTGGCCAAAAAAAACCCTCTTTACGAATTTTTAGCATTTTTTATAATTTTTTGTCGAAAATTTAGAACAAAGGGGGTAGCTATGGAAATATTTTGCGATACAAATTGATTTTTTCTAACTCCCATAATCCTTGGAAATATGGACTCAAAATTCACTAAAATATGTAAAATATTCCCCTCTATCGATTGGTGAAGACTAGAACGTTCTATGTTTCCTATTTGTCGAGTAATGAGTATTTTTTGTTTTGAAAAGTGGATTTTCGAAAATTTCATGACTCTATTTGAAGGCGAAATAATGATTTTATCACAAAACTGATTGTGAAAAAAATCTATTAATCGAGAAAAATCGAATAATCGAAAAAAATCGATTAATCGGAAATAATCGATTAATCGAAAAAAATCGATTGATCGAAAATAATCGATTAATTGAAAAAAATCGATTAATCGAAAAAAATCGATTAATCGAAAATAATCGATTAATCGAAAATAATCAATTTTCGATGATTCGAAAACTTATTATTTTCCATTATTCTTGATAACGGCAGCTGGACCGCTACCGAAACTTTAAAAATAGAGTTTCAACAAACATCGTGATCAAGAACTATTATATTTAACTAATTGTTTCCCTAACTCACGCCTTTAAAAAGACTGACAATTTGGAACTTACGAAAATATTTTGAAGTTTAAGACTTAAAAAAATTGTCAAGATTTGCCAGTCGATTTTCCGGTCCAAAAAACCCCTCTTCACGAATTTTTAGCATTTTTTAAAATTTTTTGTCGAAAATTTAGAACAAAAGGGTAGGTATGGAAATATTTTGCGAATCAAATTGCTTTTTTCTAACTCCCTTAATCCTTGGCAATATCGACTCAAAATTCACTAAAATATGTAAAATTGTCCCCTCTATCGATTGGTGAAGACTATAACGTTATATCTTTCCTATTTGTCGAGTTATGAGTATTTTTTGTTTTGAAAAGTGGATTTTCGAAAATTTCTTGACTCTATTTGAAGGCGAAATAATGATTTTATCAAAAAACTGACTGTGCAAGTTGATTTTCCGGTCCAAAAAACCCCTCTTTACGAATTTTTAGCATTTTTTATTTTTTTTTTGTCGAAAATTTAGGGGGTAGCTATGGAAATATTTTGAGAAACAAATTGCTTTTTTCTTACTCCCTTAATCCTTGGCAATATCTACTCAAAATTCACTAAAATATGTAAAATTGTCCCCTCTATCGATTGGTGAAGACTAGAACGTTCTATCTTTCATATTAGTCGAGATATGAGTATTTTTTATTTTGAAAAGTGGATTTTCGAAAATTTCATGACTCAATTTGAAGGCGAAATAATGATTTTATCACAAAACTGATTGTGCCAGTCGATTTTTCGGCCCAAAAAACTCTATAAGTTCTGGATCCCTTGTTGTACCACACCAACGATCGTCCATCTTGACTGAATGTTTCCGTCCTATTCCAGATGTTGTAAGGATGATTGTCACTAGTTTTGGCCAGTTTGGTGTCACTTTCCTTTTCAAGAAGTGATTGCATCTGATACTCAGAAATAGTCATTCCAATTAACTTTCTCATGATATCTTCAATTGATTCATGGGACAAATTGAGGAGTAAATTAAAGACAAGTTTCACGAAAAATTTGAAGATTATGCAAAAATCGTGTGTCGTGTATTACTTCACAATATGTATTGAAAAATTGCTAATAGCATTTACGAATCCCCTTTGAAGTATTTGTACGAGAGAAGTTGTTTGTTTTTGAGATGTCGGGACTATACAATCTCGTACTTTGTTTTCTAGGTGATCAAATGAACTTTCCAAAAATATATTTGCCAGGTCGGTGAACTCGTTTTTAGATTAAGTTTCGCAGGTTAATCGAATATGAAACGTGAACATTTTTCATTTATTGAGACAACTCTAACTATAAAGTTATGCGAATATTTTTATTTAAATAAAAAAAATCTGTTTTGTCTAGAGAAAATGTGGCGGCAGGTGTGAATAACAAATATTTATGAGAAGAGTTCAACGTGTTATTGGAATTATTGATAGACAAGTTAAGACCTTTGGATAAAGTTTATTTTTAAACCCGATCTCGTAAACACTTTTTGTTTGGTACGTCAATATCTACACAAAAACCGGTGAAGTTTATACTAGACGTCTCTTTAAAAATGAATTGTTACTGAAAACTTTCATGTGATAGAATTGAAATTTTAAATAACGATAAATTGAAGTTGGAGTTTTGCAACTTTTCTACCAAATCAAATTTTTTTACAAAACTGTAAGTTGTCCTAAAAGTAGAAGAAGAATCCACATTTTCTTCCAACTGTACCAGGTAGGAAATACTGGAGAATGTTATCTAGATTCAGAGGACCACAATAGATCTGAAAAGGGAGCAGTTGAATAGACCGATTAGTTACCTCATCAAAACTAATCTAATGGTCTTATTATTTTTCTCCTTCTCTAGTCTTCAAAGTTTCGAAAATGAAGCTGCTTGGGATAGTAGTCTCCTTGGAGATATCACAAGGTAGTGTGCTATTTTAGAGAAATATTTGAGCGGACGAAAAACAAATTTTTTGACGATTCAGAGCGAGATAAAAAACATTTTTTGCATCGGTTTGCGACAAATAAATATCGTCAGTTTAGTTGATAAAGCATTCGAAAACTCAAATATAATCTGGCAAAGTTATGGTATCCGTTTTTTCGGACGTGCATGATATTTGTTCGTCGACCATCTTGAGAAAGTTAAAATTTTCGGGGGAAATACCACGAGTGCTTAAAAATTACCGATAATTTCCATGAAAGCTTGTTGTTAATAACAACAAGCTTGAATGGAAATTATCCGGTTAATTTTTAAGCACAAGCGGTATTTAGGGAGAATATTTCTCGAATAAAAATACAAATTACTGTATATCTCCACTATATTGAATTTGTACTTTTTTCCGTCGCAAAATAACATAAATTGTCTCCATACACTATTCTTACTCTTTTCCGTGTTTTTGGGTACACTTTTAATGACATTTTTGTCAATTTCCTGTTCTCTTATATCTCCGAATCGATTCATAACCTCTAAGAAACTCTTCTTTGACGTTTCACGTTTATTATTTTAACGTTGTTTGACAACGGTTGTCATGGCAACGTGGAATTATCGCTGGGTTGTCATGGCAACGTGGAATATCCGCTGAATTTCCATTTTATAATTTAGCATTCGTTGCATTGATACAACATGTATGAGTGAAATATGCAATAGTAAAGACATTATTATTGATAATTTCCTCTACCTTGAGTCACGAATCGATAGAAAGGTTGGTAAAATTGAATAAACTCAATAAATCTTGTACTCACAAGATGTTCCAGGTCAATTTGGCTTAATTGAAAAAGTGATTATCGGAATTGAGGTCTATTTTGGAAGCATAGACAAATCGTTTAACAAAAATGGAATCGAAAAATTCAACGAGTTAAAATGAAGTCGAATTTAGTTAGGTTTAGTTTTAGTTAGGTTTAATCAAAATATTTTTTTATATGCAACATTAAACATTTCAGAATACTATGATTAACCTTGTTTTTCTTACTAATTTCCCTCTCACATTACCAACATTATTACGTAATTAACAACATTATTATCTAAACCTGCTGGTTGTGAAAATAAACACGTTAGAACTGAGCATATTCGGTAGACGGTTTGGCTTTCATCTCGGCCGGATTCACTGGCAGTCTCACTTTCTCGCATCGCGGGAGGCTAAAGGAAAACAAATTACTGTGAAAAGGTGCAAAATGATTAATTAACATTTTCACACCTAACCGCTAAATTCCTACTAAAAACAAGAATGACGGTAGGGAATTGAGGGATAAGGAGACAACTTGATTAAATATTTCAAAACAATAAAAATTACCTGACAGGTGATCTTATATAATTTTTTTTTATTTTCAGGTAATTAAAGAGGTCTATTATTCATGCAGATTGGTAAGTTTTAAATTCAAATATTTTGAATTTATTATCAAAAAAATGTATTTCTTTTCGTTGGTAAAATCCCAATAATATTCAGAATTTGAATACAAGTAGAAGAAGAAGGTATCAGTATAGTCAGCAAAACAAGTTTATTAGATTTTGCCGGTTATAAAATGAAGTGAAAAGTTTCATTTTATGCCCCAAAGAAATGAATGTATTGAAATATTACAAAAATAATAATTATCATAATATGGGTAAATTTATTTGAGCATATAATGCTAACAATCAAGTATTTATGAAAGAAATACAAATTAACTATATTTGCTGTTGAAAATGAAATAAAATTCATTGGTAAAAGATGTTGTTTATTTTAAATCATAAATAAGAAAGTGTAATAATAGTTATTTATGTACCAAGGGTATAAATAGATGTTTATGCCCTGAGGGCGACGTCTTACGAACACGAGGGCCTCCGGCCTCAGGGTTTGTGAGTCGACCGAGGGATACACATCTGTTTATGCCCTTGGTACATACAAACTTTTATGTCATACTAGTTTGTTATTGCAATCCAATCTCAATACAAATCAGGTTTGAATTAATAACAGTGCCATTTTATCATAGTAGACACTATCGCTGCTAGGTGAATGTTGACAAACGTAAATGTCATAAAATCACAATAATTTTTATATGTGTCAAAGTTAGAATTATTTCTCTTTATGCCCGCACGGGCCATAAAGTGAACTTTATGCCCGCACGGGCCATAAAGTGAACTTTATGCCCGCACGGGCATAAAGTACGACATTAGATAGTTGGTAACTAAGCATTAAAAACACAATAATGAACTAGTATGACATAAAAATAATTTACCTTGATCTTGATAAGATTGGTAAAATATTATATATTTTCCTTTAAAAACACAATTTAAAAATGAAAATTTGTGAAAACTTTGATTATATTAAGTACTTAGTAGGAATAGAAACAGAATGATTAAATCAAGTTAAAAGGACATTAAATTTAAAAAAACCGTCTCATAATCACATTATGTTAGAAAAATTAAGTGATAAAAAAAATTACCTAGCAACAGGAAAAAAGGAGAAAAAAGTTTGTTCGGGACGCAGAGAGTTTTTTTTGGTTTCGAGTAGAGGAAGGTAGGAGGAAAGCAAAAAGTTACAAAATTTATATTAAAATAATTAAAAATTCTAAAACTTTCCCAAATAAATGCCTCAATAGTTTAAAGTACGTATAAATGAATAAATAAAAAAGTTTAATACATACCAGAAGGAAATATAAATAACATTCTCCAGTAATTAAGAAATTTCAAGCACTGCAGCCATATTCGATCAGATTTGAAAGAATTACCTCTTCAAGAGTGTTTACAACGATATAGTGCTCAGGTTAGTGACTAATATTATTGGTACCAATAAATAAATAAATCACAAACTCATTCTTGTAACTTTTTGTGTATAAATGTTCCTATTTAATAATAATTAAATCGTTCCTTTTGATATTTAATTTTATTGAAGAAACAGTTCATTTTCAGTACATTCTGAGTATTGAAATTGCCTAACTTACAGCCAGATGTTCAGTGAGACATAGGCGTATCAAATTTTTATTGACTTAATCAAATGAAAGAGGAAACATAAATTTTACAATTCATTTTATTGTTGGAACTTCTTAACAGTGAATATAGTTAATAATAAAAAAAAATTCTATAATAAAAATAAATGTATTTCAAAATTTATTTGGCGCCAGAACCCAAAGAGAGTGGGAGTTTTCATGTTCCCGAATTACAGGTGAGCTAGATTAAAAAAGTGTAAGTTAAAAATATAAAAAATAAAACAAACAAATATAAAAAAACTAAAATCATAACAGTATATATACAGAGTTGTTGAAAAGTGGGGTTGTCTTTCAAGTGTTGCATATAACAACAGAGTTGGCGCCTGTCAACAAATATCAAATGTGAAAATTAACCCTTCAGTGGTGCAGTCTTAGTACGAAAACGGTGACGCCGTTCTGATAGACCAAAACGGTTAACCAATTTTTGAAAAATTGTCAAAAATGGTCAATAATTGTCAGAAACTGTCAAAAGTGATCAATAATTGTTAAAATTTTGAAAAATTGTCAAAATTTTGAAAAAATGGTCAATAATTGTTAAAAATTGTCAAAAATGGTCAATAATTGTCAGAACCTGTCAAAAATTGTTAAAATTTTTGAAAAAATGGTCAATAATTGTCAAAATTTTGAAAAAATGGTCAATAATTGTAAAAATTTCGAAAAATGGTCAAAAATTGTCAAAATTTTTGAGAAATGGTCAAAAATAGTCAATAATTATCAGAACTTGTCAAAAATGGTCAAAAAGTGTGTAATATTTCAAAAAATGGTCAAAAATAGTCAATCATTGTTAAAATTCTTTAAAAATGGTCAATAATTATGAAAAACTGTCAAAATGGTCAATAATTGTTGAAAATTGTCAAAATTTTTGAAGAATGGGCAAAATTTTAGAAAACTTGTCAAAAATGGTCTACCTATACATATAATTTATACAAAACAATTTCGTTGTTTCACATCTGCCAGGCGTCCCGTGATGGCTCACACATTTTTTTATTTGTATATATGAAGGTAATAAGTTTATGAAATTTACTTATATCAATGTTTACATTTAAATTTATGGTAGTTTTCAACATTGAATAATTGGACCATAACGTTGATGATTTCCATTGACATTTGCTTGACTTTTCCGAGAAATATGCAATACCAACATTTTCCGTGTAATTTTTGATTTTTTTAGTGTTACACCAATCCAAAAAATCGCCATATGACTTCATGTATATTTTTCTTTACTTTTCCGGAAGCAGGTTTTGAGTTACATAGCACTCAATTTCTGCAATTTCAAGAGGAGTGCAATTAGATTCTTCTTCCATGTTTATTAAGCTTAACAATCAGTGTTTTATCAATCAAAATTTGAAAAATATTTTTTAATGTGGTCCTAGATAAAATATTGTATGATACTCATGCGTGAAGTACTTTTGCGCACTTGTTGCGAAAAAAGGCACTCGCTATACGCTCGTGCTTTCATTTTCGCAACTCGTGCGCAAAAGTATCACTTCTCGCACTTGTATCATAAATAACTATTATTTTTAGAGTTGTATACATTATTGTTAAAATAAATCATGGCAAGTAACTTTGGGCAGTCGACTGCATTATGTAATAATAGATACTAGTACAATTTGTTATTTGACGCTTTACATTTAATCTATTCATATTAAGAGTGTATCTTCATAATTAAACTGTCTATATGTGCCCATCTTAAATGCGATCTACTTCGCAAACTTGATCTGGACACTTTCAATGTGAGAAATGTCAGAATTATAAAATGGTGACCATATGATAGAAGCATAATCAAGTTTTGATAGTACCAGAGAGCAGTATAATATCTTCATGGTTTGATTTGAAAAATTTCTACTGTTCCTCATAATGAGGCCCAGTGTCTTATTTGCAGAAGTACAGATTTCTTTTGAATGTTAGTTGTTGGTCAAAGACCACACCCCAATCTTTTATTTCGGTAACCCTTTTCAACAGCGTATTATTGATGCTGTATGCGTATTCCGCCAACATCCTTCCCCTAGAAAAATATATAACACAGCATTTATCAATATTAAGTTGTTAATTACTTGTTTTAGATCGTTTACAAAAAGACTGAATAGTAAAGGAGCACAATGTGACCCCTGAGGTACACCAGATGAAACATTATGACAGTTCTCTTGAACTGTAACTGTTAAATGTGAGCTGCGATTCGCGACAGGAGTAGATTTAATTCAAATCTCATATTTCGTAGATAACCAAACAAAATATGATTTAAACAAAATGGTGACCAATAATTATAATTTATCTATATCCTTGATTTTTCTAATAATTCGGTGTAAATTGATACGGATGCTATACATTAAAATATGTTGAAGTTTACGCAACATACAAAGCTGATAATAAGTCTCTCAATACAGAATATCAACGTGTAATAATAAATATAGGTTGAATGTGGAAACAACATTACTCTTCATTAAACGAAACTGATAAGGAATTTTAGTAAAATTTATGTTCATTAGTTTATGTCGTCTCAGTGCTTTCGATAGCTTTGTTATAAGCGAACTAAATAAACTCAGCATATTATAAATCGTGTATATTTTCGGTAAAAATATCAAAATTACGCGTTTCTACGGTTAATTTTGATAATTACAAGCATTCCTGGTGGGTGAGTTACAAAACAAAGTGAATTATTATGAAAAGTGAGAAGTATTTTACAGTGCGGTAGTGATAAATTGTTTGTGAGTGTAGTTACCAGTGATTTGGAATTAACATGAGGTTCAAACAACAGGTCACCAGAAGAATCATAACAGGTATTTGTTTTTTTGAGATTTGAGACTTTTACATAAACAAAAATAATAATTATTAAATCCCAGTCCCATTTTAGTTGTTCTTTGTAATTTCAGATATTATTCACTTCAATCTATTTCCATAACGTTCTGCTACTTGTTTTTTATTTTGTATACATATATTTACCATAATAAAGTTGGAAATATTATACAAAATAACTGTAATCAAGGAAGTAATTATTATAAATTGGATTTTGAACTATTGCGCATGTTCAATAATTAATTTAGCCATTGTTTTGACGGATTGCCTCGACAAACAATGTCTTCTTGATTGACTTTTACACAGATACATGCAAATTGTTTTGCATCTTTTTAAGCGTTGTATTGAAACTGCTTTTGAACTAGTCGACCAATATGAAGCTGTTATAACAATAAATAAATTCGCAGTAGTACTACAGGTATAGAAACCCAAACAATTTTAATAATTAACGTTTAAATTTTGAGCAGAAACTGAATGGCACGTAGATAAGCTACCAAGTTTTCCATATTGTATTCTTCTCCGAGCAAATAGTACATAGTAGGTGGGATATTAAATGTCACGATGACAGCCGCGATTGTAACACATAAACAATACTAAAATGGTTCATTCTACTCTCCGTCGTTCTATGAACAATTCACATCATACAATAATTAATAGATTAGAACGTAGACGAAAACAAACAATTTATCGACAAAAAGTTTTAACAAAACTTAAGCCTGCTTTACGCTAAGTTAGATTTTTAAAAAAATTATTATAAAATGACAGAAAACTTGACTTTGAATCAATAAACAATCGCTTTTTCAGTGAAAAATGGTATATATAGTCTTAGCAGCTACCCTCGAAATCTGAAATTTCAAGGTCATTTGTGGAACGAACAGCCTTAATACATGCTTTGTTCGTAAGAAAATCTGGTGAGACCTATTCGAACTCGGGTCAGGATAACTTGTTCTTTCCTAGTTTCTGGAACGGCATTCCATGGTTTAACTGTTCTTTTCACTTCACTAAGTTTAACGTGAGACTGGGACCACTGGTGAATATGAAGCTTTAATAGATTAAATACACGATTATTTCAATCGTTATCTATCTCTGTATGCCCACAGCACTTAGGCCACATGTGACCCATTGTACATCCTCCCGAGGAGTTGTCCTCCTAGGTCATCGTCCATCCTGTCCTTTTCAGGAAGGTGGACAGGTCACTAGGAGACATCTCCTTTATATCGACAGGTGAAGGCCAAGACTCACCGAACACACACTCTCTTATTGACGATAACTCCGGGTACTCGCATAAGTCAGTTTCATCTTCTTGTTCACACATTCTGCATAGAGTGTCCACTAGCCCCATAGTATGGAGGTGTTTCCTTAGTTGACAGTGGCCAGTCAGAAATCCTACTGTTAAGCGTAGGTTTTTCCTGGTCATCGCCAAAATTTTTCTTCGGCGCCAGCTTCTCAGGGTCGCCCATCGTTCATATCGACACCTACAATATATCGTATAGGCCAGTGAAAATAGAATTTAACCTCGCACTAAATTTCCAATTCAATTTTTTTTTCTATAAGGTTATAAGGTTTAGGATCCCTTACTGAACATAAAATCACAAAATGCTGACAGATTCCGGTGGAGCTTTAAGCGCAATCTTAAAAAAACGTTTTTGGCCGAAATCTCAAAAACTACGCACTTCAGGGCAAAAGTGATAAAAATGATTATTGTAGAAAATAAAATTTCGCACTTTTTGTTTCCTGTAGATTTTTTTTGTAAAATCACCGCTTACGAATTATGGCCCATTTAATGAACCGGTTTTTCTATCTCGGCCGATAACTCTTAAAATATTGGATTGATCAATAAAATCCATCCATCCATACATTTTCAAAGACCAATTAATTTTCTACAACTTTTGCTTAAAACTTTTTGAAGCTTGCTTCTTATTGCACGACATAGGACTTTTGGGAAGGCTAGTCAAAAATTTGGAAAAATGTTCAATAATTGTCAAAAAATGTCAAAATATTGAAAAAATGGTTAATAATTGCCAAATATTTTCAAAAATTGTCAAAAATGGTCAATATTTGTAAAAATTTTGAAAAAATGGTCAATAATTGTCAAAAATTTTGAAAAAATGGTCAATAATTGTCAAAATTTTTGAAAAATGATCAAAAATTGTTGAATATTTTAAAAAATGGTTAATGATTGTCAAAATTTTTGAAAAATTGTCAAAAATGGTCAATAATTGTTAAAATTTTGAAAAATGGTCAAAAATTGTTAAAATTTTGGAAAAATGGTCAATAATTATAAAAGACTGTCAAAAATGGTCAATAATTGTTTAAAATAGTCAAAATTTTTGAAAAATTGTCAGAAACTGTCAAAAATGGTCAATAATTGTTAAAATTTAGAAAAAGGGTCAAAAATTGTCAAAATTTGGAAAAAATGGTCAATAATTATAAAAAACTGCCAAAAACGGTCAATAATTGTTAAAAATTTTTGAAAAATTGTCAAAAATGATCAATAATTGTTAAAATTTGGAAAAATGGTCTAAAATAGTCAAAATTTTTGAAAAATTGTAAAAAATGATCAGTAATTGTCAAAACTGTTAAAATTGGTCAATTATTGTCAAAAATGGTCAATAATTGTCAAAATTTGAAAAAATGGTCAAAAATTGTCAAAATTTTTGAAGGAATGGTCAATAATTGTCAAAAATGGTCAAAAATTGCCAAATTTTTTGAAAAATGGGCAAAATTTTCGAAAAATTATCAAAAATGGTCAAAAAATTGTCAAATTTTTTGTAAAATGGTCGATAATTATAAAAAACTGTCAAAAATGGTCAATAATTGTTAAAAATAGTCAAAATGTTTGAAAAATGTTCAAAATTTTTGAAAAATTGTCAAAAATGGTTAATAATTGTCAGAACCTGTCAAAAATGCTCAAAAATGGTCAATATTAGTTAAAATTTGGAAAAATGGTCTAAAATGATCAACATTTTTGAAAAATTGTCAAAAATGATCAATCATTGTCAAAACTGTCAAAATTGGTCAATAATTGTCAAAAATGGTCAATAATTGTAAAAATTTTAAAAAATGGTCAAAAATTGTCAGAAATTTGGAAAAAATGGTCAATAAAATATAAAATAAAACTTAGTAGAACGTACTGGGCCTAATGTAATTCCCAACATCGCATTCTATTGCGCGTATTTTTATTGATGGTTTTCCCAACCTCGCATTCTATTGTGCATAAGAAGCAAGCTTCTGTTGGCGGTCCGACGACCGCTCGCCTTTTTTTTCTAATTTCCATACTTTTTGAGCTATAGAAAATAGATATTGAGATGCGGTTTTTACCATTTTTTTTTAAATTTCATCCTCTTTCAAGTGAATGATTGAAAAATATAGCAGATTCCCAAAAAAAAATTTAAACAAAACAATTGTTCAATCACCGCCTCCTAGTGACCGTTAAAACCACTGGAATAAAACGTTGATGAGATATTTTATTAGGCATTGAATTCCCTTTGAAATGATACTAAGTTTGTCAAAATCCATAAAGCGAAAGAAAAGTTATAACAGTTTTATTTAGTCAGCTTTCCCACTCACCCCTACCAGTTATTTTACAAGATAGAGGAAAAGGTAAACTTACGTAAAATGATCTAAAGATAACGAATATTTGAATGGTATCACTCCATACCGCGACAAGTACACTTGTACAAGTTCCCTCCTAAATTCCAAGTTTGATGTTTTGGGATGACTCTTCCTGTACAATAACCATGCGTTATTTATGGAAATATACAGAATCCAGGTGAATATCGACCAATACCATTTTCTGCTACGTATTCCAATCCTATAGGTAGCAACATATTCATCCATGAGATCTGTTCCATTTCAATCATTATTCCCAGAAAACATTTTATTTCTGATTTCGTTATTTTAGGATCAGACTGATTACTAAATACAGCGTACTTTTCAGTTTCAGCGACAATATAATCTATTATGTAAGAGTCAAAGAAAAGCTCAAACAAATCAACGCAAGTCTTACTTTCAAATTCTTTATTTTTTGGTAGAAGAAATGGGCGTGATCCCGATTCTAGGTCCCCTTCCACCCACTGGCAGTTATTTTTTTCCCTATGTGATCGTCAATCCATTTCTCCTGATCTTGTTTTGCTACCGATTGAGCTGGTATTATTGAGGCTGTTTTTGTTTGTTTACCAATACTTTGGTTTGCAGACGTCGAGGATTCTTGTTGAGGATTAACCAAAGAGACATCATCGTAATTGCTTCCCAATCGATCAATTTTAGTTCCACTTCTGCACGCAGTTGCCGACCTGAAAGATTATGAAGCATACCACCATCGTCCTCATCTGCGGAATCTTCGTCAGTATCAATATTGGGTTCAGGAGGCTCATCGACTTGATTTGCTATGTCATCGTTGCCCCAAATCATGTCAACCGCCTCCGACAGGGAAAAGCCCCTTCTGAAAAAAAAAATTCGTATGTACTAACGCCCAGTGATACCATATGGTATCTACTATCAGGAACCAAACTTTCAGAGTGTTTGTTCCTGACCCGTACACTCCTATCCCAGTTCCTTCTATTCTTCTCAGAGTTAGTTCGATCGCTGACTTATTTAAACTTTTTAAAAGATCGATGTATTTTTTGGAAAAAACGTTGGCTTTCCGTTCGAACATCCTTCCTTCGTCGGTAATTCTTTTGACCATATTTATGTTTTATGACCGGCTTGTTTAATAATATGAATTCAGTTCTTTAACAAATACATTCGACTAATATTTTTTGTTATCGGTAATTTTGTGTTTCTCATTTTATTATTGAAAATGTTAACCTCCAAAGAGGTTAATTCTTCGATAAATAGCACCAGCAGTAATCGATTACATTTTTTCAGTTGTTTTTCGACTAACGGCAATAATTCCACGGTGTTTGTTGATAAAATTAACATCTCCGATGTTTTTATTTTTACTCTTATCTTAGTCGTTTGGTATTTCAGTTTTCAAAAGAACACGAGGCTATAAATACTTCCGGGTGACAAATCATCAAGTTATATTTTCGCAATAAATGCCGACATCGGAATTGCCAGCTAGTCCTCTAGGATATAATTTCAAATCTCTAAATGTACTGTTAAGAAATTGTTATTTAAATTGAATAACCGAAATAGTTATAGGCACAAACACAATTTGTTCTGCGTAGTTTTCTCTTTCAAACTCCGTTATGCTCTCAAAATTGATATAAATAAGGGTTGAAAGGGAACTGTCAACTTGACCAGATTCTCGAATACAAATTAAACTAATCAAGTGGTCGTAAAAGGACAATGTCCACACGCCGCCAGGCAATAGTGTCAGGTTCGAGGCACTAATTAAGGAGTCTATGTGAGTTCGTAGTTATATCGAGTGGTAATTTATTGAATAATAACGTAGAAATCACCTACATAAATCTCTATTATACTGTGGCGTATCTGGACAATGGAAAACTATAAAAGGACCCCTTGGCGCCTTGAAATCTACACCTCCACCGAGAGAGTCGTTTCTAATTGCTCGAACGATAATTGGAAAACTGATCTTAGTAAGTAAATTTACTAACAAAAAAGGCAGTAACTAAATTTGAATAGAGTTTAAATACTCAAATAAAACTTATCTACTGTCATAAATCCTATCCAGATTATGACTCCGCCCGACCGACAATCATTCGTCAGACGAACTAATTGTTGTATTAATTATTATACCAACAAAATAAATGTACAAAATAAGATTTCTTCTTCTAACGTACTGAGATTCATCTGCAAAATATATACCTTTACACAATTTACAATTTTAGTTTAGATTGTACGTAAATACGTATGGAGCTCCTCCTCCTCCTCACTCTTCCAGATTGGTAAACCAATTTTTCGATGAGACGTTTGAAGATAGGTGAATAGCTAACAATGGTCCTTTTCGATGGCCTCCTCGATCATCAGATATAACCCCCTCAGATTTTTGTATATGGGGCTACATAAAAAATTATGTGTATTCCCATCCCCTAACAGAAGAAGATTGTAGATCGTAGAGTTTGCAATGCATTCGATTCTCTCCCTTCAGCAATGATTAGGCGTTCAACAAACAAAGGTATTATGAAAGGGCTTACTAAATGCTTGGTTGTTCAAGGACGAAATTTTGAACAATTGTTCTCTTGTAATTTATGTATGTGCTTTACCAATTCAACTCCAAATGAGCTTCAAGTTAGAAGAGTATTATTTCTTCTATCATAGTGCCATATTAGCACAATGGGTTTAAATATGCAACAAACGAAGTTGTTATAAAAGGGCTTACAAATTGCTTGGTGGCTCAAGGATGAAATTTTGAACACTTGTTGTCTGGTAATTTATGTATGTGCTTTACCAATTCTACTTCAAATGAGCTTAAAGTGAGAAGAGTATTATTTCCTCTATCATAGTGCCATATTAGCACAATGGGTTTAAATATGCAACAAACGAAGGTGTTATAAAAGGGCTTACAAATTGCTTGGTGGTTCAAGGAGGAAATTTTGAACACTTGTTCTCTTGTAATTTATGTATTTGCTTTACCAATTCTCCTTCAAATGAGCTTAAAGTTATAAGAGTATGATTTCTTCTACCATAGTGCCATATTAGCACAATGGGTTTGAATATGCAACAAACGAAGGTGTTATAAAAGGGCTTACAAATTGCTTGGTGGTTCAAGGAGGAAATTTTGAACACTTGTTCTCTTGTAATTTATGTATGTGCTTTACCAATTCTCCTTCAAATGAGCTTAAAGTGAGAAAAGTATTATTTCTTCTATCATAGTGCCATATTAGCACAATGGGTTTAAATATGCAACAAACGAAGGTGTTATAAAAGGGCTTACAAATTGCTTGGTGGTTCAAGGACGAAATTTTGAACACTTTTTCTCTGGTAATTTATGTATGTGCTTTACCAATTCTACTTCAAATGAGTTTAAAGTTAGAAGATTATTATTTCTTCTATCATAATGCCATATTAGCACAATGGGTTTAAATATACAACAAACGAAGGTGTTATAAAAGGGCTTACAAATTGCTTGGTGGTTCAAGGAGGAAATTTTGAACACTTGTTCTCTTGTAATTTATGTATGTGCTTTACCAATTCTACTCCAAATGAGCTTAAAGTGAGAAGAGTATTATTTCTTCTATCATAGTGCTATATTAGCACAATGGGTTTAAATATGCAACAAACCAAGGTGTTATAAAAGGGCCTACTAAATGCTTGGTGGTTCAAGGATGAAATTTTGAACACTTGTTCTCTTGTAATTTATGTATGTGCTTTACCAATTCTAGTTCAAATGATCTTAAAGTGAGAAGAGTATTATTTCCTCTATCATAGTGCCATATTATGGCACAGTGGGACAGTGGGACAGTGATGAAATGTAAATTCACAATGACAGGACCCATACAACAGGGTGAACAACTTGAATATTGTATTGTGATTTTTCCCTGCTTGCCCTGCTTGGGCTGCGTCGTATATGTCTTGCCTAACCGTTTGCGGTCAAAACAGAGACTGGGGTCCTCCATTTCAGTGTGTCTCGAGCGATCGGATGTTCTACCGCGCATCTCAGAAGTCCAAAGTCCAAGTGCCAACTTACACTGGGCGAGTTATAGGTTACAGTACATAATAGCAAGTGCAGTATTTCTTTCACGTTCCAACTGATTAAAGTATCGTTCTTGGGACTGCTTGGGACGGTATACTAACTGTATCTTCTGGAAGGGGTGATAAAGTTGATGTGTCCATCCCAAATTCGAGTTTGCGCACTATATAGTACTCGAAACGATTCCAGTACGGTTCATAAATACCAGTTGGAACAAACTTTATGAATTAAAGTAAGTGCGAGTACGTGTCGATCAAACCATCCTGTATTTTTTAAACATTTTATCAATTCGAATGTGTCAACGTAATAGTAATTTTGTTAACATTAAATCACCTTGCATCCTACACTAATCTGTCAAAAAGATAAAAGTGAGATAAATAATTGAGCCACTAACGATGTAAATATAGAATTTGTTCGGGTTTCTTCCCAGTACATTTAGTTTAAGGAAATGGATCGTTTCTAACTAAGTAAATTTACACTATAACGAATGAATCGAGTTAGTGTTCACATACGAAATTTATGTTCCTCAAACCGCAATACAATAAAAAACACCAGGTATTTTATGAGGCGTGGCGTATCGCTTACAGTGTTAATACCAGTTAGAAAGACAACAAGTTTGTGCCAAAATAATTAACGGCGACTATTTTTGTTGCGACGTGTTTTCTATGTGTAGACATTTAAACACAATAAATTACAAAGTATTTTTTTATTTTTCAATACGTATAACTTTAACCAGAAGGAAAGTATATACTTAATGCTCTCTTACAACAGAAAAAAAAAACATGTTTTAACGATGACAAGAACAAAATGTCATTTGAAATTTTCACGAAAACGAACGGAAGAAACACTGAGCGAACAATACTGAATCACAGGAAATAAATCTTATATTTACACGATGAAATAAAACAATTTAATTTGTTTAAATCTTCATTATTATTTTTGAAGCTATGTTCAAATTAAACTTGTGACGCGTCTCGCTAAAACAGTAGCTTTATTAAAAATTTTCAATTTAAACAGGAATTTTAAGGATATTGACAAAAATATTAGAAAATTGGAAATAAAGCGCAATAAATTTGAAAAGGTTTACCTGGAAATTCATTCACGACAATCCCTAGGTAAATAAGTTTAATATGGGAGATGGGATAGTTGTGCCGGTGAAGCTAGCTAAAATGTCGTCCACATATCGGTGCCAGTACATACATTTTTTACTAAGGGGGTGTTTATGAATTATTTTTTCTATATTATCCAAGAAAATCTCTGCTAGTAGGGGACTAAGGGGGTTGCCCATAATCAAACCATCTTTACTGCTAACGAGAAATTTTCGATTGATGGATGCTGAGGATCTTGGTTATCCGAAAATAATATTAATTCTGTATTGTTCTATTGGAGATTTTTGGGCACTATTAGGCCTCCAGGTTTACTAGTAATATTGAGAAACCCAAATTGACTACATTTGCGAAGAAGAATATTTCAAAAGATCCGCCAAATTGCGTGCCATTGAGGTCCACTTAAATTATTATTACCTTATTATGGTTACACTTACAGTTTGATTTAGACCTTAAATTTGTTTCCCAAAACTTAACAATGAAGTAAAATTAGTATAGAGAGTTGAAGGTTCGGATCAGTGTATTAATCATAAAGATACTACAGATGGATGCAATAAGCCTTAGGCCACTGTGTAAGTGGGAATGTCCGTCTGAGCTCCGATGAGAGAGAAAAAGACAGACGTCAGAGGTTTTTCTGTCTTTGTCTCTCGTCTATAGCATGCGCGCCATTAGAGAAAGACAAGCTGAACCTCCGACTTTCTATCTCTATCTTATACGCTGACGGGTTCCGAGCTGGATTGTTGCCTCTATCTGTAGTATCTCTATGGCATTAATGCCCAAATAAATTATATGATGTATTGTAAACATCTTGCGTGTTCTTTATTTTGGAATCTGCTGCTAGTTCTAAATTTCCAGAATAGATTTTGATCTAAATGTAGTCCTAGGTATTTTCACTGGTATAGGTGTGTTATTGATATCGGCAGTTGGCGTATTTTATACTAAATAATGTCACTGGTGTGGTTTTTATTTCCCACTGTTCGAGCCAATTTTATAGCAGGTTCAGGTGACGTTGATATTCGTGTAGGATGCTAGTTAAAGTGTCGTCTTCGAATGTAAGATGTTTCATTTAAAAATAAACACCTTCGACCTGACAGCTAAACGTCAATTCAATTAACTAAAATTTGACGTTTAATCTTGTGAGCACTCATTTTTTGAAACAGATTTTTTATTTGTTTTCTTTTTGTGATAATTTTATCGTCTAATTCCACACAAATAAAACTGCTAGAATATAAACTTATAAATCAACTAATTAGTTAAAGTATTATGAAATATGTGTTTTCTTTCCTAGATTTTAACTAAAAAGTAACAGTAGACGGAAGCTCTATAATAATCGTATAACTAAAAATAGCGAAATATTCAAACGTATACGAGTATAATCCAGGTAGCGTCAGCAACATAAAATTAAAACAAAACATGACTGTAGGCAGAAAATAAATAGCAGGAAATTGCTGTTTGTATATTCATAATTGAAATACTTTTTTTAAAAAGATGTTTCTATAAATATCTAATGGTTTTCGTTCGTGTTTCTTTCTACCTATACAAATCTATTTTGAAATATAGGTTCTTATAACAGTTATAACAAATTGGTATATACAGTTGAGTTGAAGCCGAGGCTATTATTTGTCCATAAACCTCTCACGGCAACTTCCGTTCTCAAAATAAAATGTTATTAGTATCCAGGTGATGTTTTTGGACGCCATAATCAACATATAATTTTCTTATGGAAATATATACTTCACCTGAGATGTACATATTTATTGTTTTTAAATGGAAAGTGTTTTCTTTTCAATGATAATGTTTTAACTTATTGGAGTTTACCTCCTTAAGAAACGATTTTCATTTTTAACCCGCGGAATGAAAATTTTATGAGGAGTAAAATCGAGTGTTAACTAAAAGTGTACGTTAATTAAAATCGTTACGTTCGCCTTTGCGCAACGTACCTACTTTGCTCACCTTTTTATGTCTTCGTAGCCGAGCGGTATAGAGGTTTGCCTCCGAAAATTGTAGGCGAAGGGTTCGAATCCTGGACATGGTGATAGTTTTTTTTTTCATTTGTTATAGTGGAAATGATCAAAGTCAATATGAGTATTTTTTGAGGACAGTGCAGTTGAAGATGGTGGTATTTAGAGATTTTTACATTTTGAATACGTGTCGTCAAAGGAACTTAACAAACCAGTTTGCTTTTTAAAAATCGGAAATCTTGGTATGATGAAAAAGTATAACTTTTCAAAGAAATTCGATACGGAATTAAGTAACAAAAAGGAATGGGATCCAAATACCATTACCAGTATTGGAAATAATGCCATTCAATGGTATACAAAATCAATAAAAAGGACTGGGATGGAAGTGCACAGGCCAGGAACACTCCGAAAGCTTGGGAAAGTGTGCCCAGTTCAATAGATAGATGATAGATAATAGATATAGAAGGCAAAGTATTAGGTTCGATCCAACTGGTGATAGTACCATTCTAGATATCGTTCGTATTTCTTTCGCGTTCTTGGGACGGTACAAAAACTACCTTCTGGAAGGGGTGATGCAGTTGATGTGTCCATCCCTAATTCGAGTTTGTGCACTATACTTGATTATTACTATTACTAACGCAATTATCTATAATGTGCTTGCTCGACAATTTTACTTTTATTTATGCATTCGTTTCAGTTGTGCTCAACAGCCCAGGCACTTGAACTGAATATTTATATCATTTCTCATGTTATCTACTTCCATTCCAGAAGCTTCGTGTCTTCTAAATAGGCCAGTAGTTTGACTGGATGAATCTTCAGTAGTTATAATGGTTGTATTAATTCCTCTCCAAAGTGCTCCCGTCTAAGTTCTTGTAAGTTCTTGCAGAAACAGAGTATGTGAGTAGGTGTTTCATCATCAAGTTCTGCACATAGGTTCACTAACTTTGCCCATTTTGTGTAGAAGTTTCCTCAGTGTGCAGTGTCTAGTCACCAGGTCGGTAACTGTCTGTCTCTTGACATTGGAGAAGTTTCGGATCAAACGATTCCTAGTTAATCCAAAAGTTGCTTCCCTTGCTTTGCGAACACTTCTTCCGTTTTCCTCGACATACTTGTGTGAGACAGGGTTTTCTGCTTTGGTTTTAATCAAAACTAAGCAGCGAAATCGTCTTGCCGTCGATAGCGACCTGACAATAGCTCTGACAAAAACTGTACCTAGAATCGACAAGTTAGTTCAAAACTTGCAAGCTCAAGTAGGGTTGCGCGATACACTAGAAAGTATCGATATTAGGTATCGATAAGGATCGGAATGTAAAGTATCGATACAGTAGAATATCGAATATTAATTTATCGATACTCGAAGTATCGAAGTAATGATCCGAGATTTTCCTAATTTTGACGTTTTTTCGGTAAAAAACACCTTTTTGGGGGGTGGAAAAAGATATTATTGCGATTTCCGGCCAAAGTTGAGTTCCTAGAAAAAAAGTTAATTATAAAAGTTGTAGATCTTGAGAAAATCTACAACTTTTTCATTAGTGACTTTTTCACATAACCTCAAAATTAGCTCGAAAAACGCAAAAAACTGCATTTTTCGTTTATTTTTGGTTTCGTTAAAAAATGTTCGATTTTGATGAAAATTTAGTAGAAGGTAGCTTTCATAGTCACAAACCATGAAAAAAAATTTCAAATTGAAATATTGGAAATTTTTCGAATTATAACGTTTTTTCGGTAACTTTTTCACATAACCTCAAAATTAGCTCGAAAAACGCAAAAAACTGCATTTTTCGTTTTTTATTATTAGTTTCCTTAAAAAAATGTTCGATTTTTATGAAAATTTAGTAGAAGGTAGCTTTGATAGTCACAAACCATAAAAAAAAATTTCAAATTACAATATTGGAAATTTTTCGAGTTTGACGTTTTTTCGATAAAAAACACTTTTTTGGGGGGGGTGGAAAAGGACATTATTGCGATTTCCGGCCAAAGTTGAGTTCCTAGAATAAAAATTTGATGATAAAAGTTGTAGATCTTGAGAAAATCTACAACTTTTACATCAGTGACTTTTTCACATAACCTCAAAATTAGCTCGAAAAACTGCACATTTTTCGTTTTTTAGTTTTAGTTTCGTTAAAAAAAGCACGACATCATTTCACAACGTTATTAAAAAATCACGATATCACTCATCACTATAGATAACGCCACTTGCCGCTACCACTAAAAATCCGGTATCGCAAGGTATCGATACACTACAAATTTATCGATACTTGGAATGCATCGATACAAAATATCGAGTATCGGAAGTAAAAGTATCGATACACTGGAATATCGGATTGTATCGCGCATCCCGAAGCTCAAGTATATCACTAGCAGTAGTAGTAATATTAATTTTATAATACATAAAAATAATAATTCATAAATAAATAATGTTAAAATAAAATGCTTTTGTTTTATTGCCACAAAAAGTATTATAGGGGGGCGTGAAAACGTTATTCATAATACGGGGAGGCTTAACGCAAAAAAGGTTGGGAAACCCTGGTCTAAGTCTTAATTATACAGGGTGTAACAATTAAGCAGAAAAATTTATTTTCTACTTGAAAATATAAATTAATTTGCTTCTTTTTTTTGCGTTATATTTATTATGAATAAATTTCTTCTAATAAACTTCCAAGCTTAATTATAAAAAAAGTCTAATTAATAAGTTTAAAATAAATTCAAGAATCACACTGAAATGATATTTCAATGGATATGAAATTTATCTTATCATCAACGTTTTCATCGCTTATTCTATACAATACTATCTATCTTTATAATTAATCGATTGTAATTTTTACGGTATAGATTAACCGATGACCAAATAAGGCAAATTTGAATATTTCATCAGGAGAACATACTGTCGAGTAGAGCAACTAACTGGCTTAGAATTTTCAACTCCTTAACAACCAACATTCTTATCTCATATCAATCTTCATATTATTTAAACATTCAAAACATCGTTGTTGAATTGTTGGAAATGAAATGTAGAAATTAAACTTACGGAATTTAGTCCATTACCATGTAAAAAGAACAATCAGGAATGTATGAGATTAAAGTAGTATTGTATAATTATCTTAAGTCTTTTAAAATACAAAGTAACGTGAATTTAAAATTCGATTCGCATGTTTTATACTTAAACCTTTCTGCAACGTTGTCAACCATTTCATAAAATCAGTAAGACTAACTATAACGTAAATAGAAATTTTAAATTGTTGGAAAACTTTGAGAATTGGTTTTTAAAAATGGTAGCAAAAAATTAATGACTTCAGTGTGCTTCTAATCAAATTTGTTTCCAATCTGTAATTTTTTACTTTTTTAACTTCTGTAAACTTACTGTAGTGGAATTCACATTCAAATGGCAGCGTTAGAGAGATACAGCAATGCTTTGTGTGTGGGAAAATAACTAGCAATGTTGCCAAAGTTTTTATTGGACGTTATGGTTCGATTTATGGACGAAACGCATTACTTTGAGAGTTGAAAATTACCAATATTTTGATAGCCTAGATCGTATAAAAATACTTATCGGCCCAAAAATAGTTTTATCGTTTTTTTTTTAGATTTGACATCGGGCATCTTATTTGTATCTCTAAAACTGTTTGAGTGAAATATAAAAACAAATCTACGATTTAAAAAGCCTTTTGGGTTCAAAGGGTATGCTTCAAAACAAAAAATTATACTAGGATCCCATAACGTTAGAGAAAGTATCGGGTACCTCTTTTAGGTACCTACCTTACAGAATTAATGTTAGTCACTATAAATCTGAAGATACGGAGCTAAAGATAATAATTTACTAACTTCAGTTACCATAAGTTAGTTTCTCAATGTAAGTAGCTTACGTTATGCTCAGTATATTTTTTCGAAGCCTAAAGATGGTTTTTGTAACAAAATTAAAGGCTGTGTCAATTCTTTGGAGATACAAAATATATTTGTGGAGTTTGGTCTATTACAATATTAATGTTTTTCTAACTAATGTCTTCTGTCAAGTTCTAACGTAATTTTTTTTTATTTCTATAGAAAAAATACAGTTTTTTCTAAACTCCAAACTCAATTATCATCTCCTGATTATGTTAATACAAATTTTTTTTCTTGTCATATTTGTTCGTAAAATGTAAAATATACGTTATACATTCACTGTTATTAAAACAGTTCGTGGTTTGTTATGAAGAAACCCATTTATACTGATTTAAAAAATCAATATATCAGTCCGTTTTCGAATAGGATAACATAAGTGGTTAGCTGGTGTATGGATCTTCTTCATTCTTCATTTCGTTTGTTATTATCGTACAATGGTGGCTTTTTATTGAATCAATTAAAATGCATATTATTATTGATAGATCTGATTTAGAGCATCAGTGATATATTTTATGTCGTGATATGTATTTTAAAATTAATAAGAAAACATAATAATTAACAAGTAACGCAACTAATAAAAGTTAAAAACAATTGATACGTCGTATACAGTGACGCCGCAAACTATTATTATGGTTGGGAAAAAACGGACAGCAAAAATTTGCAATATTATATTTAGAGTAAAACGGTACAATCTACAGAGTTGTCCAAAAGTATGGAACCAAGTATTGACGTTAGACACGTATTGTGTGCCAGAAAAATTCCATCAATATTATCGTTTTCGTTTTAAAGATATAGGTACTCGGTTCCATATTTTTGGACAACTCTGTACTACTTGTTTTGGAACCTGATCAAAATTTTGTGATTATTTTCTAAATTTTCGAAATTCCTAGCCGAGATTTTAGTATTTTGGGTCTTGAAATCCCTACATACAGAGTGTTCTATTACTTTCAAGTCGAATATAATATTATTATCGCTATACATTGGAAGTTTCATTCTATAAATCAATATCGTGAGATAAATCGAGAAAGATCGCTTTTTATCGACAAAAAGTAGTTTTTCCAGCACCGCATTATTGTTATAGTCCACTTCAGTATTCCTGATGGTTCATTGAAATTTAATAACTGAATAATGATCCGTTATATGCTTTCAACTGTAACATCTTGAAAACGCCTTTCAAAATTTATCGTGTTAAATCGTTCTTCTAAGATATTTACATAGTTCTCGATAATGACGATGTTTCTTGTTCGTCAAACGATCCAGTAATATAGTTTTCACACAAACTAATTTTTTGTTTTGATCATGATCGATTCGAAGAATAAAGAAGAAAACATGAAATGATTATCGTCTTCGTGTATCAGGTGAACATAGACGTATAACAGGTGTCTAGCTTCTTTTTTATCTTTATAACAAGAAATATGATTGTATCATTAATATAAATAAAAGGAAGACGATTCACGAAGGAAAAACTAAAAAAAAACTATTACCTGCTATAAGTAATAACTTTCAGGCTTCAGGTACCTAAAGTATTAAACTCGCCTCTTAGTCACCAATTTTTGGGTAGGTATTTGAGGCAACCTGAAAACTTGTCCTATACCTCTCCTATTATACCTCAACACGGAATTGCAGACCTAGCTGGTGAGTAGCGGGGCTAAATTTTTAAAAATATTAATTTTTTTTCGCTAAAAATATATTTGAGGTAATTTGAAATTTCCATATGTTGTAGTTTAATGTTTAAAGAGTTAAGAAGAAAATTAGCCAGATGATTTAGTCGGGTTTTTAACTTTGCCAGACACGTGCAAAAATATTTTGCAAATAAATATAGTTGAGGCAACTTGAAATTTTAATAGGGTATTATTTATAATTAAAAAATAAGGTTACAAAAAAAGTCAGATCATTTTGGTGTTAGGTGTCAGTGAATATCATTCCAGAATACATACATATATACATACATCAACAAATTATCAGAGTTTTCGAAATAGATGCAAGATACCGATGCAGTACAGCCTGCACCATATCCGGTAAAATATATACCGTAGGGGTTATCTTAAGTGTAAATGTTTTTCGTGAGTCAGCTCAACGAATACATCTTCTCAGAGAAGAGATGCAAGCTCATAAGCCAAAGGAAAAACCAAATATATTTAAGAAAATGTGTGAGACTAGATGGGTGGAAAGACATTAAGCAATTCCTGGATCTCTGTCCATGTCCACCCGGTTATTTTTGCACGCGTCTGGCAAGGTTAAAAACCCGACTAAATCGCCTGGCAAATTTTTTTCCTAACTCTTTAAACATTAAACTACAACATATGAAAATTTCAAATTGCCTCAAATATATGTTTAGCGAAAAAAAATTAATATTTTTAAAAATTTAGGTGTTTATTTAGACCCGCTACTCACCAGCCAGGTCTGCAATTCCGTGTTGGTGTATAATAGGAGAGGTATAGGATAAGTTTTCAGCTTGCCTCAAATACCTACCCAAAAATTGGTGCCAGCTAGGAGTTGGCGTGGAGTTTTTACATGGACTACCGTCCACGAAAAAAAAGTTCTTTTGTTTGTAACAATATTTTTAAATATTAATACAACAGGCCCTCAGCTTCAACATTGTTTCTCGGAAGAACTGAATCCAAGAGTGGAAGCACCTCAACCTACCGGGCTACTGGGCTATAGGGATGCGCGATATCGTGATTTTTTAATCACGTTGTGAAATGATATCGTGCTTTTTTTTAACGATACCAAAAATAAAAAACGAAAAATGTCTTTTTCCACCCCCACCGAAAAAAAAGTGTGATTTACCGAAAAAACGTTATAACTCGAAAAATTTCCAATATTTCAATTTGAAATTTTTTTTCATGGTTTGTGTCTATCAAAGCTACCTTCTACTAAATTTTCATCAAAATCGAACATTTTTTAACGAAACCAAAAATAAAAAACGAAAAATGCAGTTTTTTGCATTTTTCGAGCTAATTTTGAGGTTATGTGAAAAAGTCACTGATGAAAAAGTTGTAGATTTTCTCAAGATCTACAACTTTTATAATAAACTTTTTATTCTAGGAACTCAACTTTGGCCGGAAATCGCAATAATGTCTGTTCTTTACGGAAAAAACGTTATAACTCGAAAAATTTCCAATATTTCAATTTGAAATTTTTTTTCATGGTTTGTGACTATCAAAGCTACCTTCTACTAAATTTTCATCAAAATCGAACATTTTTTAACGAAACCAAAAATAAAAAACGAAAAATGCAGTTTTTTGCGTTTTTCGAGCTAATTTTAAGGTTATGTGAAAAAGTCACTCATGTAAAAGTTGTAGATTTTCCCAAGATCTACAACTTTTATGATCAAATTTTTATTCTAGGAACTTAACTTTGGCCGGAAATCGCAATAAGGTCTTTTTCCACCCCCCCAAAAAAGTGTTTTTTGTCGAAAAAACGTCAAACTCGGAAAATTTCCAATATTGTAATTTGAAATTTGTTTTCATGGTTTGTGACTATCAAAGCTACCTTCTACTAAATTTTCATCAAAATCGAACATTTTTTTAAGGAAACTAATAATAAAAAACGAAAAATGCAGTTTTTTGCGTTTTTCGAGCTAATTTTGAGGTTATGTGAAAAAGTCACTGATGTAAAAGTTGTAGATTTTCTCAAGATCTACAACTTTTATCATCAAATTTTATTCTAGGAACTCAACTTTGGCCGGAAATCGCAATAATGTCTTTTTCCACCCCCCAAAAAAAGTGTTTTTTATCGAAAAAACGTCAAACTCGAAAAATTTCCAATATTGTAATTTGAAATTTTTTTTCATGGTTTGCGACTATCAAAGCTACCTTCTACTAAATTTTCATCAAAATCGAACATTTTTTTAAGGAAACTAATAATAAAAAACGAAAAATGCAGTTTTTTGCGTTTTTCGAGCTAATTTTGAGGTTATGTGAAAAAGTCACTGATGTAAAAGTTGTAGATTTTCTCAAGATCTACAACTTTTATCATCAAATTTTTATTCTAGGAACTCAACTTTGGCCGAGAATCGCAATAATGCCTTTTTCCTTCCCCCAAAAAGGTGTTTTTTGCCGAAAAAACGTCAAAATTAGCAAAATCAAAGCTACCTTCTACTAAATTTTCATCAAAATCGAACATTTTTTTAAGGAAATTAATAATAAAAAACGAAAAATGCAGTTTTTTGCGTTTTTCGAGCTAATTTTAAGGTTATGTGAAAAAGTCACCAATTAAAAAGTTGTAGATTTTCTCAAGATCTACAACTTTTATCAACTTTTTATTCTAGGAACTCAACTTTGGCCGAGAATCGCAATAATGTTTTTTCGTTGTCGACTATTAAATTTAGGTCCTTACATCCCGTGAAGTATATAAGATTGTTTCTCCTCCCCGAAGATTTTATTCTTGGATTTGTATTAATTTTATTCCATACTTTTCGCATGAAATTATGGACAGCTTTGACCGGTTTCTATAGCGTTATAAGCATTGTTATTTTATCAACAACGTCAAGCTGACAATTTATTATCAAAAATTGAGTGAAATTGAAATTATTGATTTGTATAACAGCCAAATGGATATAGAAGAATCAGCAAATATCGCTTGTCTGTCGCTGCTGCCAGAAAAATCAAAGAAGAGGTATGAAGCAACGTATCAATTCTTCAAGAAATGGTGCCAAACAAAGACTGCTACTGCAGCTTCAGAAACCGTGCTTTTGGCCACGTACTTTCACGAAAAATCTGCTGCATTAAAGTCTCTATCAAGCTTATGGTGTGAATATTTCATGCTGAAGTCCACCATTTTCATAGAGGAAAACATAGATATTTTCAAGTATCCTAAACATCGAGCAATTTAAAAAAGAACAAATGACGGATATAAATCCAAAAATGGTAAGGTGTTTGTCAGGGAAGATGTAAATAAATTCCTGTTTGAAGCCCCCGATGATATTTATTTAATAATAATGGGAATTGCTGGAGGAAAATGGACAATGTTGAATTAAGGCTTGAAGTCATAAATATTGTTACTATTCCTGATTCCAAAAATGGAATGGCACGTAAATTTACAGTGACTAAAAGTGACGATGAGAAGGTTTGTTATTTCAAAATAGTTCGAAATTACATTGTTATATAAGCTCCCACATGACGAATTTTAATCCTCGTTTCTTCGTGTGATATCAAAATGGAAAGTGCTTCAACCAGCCTGTCGGGAAAAACTCGATTTCTTCAATTTCAAGTAAATTGCGAAATTTCTGAACTTTGAGGAGTATACTGGACACTCCCTTGGAAGAACGTCTCCCACTTTATTGACGAATACTGGAGTTGATGTCTTAGCTCTCAAACGACATGGCGGATGGAAATCTGCAACTATTGCGGAAAGTTAGAGAGCGTCAATAATAAAAAGGAAGTTGCAAATAAAATTTTATACAATATAACGAAGCCAGAAGTCTCCTGTAGTACTTCAAGAGTAACAGAAAACTTGGTTAGAGATGGAGGTATGTATTATGGAGTCAGAACATTTAATACAAATTGAGAACAGTGTCAAAATGCGATGTTGACAATATAGGGAGGAGAAGAAATAAGGTTTTGTTTTCGCTACTTCTGATGGTTTCTCTCTTTGTATGTCGGACTGATTATTCTAATTTTTAAATATTATTGTTTACACTTTTGTAATTACATCATATTCATATCATAACTTGATAATTAAAAATTTAAAAAAATATAATTCCATGAGGCCCCGGCGAGATTCGAACTCGCGATCTCCTGTTTACTAGACAGGCGCTTTAACCAACTAAGCCACGGCGCCGGTTATGAGTTGTGTTCTAGTAGAACGTTTCAAGCGAAAAACGTTAATATACCTCCTGAATTTATTTTTATTCAATAAAATTTTATTTTTTGTATGATTTGATAACATTTTCGAGTGAATATAACTAAATAATTTTTATAGTAGCACATAATATGTTGACGTTTGCGACATCTTCATAGACTACCATAGAATACTTTGAAAAATAGTAAAGTAATTTTCGACTTCAAACAACTCTTTTTATCAAGGATTATCCAAGAGAGGAAATCTTCCCAACTTTTTAGCATTTTTTTTATCTATCAGACAATGAAATGCAAATGGACCACTTTTATCGTGGGAGTATTCAGAGGGGAGCAAGTGGGGACAGCTACCCAACTTTTAAGCATTTTTTTAAATCTATCAGACCATGAAATGCAAATGGACCACTTTTATCAAAGAAGTATCCAGAGGGAAGCAAGAGAGGAAATCTTCCCAACTTTTTAGCATTTTTTTCAATCGATCAGACAATGAAATGAAAATGGACCACTTTTATCGTGGGAGTATCCAGAGGGGAGCAAGTGGGGACAGCTACCCAACTTTTAAGCATTTTTTTAAATCTATCAGACCATGAAATGCAAATGGAACACTTTTATCAAGGGAGTATCCAGAGGGAAGCAGGACGGGACAGCTTCCCAACTTTTTAGCATTTTTTTTAATCAATCAGACCATAAAATGCAAATGGACCACTTTTATCAAAGAAGTATCCAGAGGGAAGCAACAGGGAAAATCTTCCCAACTTTTTAGCATTTTTTTTAATCTGTCAGACCATGAAATGCAAATGGACCACTTTCATCAAGGAAGTTTCCAGAGGGGAGCAAGAGGGGAAATCTTCCCAACTTTTTAGCATTTTTTTCAATTCATCAGACAATGAAATGCAAATGGACCACTTTTATCAAGGGAGTATCCAGAGGGAAGCAAGAGGGGAAATCTTCCCAACTTTTTAGCATTTTTTTTCAATCTATCAGACCATGAAATGCAAATGGACCAGTTTCATCAAAGAAGTATCCAGAGGGAAGCAAGAAGGGAAATCTTCCCAACTTTTTAGCATTTTTTTAAATCTATCAGATAATGAAATGCAAATGGACCACTTTTATCAAGAGATTATCCAGATGAGAGCAAGAACAGACAGCTTCCCAACTTTTAAGCATTTTTTTAATCTATCAGATAATGAAATGCAAATGGACCACTTTTATCAAAGAAGTATCCAGAGGGAAGCAAGAGGGGAAATCTTCCCAACTTTTTAGCACTTTTTTAATCTATCAGACAATGAAATGCAAATGGACCACTTTTATCAAGGGAGTATCCAGAGGGGAGCAAGAAAGGACAGCTTCACAACTTTTAAGCATTTTTTTTAATCTATCAGACCATGAAATGCAAATGGACCACTTTTATCAAGAGATTATCCAGAGGAGAGCAAGAGGGGACAGCTTCCCAACTTTTTAGCATTTTTTTAAATCTATCAGACCATGAAATGCAAATGGACCTCTTTCATCAAGGGAGTTTCCAGAGGGGAGCAAGAGGGGAAATCTTCCCAACTTTTTAGCATTTTTTTCAATCGATCAGACAATGAAATGCAAATGGACCACTTTTATCAAGGGAGTATCCAGAAGGAAGCAAGAGGGGAGAGCTTCCCAACTTTTTAGCATTTTTTTTTAATCTATCAGAACATGAAATGCAAATGGACCAGTTTCATCAAAGAAGTATCCAGAGGGAAGCAAGAAGGGAAATCTTCCCAACTTTTTAGCATTTTTTAAAATCTATCAGATAATGAAATTCAAATGGACCACTTTTATCAAAGAAGTATCCAGAAGGAAGCAAGAGGGGAGAGCTTCCCAACTTTTTAGCATTTTTTTAATCTATCAGATAATGAAATGCAAATGGACCACTTTTATCAAGGGAGTATCCAGAGGAGAGCAAGAGGGGACAGCTTCCCAACTTTTAAGCATTTTTTTTTAATCTATCAGACAATGAAATGCAAATGGACCACCCACGTCTCAGTATGACGTTTATCTTGATGAATTTATTAATGATCCCATAATTCTTGCAAACGTTAATTGGATGCTTTTAATCCATTTTCCATAACTGAAAGCTTTCTATTTTTCCATTAACATATTCACCTTCCTCAACTACTGATTAATAAGATCACGTCTACCTTATACATTTTGAAACTAATTTACGACTGTATTCTGAAAGGTAATAAATATAAGTTCACACCTGTCCTGGCAGTTATACACCCAGACCATTGAATATAACACTTTGATCAAATGAGCCACGCAAAAACATTAGATAAAGTATCTAATTAACAAAAATGTTTTCAAGACTCATTTAACTCGAACAGAAATGGTACTTTTCTAAAATTATTCCGAAAAATTTACTAACGGTAAATTAGATTCCTGTATTTTACATTAAGCATACATTTTTAAATAAAATGCGTCTAAAATAAGAATAAATTTTTGTAGATTGCTTTCTTCACTGGTAGGTACTCGTTAGTAGTCAATTTAAACGGTGCTCAACCATTTGTTAGCCTGATTTGGTCCCAATGGACCTATTTCTATCCTCACTCACTAAGAATAACTTAGCTTACAAATATTTTTTGTTTAACTGAATCAGGAAATAAAGATATATTGTGTCACCTATTTGAAGTTGAACAATACAATCAATACCCTTTTTCATATATAATCAATTCCGTATCTAGAAAATATTCAAAGAATGAGAAAAATCGGTCCACTTTTTAGTGATTAGATGGTGAAGCACTCACTCGGTGGCTCACACAGATACAGAGATTAAGCCACAAATGGAATGAAAGAAGAAGAACAACAAAGGCGATGTGCAAATTCAATTTAGCAAAACTAGGTAGGATAAAAATCCCGAAACGAATAAACAAAACCTGCCTGCACTCCCCACTCTCCAAACTTCAAAGCTCCATGGCTTTGATTTACCTTTTTGATTACTCGATTCACTTTAAAGAAAACAGCACTGAACCTGCCCCAGATGCTGTGATATTATTTCGCAAAAAACATTCCAACTAAATTTTCTTATAAAAATAATGTTTAGTTTTGTAAATATTTTCCAATGCACCCAAGATGTCCATTTATACTCACTCCGCAAATAAACGACGTGTCAAAAATGTTGACCTACTGTTAGTTAATCTCACTCAAGGAACTGTTTTTTGATACAAATCTTTTTTTTAAATCTCGTCTCGGTCTCTTTTGTGAGTAAAAACCTGTCCTGGACTACCCAAAAATTATTATTTAGGAGGCATTCAATTTGAGATGACATCTAAAAAAATGTTTAACTGGAAAATTGGAGCAAGCAAAAATTGCAATTGAGTAAAAAATATATGGTTCGGCTTTTTGCAAATATCTCGAAAACTATTTGAGATATCCGAAATTGGACAAAGGATTCTTAAAGAGCAGGAACCCCTTTAAAAAAAGTCCTACCGTTCGAAAATGTCATTTATTATAATTATAATGAAGAAGAAAAAATTTGGCTAAAAACGGGTGATTTAACTTGTAATAATATATATATTTTGTTCTTTTTTTACCGACTGTATCTTGGTTATTATTGGGTCAAAAATAATTTTGGCTAATGAATTTTGATGAAAATTGAATGCTCTTTCACGTGTTTGTTCCGTATTTCATCTAAACTAACATAGTTTAGAAGATATGGGCAACAAATCAAAAATAGTCCGAAAAAATCACGGTTTTTTGCCCCAATTTTTTTGACCGTCTGCAACTTGGTTATTATTGGGCCAAAAAATACATTTTACGAATGAGTTGTAATGGACATTTAATGCTCTTTCATGTAATATTTCCGGATTCTCTCTAAACTACATAGTTTAGAAGGCACGGCCAAAAAAAAACAAAAATAGTCCGAAAAAATCACGGTTTTTTGCCCCATTTTTTTGACCGTCTGCAGCTTGGTTATTATTGGGCCAAAAAATACTTTTTACCAATGAGTTGTAATGGAAATTTAATGCTCTGTCATGTGTTATTTCCGGATTTTCTCTAAACTACATAGTTTAGAAGACACGGCCAAAAAAAACAAAAATAATCCGAAAAAATCGCGGTTTTTTGCCCCCTTTTTTTTGACCGTCTGCAACTTGGTTATTATTGGGCTAAAAAATACTTTTTACCAATGAATTGTAATGGAAATTTAATGCTCTTTCATGTGTTATTTCGGGATTTTCTCTAAACTACATAGTTTAGAAGACACGGCCAAAAAAACCAAAAATAATCCGAAAAAATCACGGTTTTTTGCCACCTTTTTTTTGACCGTCTGCAACTTGGTTATTATTGGGCCAAAAAATACTTTTTACCAATGAGTTGTAATGGAAATTTAATGCTTTTTCATGTGTTATTTCCGGGTTTTCTCTAAACTACATAGTTTAGAAGACACGGCCAAAAAAACCAAAAATAATCCGAAAAAATCACGGTTTTTTGCCACCTTTTTTTTGACCGTCTGCAACTTGGTTATTATTGGGCCAAAAAATACTTTTTACCAATGAGTTGTAATGGAAATTTAATGCTCTTTCATGTGTTATTTCGGGATTTTCTCTAAACTACATAGTTTAGAAGACACGGCCAAAAAAACCAAAAATAATCCGAAAAAATCACGGTTTTTTGCCACCTTTTTTTTGACCGTCTGCAACTTGGTTATTATTGGGCCAAAAAATACTTTTTACCAATGAGTTGTAATGGAAATTTAATGCTTTTTCATGTGTTATTTCCGGGTTTTCTCTAAACTACATAGTTTAGAAGACACGGCCAAAAAAACCAAAAATAGTACGGAAAAATCACGGTTTTTTGCCCCCTTTTGTTTTTGACCGTCTGCAACTTGGTTATTGTTGGGCCAAAAAATACATTTTACGAATGAGTTGTAATGGAAATTTAATGCTCTTTCATGTGATATTTCCGGATTTTCTCTAAACTACATAGTTTAGAAGACACGGTCAAAAAATCCAAAAATAGTCCGAAAAAATCACAGTTTTTGCCCCCCGTAAAGACCCCGAGGTCCTCGTGCTCGAAAACAAATACACCCTTTACTATGCCCAAATCTTAGATTACTTGGGAATCGAGTCCAGCACACCCCGATTATATTTACAAGACTCTTGGACTACTGGTTTAAACAAAATGGGTGTTGTACCAGATTGGATCAGTGGGATTGTTAATCGCTCAAAATTGAGTGGTTAAAACAATAATCATAGTTTTCTAACCTAAAAACTTTGTTCAAAAGAGAAAAATACAGTCTGTGGATTTTGTAATTTTTTTTATTTCCCCAAAATTGTAATGGAATATCCTGATTTACTAAATTTTAGCGATGACGAAGATTTTAATGAACGTCCACAGAACTTTCGGCGACGAACTAACCATTCCTGGTGTTAAGTTGCTGGGAAGGTTGTTTTGTCAAACGCTCCCTCAATATCTATGAATATACCCAGGGTGAATTCTTTATTGTCCAATGATCTTTCGACTCTGCCAACCACTTGGTGAAGGGCCGAATCAGTGGACCTTCCCGGAGTAAATGCATGCTGATTTGGATGAAGTGGGTTGTGAACTAGCACTTCAGCTCTTATATACCTCTCACATAGTCTCTCCATTGTTTTTAAAAAGAACGATGTGAGGCTAATAGGTCGAAATGTTTTTGGTAAGGTGTAGTCCATCCCTCCTGATTTGGGTATAAATACCACTCGTACTTCTCTCCAATTTCTGGGAATATACCTCAGAGCTTAAGAGGCTCTGAATATTCCAACCAGGTGCGGCATAAGGATATCCATTCCCAACTGAAGTAGGGCTAAATAACATGTTATTGTAATGGGTACCTTATTGTTAAAATATTATTTATGTACTCAGAATTCAGGTATAAAGCAGATCCGTTTCTATTAAAATCAATATACCAATAATTATAACAAAGAATTAAATATTATTTATTAAGTTAGGATCATATATTTCCGGACTGACTTTACTTTATTAATTGTAGAAGTTGTGTTAATTTGTAACAGAAAGCGTATCCTCAGAACTTGCACGGCAGTGTTTACAGTTATCGGATGGGCGGCGTCAATAGCTCCTTAGAAAGCATTTAGGACATCAAGTTAGCTGGCGAATACTGTAATAATTTCCATAATAACATGATTGAACCAACTTTTTTCTGTGCCTATCTTATCACTAATTATTTCGCCAAATCAGCAGATTCATTCTACCAACTTACGGTTTTCAGAATATGTTCGAGTCCGATCCTTACTAAATAGAAGCGAATTTTTAAAGAGTAGGGGAAGTCAATCTACTCGCGAAACGTACCGAAGACTCCGTTTTGTTTCTTGTTCGGCAAGCTACATTTATGACAACATAAAATTAATGCAAATCTAAAGATACACCTTGTTTGTCTCTCCTACGGGGAATAAGTTATAAAATTTTGTGAAAGACGCGTTCACTAAACAACTTAAACAGTGACTGGTTTCCAGTGCTGGAGGAATTTTTTAAAAATAGAAACTACTTGGAATAGAAGATCCTTTCAACTAAGATTTGTTGTGATGGATACTTTTACTTCCGATACTCGATATTTTGTATCGATACTATGCTTTTCGATGCATTCCAAGTATCGATAAATTTGTAGAGTATCGATATACCTTGCGATACGGGATTTTTGGTGGTAGCGACAAGTGGCGTTATCTAAGGTGATGAGCGATATCGTGATTTTTTATTCACGTTGTGAATTGATTGAGTTTTTCGAGCTAATTTTGAGGTTATGTGAAAAAGTCACTAATGAAAAAGTTGTAGATTTTCTCAAGATCTACAATTTTTATAATTAACTTTTTATTCTAGGAACTCGACTTTGGACAAAAATCGCAATAATGTCTTTTTCCACCCCCCCAAAAAGTGTGTTTTACCGAAAAAACGTTATAACTCGAAAAATTTCCAATATTTCAATTTGAAATTTTTTTTCATGATTTGTGACTATCAAAGCTACCTTCTACTAAATTTTCATCAAAATCGAACATTTTTTAACGAAACCAAAAATAAAAAACGTAAAATGCAGTTTTTTGCGTTTTTCGAGCTAATTTTGAGGTTATGTGAAAAAATCACTAGTGACAGAGTTGTAGATTTTCTCAAGATCTACAACTTTTATGATCAACTTTTTATTATAGGAACTCAACTTTGGCCGGAAATCGCAATAATGTCTTTTTCCACCCCCCCAAAAAAAAAGTGTTTTTTATCAAAAAAACGACATAACTCGAAAAATTTTCAATATTTTAATTTAAAAATTTTTTTCATGGTTTGTGACTATCATAACTACCTTCTACTAAATTTTCATCAAAATCGAACATTTTTTAACGAAACCAAAAATAAAAAACGAAAAATGCAGTTTTTTGCGTTTTTCGAGCTAATTTTGAGGTTATGTGAAAAAGTCACTAATAAAAAAGTTGTAGGATTTCTCAAGATCTACAACTTTTATAATCAATTTTTTATTCTAGGAACTCAACTTTGGCCGGAAATCGCAATAATGTCCTTTTCCACCCCCCCAAAAAAGTGTTTTTTACCGAAAAAACGTCAGAACTCGAATAATTTCCATTATTTTAATTTGAAATTTTTCATCATGGTTTGTGACTATCAAAACTACCTTCTACTAAATTTTCATCAAAATCGAACATTTTTTAACGAAACCAAAAATAAAAAACGAAAAATGCAGCTTTTTGCGTTTTTCGAGCTAATTTTGAGGTTATCTGGAAAAGTCACTGATGTAAAAGTTGTAGATTTTCTCAAGATCTACAACTTTTATGATCAACTTTTTATTCTAGGAACTCAACTTTGACCGAAAATCGCTATAATGTATTTTTCCACCTCCCCAAAAAAGTGTGTTTTACCGAAAAAACGTCATAACTCGAAAAATGTCCAATATTTTAATTTGAAATTTTTTTTCATGGTTTGTGACTATCAAAGCTACCTACCTTCTACTAAATTTTCATCAAAATTAAACATTTTTTAACGAAACCAAAAATAAAAAACGAAAAATGCAGTTTTTTGCGTTTTTCGAGCTAATTTTGAGGTTATGTGGAAAATTCACTGATGTAAAAGTTGTAGTTTTTCCCAAGATCTACAACTTTTTATTCTAGGAACACAAGCTTGGACGGAAATCGCAATAATGTCTTTTACCACCCCCCAAAAAGGTGTTTTTTACCGAAAAAACGTCAAATTTAGCAAAATCTCGGATCGTTAACGTATCGATACTTCGAGTATCGATAAATTAATATTCGATATTATACTGTATCGATACCTGATCGATCTGTATCGATACCTAATATCGATACTTTCTAGTGTATCTCGCAACCCTACCCCAATATACTTACATCTATGGATCAGTCTATTGTGACCTATTCGAAGTCTAATTAGAGTAACTTGTAGTGACCTTTCATTGATTAACTGCGACTTAAGTATGGATTATTAGGTTTTTGGGGGTACAGTGTTTATAGGAACTATTTGAAGTCCCGCCTCTGCAAAAAAATGTACCTTAAGTCAAACACCGTTGTAAAAGTTGTTCTCTCCCGGTTTTGGAGGAATATGCAAAGTGTGAGAAAGACTTTGGGGTTAATATAACAAGGCGGCATCGTTGAGCGGCACTTTTAATCGGATTTCCGTGTCTGCTAATTAAAATACATCAACGTTTAAAGTACACCAAAAGCACCAGCCGAATCTTTCTAATTGCTAATTATAACTCTGTGTATTCTATAAATTGAGATTCTAATCGTCAATCATGATAATGAATTAATCGGGGAATTGTGGCCGACGACGACAAAATAAACAACTTTTAATTACTTGCTGGGTTTTCTTAACTTCTTATACCGATTTTCTTTTCTTTTAAGGTGTCCTTATCGTCGAAATCGTAATTTTCTTTAATTTTCAACTTCGCTGAAAGTTTCGTGAGCGTCTTCAGGATTTCTAAGAGTTAAAGATAACTCGTAATTATTCGACAGTGGTGGACAAATTGAACGAACGAATAATAAATACAGGGTGTTACCTACTTAATATATAATGATCATCTATCAAAATTTAACCAGTGTCATGGTTTTATGGTTAATGGCAAATTTTAATTCCAAAATTTTTTGGAACTACAATGATCAGGTCCTCCACTTCTACTGAATAAATTCAGTTTCCTAACGAAGTCGACTAGTTTCAGTTCCGACAGCTAGAGTCATAGAGTAATGCAGGAAGAGACTAGACATAGAACTTCGAAATTCTTCAAGCCATTGGAATAGTCCAGCTCTGGTTAATTTTACCAAAAGTACAAAGTCCTTCTTACAGTCCAAGTGTTTAACTTCAAGTCTTCAATTCGTTTTTTTGTGTAGGGTTTTGAATAACAAAGTACTTCATGTAGCAGATGAAATAGTTGAAAGTCGGATGATCTTAGAGACCAAAATTGGGATCCACCCAGACCGATACAAATTCCTAAAAGGATGGCGCTTTTGAAATAATCCAATTAAATTTATACTGTTGAAATCATTTTAATTGTAATATCTTGGGGCGCAGTAAAAAATGTTCCTTTTGGAAAGAAATATTGATAAAATAGACCAAGATCAAACCAATACAAAAGTAATTTGAAAGTTATGTGATTTGGATTGACATTAATTGATGCCTGAAATATCTGCTGTGCTTCCTTCCTTCTACTGAGTCCCTGAGGAAAGACAAGCTGTTTCTTTAGAGACATCTCCTGGTAGAATTGTCCACCACTCCACTAGGATTCTATAGTACCATGTATTCCGCAAGTAAGGTGACGATACTGCTCTGGCCTAGTTCATTGAGCGTTTTTAGACCTGCAATCACAAGAAGTTTAAGGTTTTTTCCTTAAGTTCAGGCCCAATTGTTCTTTTTCCGGTTCCTGTACTCTATTACAGTCATTCTTGCTCTGTTTGTTATCTCTTTTTCCTGTTTGTTCCATAGGAGCTCATTATCTAGGGTCACACCTATATAGGGTAAGTCCGGGATATACGGCCATAGTTTTTCTGCAGAATATTTATTGCTAAAGTAGAGACATAATAGTACTATTATAACATAATTTGGTCAATTCTAATGAAAAACAAGGTATAAACTTTAAAAGAGAAAAATTTGAAAATGAATGGCATGGCCATCTCTCCCTTGTCTTCCGGCAGTGATGGCCATAAAAAAATTAATTAGGTATGCTCAATGCTTGAGTGGTTTTTGCATATTTTGTCAAGTTTTCCATACTTTTGACAGAAGTAGCCGTAAGACGTGAAGTCTTCGTGTAACCACATGTTACAGAGTATGCATTTAATCCAGTCTACCTTCCTTTTTGTCTGTGCAATCTTCCCACACCCGACGCACAAATTGTCACCAAAATCCTCGGTTTCACTTTCGTCACTTTCTAAAATTACTTCTTCAACCTCTTCTCTATGGCCATCTATCCCGGACTTACCCTACTTGTCTCCATTCAAGCTCACTTTTATCAATTATAACGGTTTTAAGGCTAATTTCTATTCTCTTAGTTAAGACTATTGAGATGGTTTTCACCAGCTATTGGTATAGTTCAGAGCACTTTGTACAATACCACAAAAGGTATTTTCAAAATTTCCCTGGGCTGCTATGACAATGTTATTGTCATTTCCATATTAGAACATTTAGAGTTCAGTCTAACCACACAGGACTTCGTCAACCGCCAGACTCCACATTAACGGGGATGCTACTCCTCCTTGTGGGTATTCTTTGGTGGTGCAGATGGAGACGATGGCTTAATTCGTCCTCTTCTCTGCTACTCCAGTGGTAAGCAGTTGGATGTTTTGCAGTCTACACCTGCTCTTTTGACAACATCATGTGGAGTATTGTCAAAAACTCGTTCGTCACGCGAGAACTCATTCAAGCGACTTGCCGCACTGAGCTCGCACACCTATAGGTGTGAAAAATTTTCAAAAATGGTCAAAAATTGTCAAAATTTTGAAAAAAATGGTTGAAAATTGTCAAAAATTTTTAAATATGGTCAAAAATTTGGAAAAATGATCAAAAATTGTCAAAAACTGTCAAAATTTTGAAAAAATGGTTAATAATTGCCAAATATTGACAAAAATTGTCAAAAATGGTCAAAAATTGTCAATAATTGTCAAAGACGGTCAAAGTCGGTCAATAATTGTCAAAACCAATCAAAATTCGTCAAAAAATGTCAAAAATGTTCCAAAAGGATCAATAATTGTTAAAATTTTGAAGAATGGTCAAAAATTGTCAAAATTTTGAAAAAATTGTCTATAATTGCCAAATATGTTAAAAATTTTGAAAAATTGTCAAAAATGGTCAACAATTGTCAAAGACGGTCAATAATTGTCAAAACCAATCAAAATTCGTCAAAAAATGTCAAAAATGGTCCAAAAGGACCAATAATTGTTAAAATTTTGAAAAATGGTCAAAAATTGTCAAAATTTGGAAAAAATGGTCTATAATTGCCAAATATGTTAAAATTTTTGAAAAATTGTCAAAAATTGTCAAAAATGATCAATAATTGTTAAAATTTTTGAAAAATTGTCAAAAATTTTTGAATATGGTCAAAAATTGTCAAGAATTTGGAAAAATGATCAAAAATTGACAAAAACTGTCAAAATTCCAAAAAAATCGTTAATATTTGCCAAATATTTTCAAAAATTGTCAAAAATTTGGAAAAATAGTCAATAATAATTATCAAAAATTGCCAAAATTTTTGAAAAATGGTCAAATTTTTCAAAAAATTGGCAAAAATGGTCAAAAATTTGAAAAAATGGTTAATAATTACCAAATATGTTGAAATATTTGAAAAATTGCCCAAAATTTTTAAATATGGTCAAAAATTGTCAAAAATTTGGGAAAATGATCAAAAATTGTCAAAGTTTTGAAAAAATTGTTAATAATTGCCAACTATTTTCAAAAATTGTCAAAAATGGTCAATATAATTGTCAAAATTTTCGAAAAATATTTAAAAAGTTTGAAAAACGGTCAATAATTGTCAAAGGCAGTCAATAATTGTCAAAGCCAATCAAAATTCGTCAAAAATTGTCAAAAACGGTCCAAAAGGATCAATAATTGTTAAAATTTTGAAAAATGGTCAAAAATTGTAAAAATTTTGAAAAAATGGTCAATAATTGCCAAATATGTTAAAATTTTTGAAAAATTGTCAAAAATGGTCAATAATTGTTGAAATTTTTGAAAAATTGTCATAAAAATTTAAATGTGGTCAAAAATTGTCAAGAATTTGGAAAAATGATCAAAAATTGACAAAAACTGTCAAAATTTCAAAAAAATCGTTAATAGATGCCAAATATTTTCAAAAATTGTCAAAAATTTGGAAAAATAGTCAATAATAATTATCAACAATTGCCAAAATTTTTGAAAAATGGTCAAATTTTTCAAAAAATTTGCAAAAATGGTCAAAAATTGTCAAAAATTTGAAAAAATGGTTGATAATTGCCAAATATGTTAAAATATTTGAAAAATTGCCCAAAATTTTTAAATATGGTCAAAAATTGTCAAAAATTTGGGAAAATGATCAAAAATTGTCAAAATTTTGAAAAAATTGTTAATAATTGCCAAATATAATTGTCAAAATTTTCGAAAAATATTCAAAAAGTTTGAAAAATGGTCAATGATTGTCAAAGACAGTCAATAATTGTCAAAGCCAATCAAAATTCGTCAAAAATTGTCAAAAACGGTCCAAAAGGATCAATAATTGTTAAAATTTTGAAAAATGGTCAAAAATTGTCAAAACTTTGAAAAAATGGTCAATAATTGCCAAATATGTTAAAATTTTTGAAAAATTGTCAAAAATGGTCAATAATTGTTGAAATTTTTGAAAAATTGTCATAAAAATTTAAATATGGTCAAAAATTGTAAAGAATTTGGAAAAATCGTCAAAATTTTTGAAAAATGGTCAAAATTTTCGAAAAATTGTTAAAAATGGTCAATAATTGTCAGAACCTGTCAAAAATGGTCAATAACTGTTAAAATTTGGAAAAATGGTCTAAAATGGTCAAAATTTTTGAAAAATTGTCAAAAATGATCAATAATTGTCAAAACTGTCAAAATTGGTCAATAATTGTCAAAAATGGTTAATAATTATTAAAATTTGAAAAAAATTGTCAAAAATTGTCAAAATTTTGAAAAAATGGTCAATAATTGCCAAATATGTTAAAATTTTTGAAAAATTGTCAAAAACGGTCAATAATTGTCAAAATTCGTTAAAAACTGTCAAAAGGTTAAAAATTATCAACATTTTTGAAAAATGGTAAAAAATTCATGAAAAATGGTCATTTTATTGTGCACAAGAAGCAAGCTTCTGTCGTCGGTCCGACGACCGCTCACCTTTTTTTTTTTTCAAATTTTGATTTGTAGTTGTGTAAGATTACATACAAAAGCCTGGTTTTGGAGTAAAATGAGATAATTTTCCAAAAAAAAACAAAAACACGATAATTTTTTCTTCCATATTAGTGGTTCAACTTTATAAATCACATGAATTAAAATTACAATAATCAAGATACCATCTACCTATAGTTTTTGGCGACACACTCATATTGCAAATGTCTTAAAGAGAAGAAGAAACAGCTGTATTCATTGACATATTAGGATCTTCTAGTTATGTAAATTTTTTCATGAAACTACTTAGGTATATATAACCAGATATTTTAAACAATTACTATTACAATTACTTACTCCTCCAGAAATAATGGAGGTGGCAAAAATATTGAATTAAATTTGTTGCCGGAGAAGTCTGATGAAATATGAAGGAAATGTCAAATGTTTTATTCCCATTGAGGATAATCATTTTGCTGCCTAGGCAAGAAAGTCCTTACTTTGCTGCCTAGGCAGGGAAAATAATACTTTGGTGATTGTTATGTGTCTGCAAAATTAATATTTGCTGTCAATCGGAGAAAAAAATATGTTTTTGCAAATAATCTATTTAATGGAAACTATTATGAAATTGGTTTAATAAAAAGATAAATATTCTTATTAGTTTTTATAACGCTGCTATCGCATGTTTGTAATAAATAAAATTGGGGAAATCCTATTAAAAAATATAAATACTACAATCAGAAAAACTATAAATATATTTCAAACAATGCACTTAACAATAATAATTTAAATAACTTTTTAACATCTACTTCGTAAAGACTTCCTGACATGAAGACATTTATGCATTATTGTTACCGACTTGAACTGAAAAAAAGGTTTTTTGAAAATAAAGTGAGCCAAAAGTTATTTCGGTTGCCCTGGAAGTCTTGTCTCATTACCACTTCAACGTACAATATCGTACAAATAAATTTGAACAATACATATTCTAGCGAGTCATTTATTACAATCCTACGTATTAATCTGAAGTAAAAACTTCTGTTGTTTACGTTTCGTGTACTATAAACAAACCGTGAACTGAAGATCGATATATAAAACTATATCCAAGACATCCGATAGGCATGTTGAAAAGTGATATGTATGAGGGTTTATATTATCCATATAGAGCTAGAGAGAAATGGATTTTTGCAACCTTTGGATTCACCAATTTTTGAAGCAGTTATTCCAGTCGCTTGTTGGTACATTCAAAATTGAGTTTCTTAATGCGTTGATTGCATATTCTGGGGACTGGAACCCTTGTCCTTAGGATTGTATGGAGAAAATGGTTCAACGTTTTCTTGCTTTAAAAACTCAATTGTTTTTCAAGCTGTGTGGGAATTTGCATTGTCTTGGTGGAGGATCATTCGTCGTTGGGGGCTCGAAACTCAGCAATTACTTCCGGCCAACAAATCGATATATACCTACTAATCAGCAATAACAGTTCTTTGATCTTGCATAGGAATTTTTGGTACATGACATTTCACTTCGAGAACGAAAAACTTTCGCCAGTTTAGGTTCATCTTGGAACACCCAAACAGCTGACTGACGATTATTTTTGAGTTCATAAGAGTAAATCCAGGATTCATCACCAATGACTATACTGTATATCATATTTTTTGAGTTTTCTTCCATTGTTTCCTGTCTCTTGCTTTCGCTTTCCAGTCCGACACTCCTCCCTCTTTTAGGTCTTCAATGGCTTCATTATACCAACTTTTTTTAGGTCTTCCTCGTTTTCGCGTTCCTTCTATGTCTATACCTTTTGTCATTCTGGTGTCAGGAATCCGCTGTACATGACCTAGCCATCCAAGTCTTTTTGCTCTTTTCTTGTTCTCCAAACAAATCTCTTATTTCTTGGTTTGTTCTTCTTTTTCATACCCTTTCTTCTTTTTTCCCTTCTAATATCCTTCCGAGTATTATCCTTTCCCATATGTTTACTTTATTTTCCTCCTCTTTATTCAATATCCATTTTTCACTTCCGTATAGTACCGTTGGTCTAATAACTGGTTTGTATAGATGTAGCTTGGTCTTTCTAGATTCTTTCTTTGAAATTATTATTCTATTTAGGCCTCTTGCTTGTTTACTTCCTATCATTAAAATAGCAACACAATATATATTAAACATCATTTTTATTTAAATTCTTTGTACATTCTTCGCCGCCGTCACTGCCTAAACACTCTGGAAACAATTTAACTCTTGTATGCACCTCTATTTTCAGACGATGGCACATCAATCTTTTCCCATGTGTTCAGGTCGAAAATACGAACGAAGTGTCCCAGGTGTTTGATCAATCTGTCGGTAAAATACTTTGTGATTGCTCCTACGCCGCTCTCGTACAACCTTTGTGTTGCATCCGTTTCAAATTTATTAGATTTTCCAGTTCCATATGTTTCACTTGCTACCTTAACACGTTTTCAAATGGAATATAAAAACGAAGTTACTTATTGGTAAATGCAACTCGACGTGAACATATTTTAAAACTAGTTAATTAATAAGGTTTTACTACATATAATTTCAACTTGGAGTGTAAATTTGCAATGAAAAATACCCATAATAGAACAGTTGGTACCTGTAAGGATAGATTTGAAAATTTCTGTTCAAGTTATGCACTTCGAATCGGTCTTTAATTAGGGTTAGCCCAATCAGCAAACAATAGAAAGAGGAGTTTGCTGAATTAAAATAACTTGACAGTGGCGTTACTACAGGTAGTTTATTAGAATGATATGATATGTATAATAATTATTATTAATTCATAGCAATATCGCTCATCTGGAACTGCACCTCACAGATCAAGTTGAAGCCATTAACGGTTCTTCTAAAGGACTATGCTTCCATCTTATGGAAAATAAAAGACCACTCAAATGCGGATATTTTGATACCAACTTATTCATCTTGAAAAATAGAACATTTGATAACATTGCGCCAATGTTGTGACTTTTATAATTAACTCACAATTAATGATATTATTTTTAAAATCGCTTACGGAGATTGTATGAGTAGGACAGAGAGAAAATACGTAAATAGACATGTATTACAGATTCCACGAAGTAAGGATATCAGCGGTGATAAGAAATGAATAAATAAAACCATACAGGGTTGAACTGACCTAATTTTATCAGTTAATTTTTATATTTTGTTTTTTCTTTGTAGTATTTTGTAGTGTATTTGTTGGCATCGGTAACTCTTTAAAAAAAATAGGATAGGGATGCGGAAAATATTTTTTTATATGGAAGATGTTAAATGTCTATTAACTGTTAATACAAAAATGCTTGTGAAATGTGTGTAGGTAATGAACCCGACGTAAAGGGTGATACTAAAAGATAATGTATAATTCTTAGAGTATCCCCTTTTACGCGCTCCACCTTCCCCCCACAGGCAGTGCCTGAGGACCTCATTACCTTCTATCGCGAAGTGTAGCAGAAAAAAAAATTTTTATTGGCCTAAGCCGGTTTTTATATTTTTTGGTAGCTAAAGTCGCCTTTTTGCTTTATTAAATTTTTTGTAAAATTGTCCCCTCTATCGATTGGCGAAGACTAGAACGTTCTATCTTTCCTATTAGTCGAGTTATGAGTATTTTTTGTTTTGAAAAGTGGATTTTCGAAAATTTCAAGACTCTATTTGAAGGCGAAATAATGATTTTATCACAAAACTGATTGTGCCAGTCGATTTTTCGGCCCAAAAAACCCCTCTTTACGAATTTTCAGCATTTTTTATAATTTTTTTGTCGAAAATTTAGAACAAAGGGGTAGGTATGGAAATATTTTGCGATACAAATTGATTTTTTCTAACTTCCTTAATTCTTTGAAATATGGACTCAAAATTCAGTAAAATATGTAAAATTGTCCCCTCTATCGATTGGTGGAAACTAGAACGTTCTATCTTTCCTATTTGTCGAGTTATGTGTATTTTTTGTTTTGAAAAGTGGATTTTCGAAAATTTCATGACTCTATTTGAAGGCGAAATAATGATTTTATCACAAAACTGATTGTGCTAGTCGATTTTTCGGCCGAAAAAACCCCTCTTTACAAATTTTTAGCATTTTTTAAAATTTTTTTGTCGAAAATTTAGAACAAAGGTGTAGGTATGGAAATATTTTGCGATACAAATTGATTTTTTCTAACTTCCTTAATTCTCTGAAATATGGACTCAAAATTCAGCAAAATATGTAAAATTGTCCCCTCTATCGATTGGTGAAGACTAGAACGTTCTATCTTTCCTATTGGTCGAGTTAAGAGTATTTTTTGTTTTGAAAAGTGGATTTTCGAAAATTTCATGACTCTATTTGAAGGCGAAATAATGATTTTATCACAAAACTGATTATGCCAGTTGATTTTTCGGCCCAAAAAACCCCTCTACGAATTTTTAGCATTTTTTATGATTTTTTTGTCGAAAATTTATTTTATTTATGGAAATATTTTGCGATACAAATTGATTTTTTCTAACTCCCTTAGTCCTTGGAAATATGGACTAAAAAATTCACTCAAATATGTAAAATTGTCCCCTCTATCGATTGGTGGAGACTAGAACGTTCTATCTTTCCTATTTGTCGAGTTATGAGTATTTTTTGTTTTGAAAAGTGGATTTTCGAAAATTTCAAGACTCTATTTGAAGGCGAAATAATGATTTTATCACAAAACTGATTATGCCAGTCGATTTTTCGGCCCAAAAAACCCCTCTTTACGAATTTTCAGCATTTTTTATAATTTTTTTGTCGAAAATTTAGAACAAAGGGGTATGGTATGGAAATATTTTGCGATACAAATTGATTTTTTCTAACTTCCTTAATTCTTTGAAATATGGACTCAAAATTCAGTAAAATATGTAAAATTGTCCCCTCTATCGATTGGTGAAGACTAGAACGTTCTATCTTTCCTATTAGTCGAGTTATGAGTATTTTTTGTTTTGAAAAGTGGATTTTCGAAAATTTCATGACTCTATTTGAAGGCGAAATAATGATTTTATCACAAAACTGATTGTGCCAGTTGATTTTTCGGCCCAAAAAACCCCTCTTTACGAATTTTTAGCATTTTTTATAATTTTTTTGTCGAAAATTTATTTTATTTATGGAAATATTTTGCGATACAAAGATTTTTTCTAACTCCCTTAGTCCTTGGAAATATGGACTAAAAAATTCACTCAAATATGTAAAATTGTCCCCTCTATCGATTGGTGGAGACTAGAACGTTCTATCTTTCCTAGTTGTCGAGTTATGAGTATTTTTTGTTTTGAAAAGTGGATTTTCGAAAATTTCAAGACTCTATTTGAAGGCGAAATAATGATTTTATCACAAAACTGATTGTGCCAGTCGATTTTTCGGCCCAAAAAACCCCTCTTTACGAATTTTCAGCATTTTTTATAATTTTTTTGTCGAAAATTTAGAACAAAGGAAATATTTTGCGATACAAATTGATTTTTTCTAACTTCCTTAATTCTTTGAAATATGGACTCAAAATTCACTAAAATATGTAAAATTGTCCCCTCTATCGATTGGTGGAGACTAGAACGTTCTATCTTTCCTATTTGTCGAGTTATGAGTATTTTTTGTTTTGAAAAGTGGATTTTCGAAAATTTCATGACTCTATTTGAAGGCGAAATAATGATTTTATCACAAAACTGATTGTGCTAGTCGATTTTTCGGCCGAAAAAACCCCTCTTTACGAATTTTTAGCATTTTTTTAAATTTTTTTGTCGAAAATTTAGAACAAAGGGGTAGGTATGTAAATATTTTGCGATACAAATTGATTTTTTCTAACTTCCTTAATCCTTTGAAATCTGGCCCTGGACTGGAATTTTTGACTCCTCGAAGTGATTCATCTAGTTCGTCTGTGCTAATTGGATTGTTCAAAGAATAAATATTTGAAACGTCAAAATCGAAATAAATCATAGAAATGGAGTGAAAACAGCCCATGGGATCTGTTTTCAGTATAATGTAGTTCTGATTGGTTGTGTTTAATCAAATTACCTCAAATTAACTGATTTCATTGGATTTCTACTAGAGCAAAAAATTTTCTCAATAAGAATACCATGCCGAGTTGGTTTCTGTTTTCGGCAATGAAGCACCACATCAGTCGACAATTTCTCGTTGGAATGGAGAATTTAATTAATATTAGCGACGATCCAAGAACAGGTCCACCAACAACGGCAGTCACCAAGGAAAACGTCGATGCTGTACGTAAGCTCATCCATGAAGATCAACATGGCTAATATAGTGAAATTGGAGCATCATTGATCATTTGAAAGATCACAATTCAAAAAGTTTACATGAGGAATTATCTGTAAAAATATTAGTTTCTCGTTGGATACTGCATCTGTTGACGAAATAACAGAAAGCAAAAAACTGTTACTGCTGATTGGTACAAATCGATTTGTTTGCCAAAAGTAATTGCTGAGCTTCGAAAAACTAACCTCCAACGACGAATCATCCTCCACCAAGACACAGCTCGAAAAACAATTGGAATTATTGGACCAAAAAATTCTATTTTGAATGTACCAACAAGCGCATGGGGTACTTGTAATAACGAAAAGCAATTGTATCAGTTACCTGTTCATTATTCTATAAATCGGATGCTTTTGAAATTCTCTCGCTTTATTTGGTTTGATATATCTACACTTGATATTTTAGTCATTTTCTCATTGATATCCCACCCCGAGCATCGGCATCGAAAAGCTTTTCGTTTCGTCCAGACATAGACAGGCGTAGATTCATTTCCCCATTATCAAAATAATATATTCATATTTCCGAAAACGACAGAGTTATACTACTGGCACGTCCATCTAGTTACACGTTCAATAAACGTTCATCAGTATTTAGAATAAATTGGTTTTGTCTGTACAAAGGATACAAAGCGTAAACCGTTTGATTGGCATAGTTATATATTGTCGGACATCTACTGTTTTCTCTCTCACGCGAATCCCTTTTCAAGGCTCAGGTTGTTTTTGATATTGTTCACATTTCGTCGAATCTACAGGGTTGCAAATATACGAGAACAACCGGTGTACAAACCTTCCCTATGTTAATTCAATGTCCTGGAATAGGGAATCCGTTTTTATTAGCTTCAATTGTTTCTTTTAAATTTAAAAACAATCTTTAAAACAGGAACACTACTGCTATATCAAGTTCACCGTAAAAACAATCAAGAAGCGAGACTTTCATTTCATTTCTCTTTAATTAGGCGAAATTTAAAAACTATATGTTCATTACCATATGCAACAAATAATAAAATGGTATCACGTGAATTATTTTTTGCAACATTTGATGATATAGTCGGAGAAATACTTCTATTTTCTTTCTCTGTTAAGTATTTACATAAAAAAAAGTTACTAGATTTGGGCACGTCGTAAATTAATATTAATATCTAGCAGTAGATATTAAATGGGGCATCAAAGTTGCTAAGTACGAAAGTAACTGACCTACTTTATATAATGCACGGGTAATGACCTTTATATAATAGGAAGATAATAATATACAGAGAGCAGCGGAAGTTAGCATGTAGTACACGGAACAATATTAGTACATATATAAATAAAAATTTAATTAGACATAATGCAGCGAAAGTATGTATGTGCTCCGACATATCATTGAAAATATATTATACGGGGCAGAATAAAAAGTCAATTTCATTAGAGAGAATACACAGCGATAAATGTTATTAAATTACTATGAATGTTCTTTAATGACAGTTCAAAATGATATTTTCAATATGTTTTCAATGATATGTCGGAGCATAAACATACTTTCGCTGCACTCTGTATAATTAAATTTTTATTTATATACTAATATTTTTCCGTGTACTACATACTAACTTCCGCTGCACTTTGTATATTATTATCCTCCTATTATATAAAGGTCATTACCCATGCATTATATAAAGTAGGTCAGTTACTTTCGTACTTAGCAACTTTGATGCCCCATTTAATATCTGCTTCTAGCTTTCATAGAACTTGAGAAGGCGTTTGATACAGTACCTAGAAATAAAGTATGGGAAAGGGTTGAAAGAAAAAGGAATACTCGGAAAAATAATGAAGGTTATCCAAGAAATCAAACAAGAATTTCATAAAACGTGACAACTTGAAGTCTGAAAGATTTAGAACTAGCATAGGATTGAGAAAAGGAGGAGGATTAAGCCCAACTTTATTCAATCTATATATGGACACCATTATAAAGAAAAGAGAACAAGAAACTAAGAAAATGTTCATTGGACACAGAAGTTTCGAAAGAGTAGGGATAGCGGAGGGAGTTTTTGCAGACTAATAGCAGGACGCGAAAAAGAATTACAAGAAAACATAAGAAGTTATGGAAGAAGAGAGCATGAGAATAAACACAGATAAAAAAAAACCTAACCTAACCTGGAAATGTATTCACAACCATCACAACTGAATTTTCTTCTAGGTAAAAAGGTTTAATAAGGGAGAATGATTGATATCTATTTGGTCGATAGGAAGATTACCTGAATATTTGTTTTTAATAATCTCAAGGGCTTCTAAAAGATTAAATTTTGAGGATTTGGGTTCTACATGCAAAATTTCAAAATTTGAGTCGAAAGTGTGTTGGTTTGTTAATAGATGATTTGAATAGTTGGAATCTAATTTGTTGTTGTCATAGCTACGTTTATGTTCTGAAATTCTAGTTTTAAAATTCCTAATAGTTCTACCTATATAAATTTTGTCACAGTTGTCGTTACCACATTTTAATTTATAAACATTTGATTTGTTTAATTTTGAGGATTTATATTCGGTATTTTTAATGAATTTGGATAAATTGTAATCGGTTCTAAAGCAAATATTTATGTTTAAAGATTCTAAAAACGATTTGATTTTTAAGGATGGTGTTCCAAAGTATGTTAAGCTTTCAAATTGATTATTCCTTTTTTTATCTGAAGGAAATACTTGTTCTAAAGTGTGTTTGTTTATCTTTTTATTTATGATATTGTCAATTAAGTTTGGATCGTAATTATTATTAATATAGTGTATAGAGCAGTACTAATTTATGGATGCGAAACTTGGACTCTCTCAATCAGACAAAAAAGTAAAAATCAAGGAGCGGAAATGAAGGATCGTAGAAGAGTGGCAGGAGTAAATGGAATGAACAAAATAAGGAACAAAAAAATGAGAGATGAACTGGCAGTAGAACCAGTATTAAAATGCATACAATTCATACACGTTGGTGGAGTCACATCCACAGAATGGATAACAGGATGCAGCATATATGAGGCAAGAACACAAATAAAGAAAAGGAGAGGGAGGCCAAGACAGACATGGAGCAAAATGATGGGTGACATATTACAAGAGAGAGAGACTAATCCTGTGAAGCAGCGAAAACATTAACAAAAGATGAAAAAGCATGTATAAATTTCATATATACAGAATGAAATGTAAACCCGACGCACCTATAGGTTAGTTAAAAGGGTATAAGATTGGTTGGCTGCCATGATAACCATTGTTTTTTGTAAACACTTCTGACTTGGAAACTGATTTCTTGAATTATTTTTACTATTCTTCAAGTGTGGAAGGGATGGTAATACATCATACATAATTTGCCACTGTGTTAGATTTTGTTTCTCAATAAAAAATATGATATTTCTTCGTTTAATTCAACAACTTGTCTATTATTGAATAGCCATTTTGGAGATAATTAATTAAAAACACCGTTGACGCCAGCCGACGGGGTTTTTTTGCTCGAAACGACTAAAAAACTGCATGTAACGTGATTTTGGTAAGTACTATCAAAAGTTCACGGAATCTTTTGTTTTTTGATTGAGAATCAAGGTATGATTCACGCGGCTGGAATATGTCAATAGTTCGTAATAGCCGCGAGATTCTCATGATGTTTCTCACAGATTGGACTGTACCTCTGCAAAGATGAGACATCGCTTCCATTTCCATTCCAAGGGTGCTTAGGATTCAAACAATTTGTCAAAAATAAGCGCCATAAGTTTTAAATCAAACAGAAACTGCTCGATAAGGACACTCATTTGGTTGGCACACTCCGATACAATCGAAAACAAAATCCAAAGTATATAATCGAAAAGAAATTGGAAATCGAACAAACGATAGCATCTGAAAGCAACACAGGTGCTAATTCTCAGCACAAAACACACAGATGAGATGAAAACAGTTACCTATAAACGAAAAGAAGAGGATAAGCCTACCGTAATAATCGACTACAATAAAAGCAAGTCTTTTATCGACATTTCTGACCAAATGAAAGCATATGCCTGATCATTACGCAGGGGTGTCGAATGGTATAGAAAGCTGGCCATCGAACTTTTAATTGGTTCAGCTACTGTAAACGTCTACATTTTAAATCAGGAAGTTGCAAATGAACGAATGTCGATAATTCAATTCAAAGAAGAAATTGCTATAGAACTTTTACGAGTTAAAGAAGCTCAGCATAATATTGTAGTTGCTCACGATAACCGACAACATACCTTGCTTGATGAAGGAACTGCAAGAAGAAGAAGAAGAAGATGTGTCTTGTGTTACGATAAATTGCAACAAGAACACTCAATGTCAATGTCTTGACTTCAATGTCAATAAATCCAAAGTTGCAGCTTTTGCTTTGTCAATAAGATGTTGTGATGTATTTCCAATTGCTGTATCCATATTGATTGTATGCTTATTTATTGTATTCTCATTTATTTTAGTTGCAAGAATATAATATCCGTCAGTTTAGTTGAAATGACAGATATCGGGTTAAAATGACAATTATACAGGTTTGAAATAAACAAAAAATACTCTAACAGGATCGAAAGGAAAGCTGCAACTCCATTGTGCGGGCACAAAATGATCGATCTTTTAAAAGATTAGTATATCTCGTATATAAAAAAATATCCAATCCGATAATGTTTTATGTTCACAAAATAGTCCAAGGACAATATAAAAAATATCTGATAAATTCTTTTCTTCTAACTAATTTAAAACATTTTACATAAAGAGGATAATATTCTTACATTCACTTAGTCCCGCACCCCTAAGTCATACCCTAAAAGCAACCAATAAATCCCTAGATACAATAGAAGGAAAAATTTTTTTCAATTCCTCACCCCACCAAGAGAGAAAAACTTTTATTGTTATAGGTAGGAATTGAATACATTAGCCAAATTGCCTTTCTCCCCCGTTACATGCCATACCTATTCACCTGAAAAAAGTCCTGCATCATTGACGTGCCTATATAAATTTTAAAAGGAGTAAACATCAATTTAAATTCTTGTTTTTTTTCTCATTAAACCAAGTTTCTATTTTTCTCCTCCATCTTTCATCCATTTTCATATTTTAAACTCGATTTCTTTTATTTCTGATCTAAAAAAAATTTCCAAATATTTTTAATCGTTTTCAATATTTTTTTTTATTTTATGGCTGCTTTTCTCCCCTGTCTCTGGTAAACTTAGTAAAACTTGACCAACACTCAAGTTACCTCGTACCTCCTTTTTCTTTAAAAAAATTCTGTTTGTTTATTTAATTTAATAAAAACTGTTGTACCCGCCTATGTCTAATGTTTTTCTTACTCCTTATGTCATCATTAAGTAAACCATAATTATTTTGCAAAGTTGTGTACTTATATATCCCTTGAAGAGACACCTCTGTGTACAAGTTTCCAATCTCCGCTATGTTATACTCGAATCGCTGAAATCCAACCATAAAGAATTTTTCAACAGAATCCCAATGTTTATAATGTGTATGTCTTCCACCTGTTCTTCGCGGTTTTTTACTGGAATTGCCCAAATTGCCCTCCAGGGGTTGGGGGATACCGTGTACCATCGTTACACCACCTTCCGGTGAAATTCATTTTTATTTCACGATTATTATTGCATTTTTTTCACAAAGAGAAATTGGTTTTGGATCGTTTAAGTGATATATGCAATTACATTTTAGGGAATGGGATAACCAAAAACGATATTAAGTCATAAATTCTCGAATATAAAATTAGTATGAAACCGATTCAATTTGGTAGATTACAGTGCTTTAAAGACGCAACACATGTTGAATTACTTTTTTTCAATGGAAAAATATGATGATCGTTTGGAAAACATTTTGTCACAATTCTTCAACCCCGAAGATTTTTGTTTTAGTGACAATTTCGAATCAGTAAGCAAATGCTATAACAGTTTGTTTATCAAATGAGTTTGAATATTATGAGTTACGCTTTTGTAAATTTTTTCCTATGTCACATGTCTATCGACCTGTTTCGATTTTATAGAATAAATCCTTTTAATTACCGCTCGCCGCCACACTAGCCACTTCCAATTATAGTTCTGTGATCTCAAATTCTCCTACTCCGAACGCTAAGACAATTGACACTTTCCTGTGGCAGAAAAATAAATGTAAATTTAATGTTATAAATGAAACTAACTGTTTCTAATTAATTCTACTATTTAATGAAAACATTATGAAAATTATGAAAGGATATTGATAATTTTAATAATTTTTTCATTAAATAGTGGAATTAATTAGAAACAGTTAGTTTCATTTATAACATTAATATGAGTAGATTCCACAAAGTAAGGGTCCAAACAGTAAATTCAAATGTAAATTTGTCCTTAATTCTATTTTTATCTAAAATCCTCAACTATAAAAGTTGAGGGAGATATCGTCCGGGGTAAAATTTTAAATGTTCTTTTTTTTTAAGTAATTTTTTTTATTATTTGATTTCTGTTTAAACTTTTATCTAAATTCTACAAGGCGTTTCCACCTTTTTCACCTTAGTTTTTTTTAAATTCATTGTATTTTTTATCGACGTCAAAAAGGTAATGGCGCCATCAATTTTTACAACCTTTCTGTTATCCTTGTGCGACATAAACTTTTGAAAATACTCTCCTAAAATTTCAGTTCAAAATTCATAGTTTTGTGGTATTCTTCTAAATAAAAAACTAAACTGAAAAAAAAACTGAATTTTCAACAGGATAATTTTTGTTTTCAAATAATCAATGTTTTCATTCCATTTTGTATCAAAATATAGAGTATGGAGTTTGTATTATCGAAATAAATTTTCTCCCCATGGACTGTCCGCTACTGTAACGCTAAACATTCCAGGTTGAATGGTAGCAGAAAGCTACAACTACGTAACATCCTTCAGGTCTGCCAACACTATTTATCACACCTTTCTAGACACAGCATGGTCTTAATCACTGCTCGAGAAATATGAAATTTACTGGCCTGAGGATTCTAGTGACTAATTGGCTTACGGTACAATTCAGGAACCAACAAAAGATCAAAGGAAACCGTTTTAGAAAATAATTAGTTGAGTTATGTACCGATAATGCAAAAGTAAAGTAATAAGGTATACTGGGATCATATTATCGTATATATATATGTTTAATTTATGTTGTATGTAATTTGGAAAATGTGGGAGAAAAGAGTTGCTAACGTACACTGAAAAATTGTGAAAATGTCATTCATACGCGTTGTACTTACACCTGCATATTTCTAAAAATTTGTGCAACCTTATAAAATTATTAATTCTACTACTACATTTTTTCTCTTTCATTTACATAAACCATATAAGTTTTATGAAAACTCGATTCGGTGCCTGTCCAGCGTCGCTCCGTCACTTACTTGGCAGACGAGCGACCGAAGTCATAGTTGAGTAGACGCCATGAGTGTTGAAGTACGACCAGAAATTTTAGAAGGTCATAAAGCACCAACCACTTGAGTTATCAGCAGGCCACTGATTCTACGAAGAGTTGTACCTGCCCTAGCCATTAAATTTTGTTTTATAAGTAGGTATGATGATATTGGGTTTATATAATTATTAAGAAAAATCACTTGAATATAATTGAGAACATAACACGATATTGAATGCGATTGTAGTTCAGAAAGTTTATAATATTTAAGTTGTCTAGAATTAAATTTAATATATACACACTTGTGAAGGGGTTGTGCCGAATTCCGCAAAAACCTACCTGAGTCTTTCATCCTAGGTCGAGGTCCGTTAAAGGTCGTGGGAGGATTAGGATGTGGTTAACAGCTAAAGACTCACCTCATCTTGTCCTCATCAATTACTGCACTAGCAAATTGACAGTCGTATTGTGAGGGTGTTGTTGGTAGGTACTTCCGCCCAGTTCGTCGTTCCAAGAAAGACACAACCTGGAAAGTGAGTTTCCATAAGAATCTCAGCGCTCACTTGGAGGTTGGTGGCTTTATCGTCAGGAAGAGTGCCTTCGGTGGCCTAGAAACTTGTGGGAAGTATTCGACTGCTTCACAGTAGGCTCTCCATTCCTTTTTGTGTCTGCAGACTTTTTTGAACTCTTTGAGGTCGGCTTGTTATACTCCCCAGTCTTCTTTGAGTTTTGTTCGTTTTGCCTTGTTAAAGGTCGTTCTCGCTGCCTTTCTGAGGTGTTCCAGTTCAGGGCACCACCAAGTATTGTTTTACCATCTGTCTGGATCATCCTCATCGGACAGGATTCCTTATAAGCAATATCTATTTTGTTTTGGATAAATACCGTGTACCTTTCCAGTTCCTCATTATTGCCACGAGTCAGGATCTCTGTTTCCCACAGAGCACCTTTTAAGAGGCGTTTGTAGAGAGCTACATCCGTCCTCTTCGGGTCACGGGATTTCACAGTGGTCCTGAGATCCTGGCTGGATTTCTGACTGGCCACTGTCAGCTAAGGAAACACCTTCATATTAGGGGGCTAGTGGACACACCTCTATGCAGAATATGTGAACAAGAAGATGAAACTGTCGGGAATGTGTTATGTGAGTGCCCGGAGTTATCGTCAATAAGAGAGTGTGTGTTCGGTGAGTCTTGGCCTACACCTGCCGATATAAAGGAGATGTCTCTTAGTGACCTATCCAGTTTCCTGGAAACGATAGGATGGACAATGACCTAGGAGTACAACTCCTCGGGAATATGTACAATGGGTCATATGTGGCCTAAGTGCTGTGGGCCAAAACTCACCCTCCCCACTCTACAGATACAGATACAGAACAGCTAAAGGCCAGTTTTTACGAGAGCATCTTTTTGGATCATTTTCCTTGCCCTTCTCGATAAATGTCAATCATTTTCTTTGCTTTGCCTTATCAAAATAAACTTTGTGTTTGAACTGTTTACGAAAGGCGCCATTACTATCCTATCGTTTTAGTGCGAAATTTAAATAGTATTTTAAAAAAGTAGATTTTCCCACCTTCAAAATCTTCATTTTTGCGGAAATAACATTTATTTTTGAAAACATCGTGGAGCAGTTTTTCAAAATCATCTGTTCAGAACGGTATACAACTATTTATTCACCAAAATAGCTCTAATTGGACAACAAACAACATCAAAAAGAAACTCCGGGGTCAAGGAACTTTTGAAAAAGCTGCTGGAAACATGAACAAAACATGTCAAAAATTGGTTGAAAGACATGTAAACCCTTATTGTTTTTGATTGATACTATTTATAACAAAGAACAAAACTTCTCTGGATATGGTACATTTGTTTTTGTCCTTGTCTTTTCAAAATATGAAAATACTACCTGCTCGAAGACAACTGACGCTGACGTTAAACTCCTTCAGCTGCATTTATATGTTTTCTAAACATTTGCATTTTCTGGACCATCCTGTCTACCTATGTGCGTAAACTTAGCACGAAGACTGTCACTAGAAATACACCTACATTCCTTCGGATAAAACGACCACTGTGAGAATAAAATTAATCACTTTACATTTTGAACCACATGCTCGACTGAAACTCTGACAAATCTATTTTCTTGGCAAATTCAGAGGTAATTCGAAATTGTGAAATTACATGCTATTATATATGAATAATTTTGTGGCAGATTACCAAAAAGGTGAATGTGGTGATTTATGAAAAGGTAAGACTAATGTTTGTTGAATTTAATTTGGTGAAGGAGGAAGGAGTGAGGGTAGTATATAAATATACATAGATGACATTAATGCAAACGTATGACTGAAATTAGCTCATAGTTTACTACAACAAGATGCTTATTTAACGAACTGCTTTTATGGAAAACGTATCTCAATAGACGCCATCACTAGATTTTTAGATACTAGATGCTGTAAACCATATGGTTTTCCGAGTCTCCTTTTTTGATCATGTGCATGCACGTTTTGCAGTAACGACCCTGTACATCATACTTACAAATTTTTATCATCACAACAAAATCCGTTGTTTTAGTTTTACCCACTAAACGTTGTTCATACATGCAGGGTGAGTCATGATGACCTGTACGTACTCCTTCCCCCCATATGTCCTTAAATTTAATGTATAATGGGGTGACATTCACTGAGACCTAAAAGATCTATTGTGCCTCCTTTCTTCTAGTTAGTTCCCGAGGAAAGGCTCAGAGACTAGTAGCTATTTCCCGGAGAAATTTTAGGATATCTGCTGGCATTAGTTTAGGTAAGTGTCCCTTTTCTATCCAGTAGTCTCCAAGGTGTTGTGCCCTGTTAAAACTCCTAGTGCATTTTTACTCTGGCTTAGACATTAATTTGTGCTCACCTCTTTTCGGCGTTGCTTATTTCTTCCACTATAACATTGGAGCTGATACCGCAAAAAGGTTCCGGCCCCCAAAAGGGTGTTCCAGTCCCCCTCTTTGCTAGTTCATCTGCTATTTCATTTCCTTCTATTCCAGTGTGTCCTGGAATCCACAGTAAGCTGGCAATGTTGTCCGGTCCTAGTTCATTGAGTTTCCCTAGTCATCCCCATTCCATTTTAGAACTGATTACTCAAGAACCGAAATTTCAGTCAACATTCACATTTCACCCTGTGTATTGTTACACAGTGCGAACAGACACTTTCAAATGGTCCCCATAGGATTCTCATGTACTCATAATTCACCTTATATATACATTTTTTTCCAAAATAAATTTTTGTGGATTTTTAGTAACAAAAAATCACAGTGATGTGAATAATTTTAATTAAATCTTTTCAATTTCGCGCCCAACTGATATTTTTCCATTAAATATTCGTCAAGTTAGCCGTCCAAGTCGTGATCTGAAGATAGTAAAGAAGTTAGTATGCATCTCTGAAATTTAAACAAAGTTAGAATATTTATAAAGGCAGCAGGCAAAAGCTCTCCCCGAACACTAATTGGAATAATCCACTTCCAATTAATTCTGCGGGAGCTTCGACATTACCTTCTGCAAGATTAACTTCTGTGTCGACCAGTGACGTACTCATTACTTTTTATATCTATAACAACGATATGGTTATTATTATTCTTATTATTAAACTTTGTAATACTTTTGGCCTACCTATTGTTCTATTTATTCCATTTTTCATATTTAAACCAATTTTTGAAAAATACCTGTTACAGAAATTTACCTTTTCTTTATTATTTATAATAATCTAGGTCCTTATTAGATTTTTTATTTGTCTGTTGATCTTTATATTACAAAGTACATTTGACTATGCAGTTGTTAGGTCTCCTTAATGCTCATAGCCATATATATATATATATATATATATATTGTAACGGATTGATGCTATTTTCCTGAGCATCTAAAGAAGAAGGACTAACAAGAAAAAATAACGTACCTAATTCTTTCTTCCTACAATATAAAAGAAAAAGAAAGTTAATTATTAAATAATAACGATAATATTCTAAAAAGATTTGCTATAGCTAGATAGAGACTTAAAGGCCATAATAATAATAAAAAAGACAAACAAAAGCGATAAATGCATTTAAACTAAAAAAAGCAATTAAAGAAGATTTTACATATTCATTATTTAATGTAGTATTTATATTTTTATGTATTATTATTATTAGATTGTAAACATCTATCTATTTTTACCTTTTGCTTATAGACTAAACAAGTTTCTAGTTTTCCTTTATGAATAAATACTTTACTAAAATTAATTTCCACTTACCTTGTTGGTCGATAAGCAATCTTCATCATTGATTTTGTACTTATATGATAACCATTGTTTTTGTAAACAATTCTCATTTGCAAACTGATTTCTTGAATTTAGCAATTATTTTACTATTCTTCAAGTGTGGAAGGGATGGTATTACATCATACATAATTTGCCACTGTGTTAGATTTTGTTTCTCAATAAAAAATATGATATTTCTTCGTTTAATTCAACTACTTGTCTATTATTGAACAGCCATTTTGGAGATAATTAATAAGAGTGCGTAGAGCGTCGACTCCAAACACAAGGCAATGGCACTCTAAGCATGAAAAAACCTCTGGGACTGAGGTACCAACATGTAAATTAAGGGCCGGGACATAAAGGGTGAGGTGAGTAACTTTGTAATTGGCTACCCTTTTTTAAACATTCACCATCTCTGTTCCAAATTAAAAATTGTGTCGCACATAATTATCAACTAATTTTTATTAGAAGAATAATTTAGTACAGTACAGCACTGATTTGGATTGAATATTTAGTTTCATTGTGCAAAACGCGACCACCACCGTCATGTCAAAGGTAATTCAAATTCATGTTTTAATTAACGACGTTTCCTCTAACTCAGCATTTCCGATTTGGGTACTCCGAATGGTAAATTAAAAATATTGCAGTTTGTATGTACCCCATAAAACCTCCAACATTGTTTTAGAATCACATTAATTGTTGTTATACCATTGTTTCATACTAAGTAAATTTATACAACAAAAATCAATCAATCAAAGATTTTAAATCTACTATAAACAAATTAATGAATGCTTTAAATTATGAGTATTCTGAGCTTTATATACTGAGCGGAGCCTACACCTAAATATGGTTCCTTTTAATGGGGATAACGACAGAAACTGACTCAGGACGTTTTACCAGATTCACCATCTGACTAGTGATACAAAATTAACTCCAGTGAGTGAGAAATGTACAGATGACAATGCTCCTTTAGCTACCAAAGTTGAGGAGTCTACCAAGTTTTGGTATCTAAAATATAGCTTACCAAATAGTTGTTACAATATTACTTAAAGAGACTTTTCCATAAGTAAAATGTATCTGGTCTCAGTTAAATGGTTATGTGATAGGAAAAATGGATAATATTGAGTTAGACGTCACCAGGTTTGGGATGCAAGAAGTTGGTGTGGTTTCTTCAGAACTGCGACAATACTTGATTGTGCCTCAATCCAAGTTAGACAACCCATTCAAGATCAATATTTTCAAGGAAGTTGGTGATCTGAGTCTATATACATTAGGTCGCACGAATGCAGTCCCTAGGCAGAGACTCGGTGTTTTCCAACAGCCGAAGACTTACGTTTGGATATAACAGGATCTCTACTTAAATATATCAAACTGAAAAATGGAGTGATAGACCCAGTGAATATTTGTGCGGCAATCTAGCTCTCCAAAATTTTATCTCTTTTTAGTAGAGCAGTCGGGAAAAAATATTCACCACAGATTATAATGAAATTATACAGATACATTCAAACACAAACGGAACATAGGGATTTTAAGCATTGTATCAGAACTGCTTTTGAACTAGTCGACCAACATCCAGCTTCAACAGATTAAAAACACGATTATTACAATCGTTTATTTGGGCACCTTTAACATATCGTACAATTCCCACCACTCCGTATTCTCAACTGTGGGCGGTCCTTAATTAGCGTCAGACAGTAAGTAAACAGCAGACGATAGGTGAGAGTGTTCGTTTCAATTTAAAGAATCCTATATTTTGTTTTATTCACGAATTTATGTTTATTTTGAAAGCCGTTATGGCCAAAAGAAATCAAAACATATTATCTTAACTCGAAACATTAATTGTTAAAGAGAATTTAACAATTAATTTTCGATTTTAACAACATAAAACGTAAGCATATTGTTTCAATATGTAGTGACGTTTACTACCCCCATCAAATAAGTATTCAATGCTAAATCGCAGTTCGCACATAACTAACAAATTTTGGAAGGAGAATGGGCGGGGTTTCATACATTGGTTCTGAATGCAGCTGTACAGATCAATACTTGATATTCATTGAAGTGAACTTATAGAAATGTTTTGTTGGTGGACTATTTAGATTGGACAATACATTAAATCCCTATGTTCAGTTTGTGTTTGAATGTATCTGTATATAAAATTTAAGGAGGTATGATGGTGCTTTGCGGAAAGGAAGGATTTTTACGAAGCCACTTACTTACTCACAGAAAAACTAGACAGAATGAGAAATGGAGAGTGGTTTTTTTTCTGTTTTTGGCACTTGGAAATCTATGTCCATTCAGCCAGTATCTAAGACTAGGATGAGTAAATTTAGTGTTATTATGTAAGTAAAGGCTTCCCTAATCGATTATATTATACTTATATAGAAGAAAAGATCGAAAGGATGGATTTGGAACACAACCTTCACTCCCAGGGACCGATCAGGGTGACTAACAGACAGATCAGGTGGGCCTCGGATAGGAGGCATAATGGGTATATTATAGGGTTCAATTGTAACAAAAACGGGACTAAGTGCACTATAACTTCAACTTACATAAACATACGAAAGATATAAGCGAGTTTTATTGTTCAACGAAAGTAAATGTAATAAGTTTAAGGGCAGTTCAACTCGGTTGCGTAGTAATTCACCAAAAAGTTAATGAGTTTGTTGACGGTATTTGTTGCAGTTGGAAAAATATGTGGTCTAAATCAGCCACTTCTAGACAGAATCTTTAAGGCCTATCTTGGTAAGATGGAAGGTGGTAATACATATATTTTGGGTTTAATAAATCACACTAGGTATGCTATTAGAATAGGTTAATTTTTAGTGTTTCTAAATGTGGTCCTGAACACGTGTTTACAAACAATTGAATTTTTCAAGTGGTACATTCCACTACTCTATACTGTTGCCAAATAAATTTATATTTAACAGACAATAAAATTAAATTAATGTTTTACAATACATCTTTCTTTCTTACATTATACGAAAAGGAAAACTAATTTCTATTGTTATGTCAATTGAAGGAGCTTATTTTGGCAAGAGGAGGTGACACACGATATTAGAACATCCCATTTGATTATTTTCCAAAACTCTGATTTTTTTATCAGATTCAATATTGTTTTCAGTTTTTTTATTCCGTTCGCACAAAAACAATGAATCTTCCCTAGTAATACAGTTGCCATAACAGCTTATTGCCTCAATAAGCTATATATATATATATGATTCACTATAAAACGTTTGGGATTCATTTTACAAATTTCTTGAAAATTTATGACAGACGCGTCATATCAAGAAAATACGTTGTCATTCAATAAAAACAATGTACATTGAATAATCCTCGCTGGAATAATGTAAGTAAATTATTCCCACTATAATAATGTTTTGATTGGCTAGAACGTATATGAATTACTGAAATTGAAAATTTCTATTGGTTTCGAGAAACGTCAAAAAATTATTTAGTTAATTTAAACATGTTTTGATGTAACTGGTTTATCTCTGACATTGTATCGATTTAATGATTACCTTAATTCAGAACAAGGTACAGACCGTAAAAGGATAGAAAGAGAGAGTAGGTATTTACTGCTGTCTTAGTGATGTATAATCTCGAAATAATTCACCTTTCTCTTCATTCGGATTCCTCTTGGCTTTGTTTTCCAGATTTATACCATTGTTTACATTTTGGGGGTTCATTTGAAATCTGAATTTCTAATTCGTTAGTTAGTTTAGACATTTCCCTGGTTACGTTTCCATAATGAACGAACAGCGATATAGGTGCAACTATTTTGCGAGGTTAATGATGTATACTTAATTTTACGAAGGGTAAAACAAAGATAGATGTTCAAAATAAATTGTAGATGTGGTTGCATCGGGATATAAATTTTAGTAATTTTACAATATAATACGACCGTACATCAGGACAGGGCATTTTATTTATGATTGCTTTGGAGGATAAATAGAGAACAAAAACACATATTTACCATCACAAAGAGGTTTTTGACGGTGCTTCATTTCCAAACGTCGAATTAATTGATTAGATGTTATACTGTTGAGTTTAATTAACTGTAAGCCATTTTGTAAAAACTGAACAAGGAAGCTTGTCATCAGTCAACGTCATGATCAGTGTGAATAGCGTTGTCACACTAACATTTAAAATTATTGTATTTAGATTTGTAGTTTTATAAAAATTTTGTTTTCTATTTGTTATTGTTTAATAAAATGTTATCAATTCAACAAGAATGTTAAAGAGTTTGATTTGTTAAACATACATATGTGAGAAATTAAACCGCACGTCCTTTGATGGAGAATTTTGTTTTGATTGAGTTTAGCTGAGCATACAAAAAAATCTATCATCATTTCAATTTATATTTTATAGAAAAATCAACCCATACTTTAATAGCAACAAATTCAAAATATCAACACTCCACGAAGAGAAATAAAAAATATTAGTAACGTAGGCAACAAGTTATAGACGCATGTACAACAGTGAATCTGCCCAAAATAAAAATATTAAACTTAACTTTACAAATTGGCGTACAACGTGGAACATTTGGTGTATTAAAAACGATACATCAAAAATTTGGACCATCAACGTGGGGCTTTAACACATTAACGTATTCATTACAATATATATGTTTTGTAACTGAAATAAGTTGAAGTTTGTACCAAAACTAACCTATAAACTTTAGCCAAATGAAAAGAAGAATATTTGACATTTCCTATGGCTTGGTAAAATAGTAAAGTTATGACAGAAGTTACGTGCGACGGGATCTACATTGGACGAAAATTTCTAAAAAGAGTGTCAAAACGATTTCGTAACCGAAAATCTGATTATAAATCAATAACTTGTTGTAGATTGAAAACTTGGAGTTTCTTACAATCAGCCAGTAATGCTGTCTGTATTTTAGGCCATTTTTGACATGTTCTTTCCACCTGAGTTTGGCATCAAGAGTCATGCCGAGGTATTTGGCATTCATCGAATATGGTACAATTGTTCCGTTATTATTTAGAGAATAAGGTTCTGGTACTCTTTTGTTGGTAAAGTTTACTTAAATAGATTTAAGCTCATTAAGCTTAATCTTCCATTGTTTGGACCAGTCTTCTACTGCATTGGTTGCTATCTGCAGCTTTCTAACAGAGTTTTCTTGGTTTTGATCTACTACAAGTATAGCAGAGTCGTCAGCGAATGCAGCAATAACTATATCTTCTAATGATGATAGTTTGCTGGTATATAGCAAATACAGGATGGGTCCAAGGACGCTACCTTGCAGCACATCCGCTTTTATCTCTTTCAGGTCGGAGTATTCCTCTTCGTGTATGATTCTAAACAATCTGTCGGATATATATGAGGTTAGAAGAATTTTATTGAACCATTATTATTGTTACAATTAACAAAAATCATAATTTTTTCTGTAATTAAACAATTTATTAGATAAAACGATGTCTCAAGCAGCTGATTCCTTTCAGTAAAGTAAATATACCAAGATTTGTTGACACAACTTCCATACTTCCTTGCTCTCTCGAATATTTCTCCTTCAACTCCGAACATAATTATCTTCATTACATCCTAATAATCTTCAAGAACAAACTTACCCCTTATATATTTATTGGCTGTTAGAAAATAAACGTTTTACATTATCTTCTATTATTAATAAAAGGGATGAAAGTGGCAAATTCAAATTTTACCTCTTGTATACCTTCCAGCAATTGTTTACTTCCTTCCTTTAACTGCCGTGCACTACGCAAACAAATGTGAGAATACTCCATATAATTTTGAAGAGTAAAAGTTCAACAGTTAAAGGGCACGTGGAGTTCAGATATTCCATTCCGGGCAAATATTAACTTTTCGTAACTAATATTTGATTTGCTGTTTTGGCGTAAAGGAAACCTGCTCCGCGATCGTGTATTTATCGAAAGTAAAACAGAAAAAAGAAATTCTCAAGAGAAAGTTTAGACGAAAACGATAATTTCAATAAAATAGCTGATTAAAAAATGAATTATTTTGAAATCAAATCAATATGTATATATGTAGGTGTATAATTGAATTTTGATGTTTAGACCCTTACTTTGGACAGTTATAAATGAAACTAACTGCCTCTAATTAATTCCACTATTTAATGAAAAAATTATGGAAATTTTAAGATACTTATTTCGATATTGACATAATCATCGTTAGAATGACAGAAGTTACATTTTATGTTATGTGATGCCTACCTGGCTAGACCAAATAGTAACCTATCTTATAATTTACTTAATATAGGGAAGAAGGGGTACATTGGGACACGGGGCACATATATGGATATTTTAAACTTTAGCGCCACTCAGCGTAAAGTTTAATTGTACTGCTTATCGTTAGAGCGCACCACGTACCCATTTTATTGTAGAAAAGTTTCGACAGCGTCAAGCAACTCAGTAGCTTAACTAGTTACAGTTAGGGATGTGAGATTAATGGAAAGGAATCGATTAAATAAAAATCGATTTTTCTTTATTTAAAATTAATCGATTTGTCAAAAATCGATTTTTTAAATATTATTTTAAAAAGTACATGCTTCTCATATTTCGATAATAAACCTAAGAGATTCATTCATTAACAATTTATTAGATTAAAAATCAAATAAAATTATATGAAAATTGTCCAAAATTTTGAAATGTGGTTAAAAATGGTCAATAATTGTCAATTATTGTCAAAAACTGTTGAAAATGGACAAGTTTCGTCAAAAATGGTTAATAATTTTCCAAAATTGTCAATAACTGTCGAAAACTGTTATAATTTTGTAAAATGGTCGCTAATTGTCAAAAATTTTAATAAAACTTGAAAAATGGTAAAAAATTGTCAATAATTGTCAAAAATGGACGATAATTGTCAAAAACTTTTAAAAAAATTTGGGAAATGGTCAAAATTTTTCAAAAATTAAAAAAAAAATTTAAAATGGTCAAAAATTGTCAAAAATTGTCAAAAACTGTCAAAAACTGTCAAAAATGGACAATAATTTTGTAAAAGCGGTCAAAAATTTTGAAAAATTCTCAAAAATGGCCAATGATTGTCAAAAACTATCAAAGATGGTCAAAAATTGTCAAAAGCAGCCAAAAATATAAATTATTTTTAAAAATTGTCAAAATTTTGAAAAATAGTTGATAATTGTCAAAAATGGACGATAGTTGTCAAAAACTTTTAAAAAAATTTGGAAAATGGTCAAAATTTTTCAAAAATTGAAAAAAATTTAAAAATGGTCAAAATTTTTCAAAAATTGTCAAAATTGGTCAATAATTGTCAAAAACTATCAAAAATGGTCAAAAATTGTCAAAAACTGTCAAAAATGGACAATTATTTTCAAAATTGGTCAAAAATTATTAAAATTTTGGAAAATGGTCTATAATTGTCAAAAACTATCAAAAATGTTCAATAATTTTGTAAAAGTGGTCAAAAATTTTTAAAAATTCTCAAAAATGGCCAATGATTGTCAAAAACTATCAAAGATGGTCAAAAATTGTCAAAAACAGCCAAAAATATAAATTATTTTTAAAAATTGTTAAAATTTTGGAAAATAGTTGATAATTGTCAAAAATTGTTGAAGTTTTTGAAAAATATTGTTAAAAATTTGAGAAATGGTCAATAATTGTCAAAATTTTGAGAAATGGTCAATAAATAATACGAGCCGTTTCCGAAAATCGATTTAAACAGGTAATTTATAAAATCGATTAATATTACTATAAAAATCTATAACTAAAAATCGATTACAAGAAAATAATAATCGATTTATATAAAAATCGATTATTTTTTAACATCCATAGTTACAGTTTTTGGTCATATGCAAAGACAATCATTTTTTTCCCACAATTTTGTGAAATATCTCCTTATCTTGCATATTTTCCAATAAAATAATCAAATTTCAAAAAAAAATCCGTTAGATTCAACTGACAGGTTTTTCATGTTTTCTGAACAAATGTTTAAACTGGAGATTGTACACTTTGTAACTAGGCCCCTCATATGGACACTGTCCCAATCTACCCCAGAGAAAAATGTGGGAAATTTTTTTTTAGGCATTAACATGGTAAGGACTTACAAGAGGAAGATCAATCGTTCTGCTAAATCGGAGGAAAACATAATTGCCGCTGTTTAAGATGTTTTGCAAGGAAGACTTTCAATAAGAACTGCAGCCACAACCTACAACAATGCCACACCGCATTGTCGTCGCGGGCGAGAAGCTAAAGATAAAGTAAAAGCATTTCATGCAAAACTGTTCAGAAAACTGTTGAAGATAATGCAACAGACCAATCGCTTGTGGTAAGGGTCCACATTCCTTGCACGATACAGAGCTTGCATAATTTGCAGGAGAAATTATTAACAACCCTTCCAGACTTACACTCTGGAGCTGACAATGGGCGTAGATGGATTCTAAGCCCTTTCTTGGATAAGTCAATAGAACTGGCTGATGCCACCACAAATATGAGAGACAATCTTATAGATTTAGCTGTTGACGGCATGCTTAAAATGGAATTTTATTTGCAAAGTGTTTTGACGTGTTTTGGATGAAAAGAAAACATGAGGGAAGGAAAGCTCTAAAATTATTAGTGCCATTCGCCTCTTCATACCTATGTGAACTGATGTTCTCTTCAATGGTTGACAATAAAATAAAAAGAGAAATAGACTCCAATTCGAAAATAGCACCACGATTTGACAGTTTTGAAAAATAAACAAGCCCATCCTTCTCACTGAAATTGTATTTTTACTTCAGTGTAGAACCTTGCATTTTTCCTTTTGCCGGCGACCCCTCGAGTAAGGCTTCGGGACCCCCCCCAAGGGTCGTGACCCACAGATTGGAAAACACTGTTCTAAGATATCATGTCTCATGTGAACAAATTCGAAAAGCATTGTTTTCATTCTCATTGGAGAATCCTCTTCCTGGTATGGCAGGTTTTTGTATTTTTTGTTCTTCGTAGTGTTTTTTAATGTAAAATTTTCACCAACATTTAAATCACTTTCTTATAAATCTAATTTTTCCCAATTCAGCTTTAGCACTCTTTTTTTGCGCCTTAGTTGAGTGCCTCCGGATATTGCTTTTTCTGACCTTTTTTCGAATACCAAATTCACCTTTCAAAATGCTTGCTCTAAACGTTTACCATACTTGATGATTTCTTATGGAACAGTTTTCTACTTTCACCTGTCCCTACAATCCATCTCTTTCTATAACCTTAAAATTCAGTTCCATGTAAAATCCGAAGAAATGCATTAATTTGTGCTTAGAATTTTCCAAATACACAAAATTATTTCGATAAATAGAACAACTAATTTAAATTCAGTTGGGTTACTCAACATTTTTGTTTCCTTCAATCCTTTTTACCGGCTTCTCAAAAAATAAATAGGAATCCTTTTCGGTTCTACTTCGCCCACTCTGTAGCGTTTTTGTTTCGAATTTGTTGAGTAATCAGTCTCCCTTTCAGGAAAGCACAGCTTATTCTGAAGGCTCTAATTGCAATTAGGTGGAGAATGAAAAGAGAGTGGCTTTAACTTAATTCCCGCATTTCTTCCGTATTTACCTACGTTGGAGAAGCATACCAAATATCTTTTCCTCTACCAAGTGACGTCCTTATTTTTATTTTATTACGTTTGTACACTATACTTGTCTAACAGACAGACTCTCGCAATACGTGAGATCATTATAATTTTACAATTTCAAAAGTTTGATCAAAATAATCAGTTTGTAAATAGAACTGGTGTACAATAGCATATTATTCAGGCAACCCATTGACGAGATAAATCATTAATAATAAGTTCCAAATAACTATACCAGGTAGAGAAGACTGGGAAGAAGGTGTACCCATACCTGGTATATGGACGGCTCCAAGACAGAAGAAATTAGAAGACAGAAAAGGACATACCGTTCAGTTACCATCTTCACCGACAGTCAAACTGCACTGAAGGCACTTGGTTCCATAGAGGTCAATTCTAAGCTAGTATGGGATTGCAAGGTCATGGTAGCTTGGGTACCAGGGTCATAAGGGCAACGAACTGGCAGACAAGGCTCATCAATTCTTTGGACCTGAAGTCTTCTGCGGCGTCGCAAAGTCGACAATAAATATGGCCACTCGGAAGTGGGTAGCACAGAAATCTCTAAAATGGTGGGCAATCTCACCAGGACAGAGACAGATGACAACTTTTACGACAGATCTAATAAGCAATGATAGGAAAACTGTCAAAGCCGTAGTAGGAATGTTAACAGGGCACTGTAAGCTTAACAGTCACGCAAAGCTAACGGGGTTGACAGACGAAGCCATGTGCAGATTCTGTAATTTAGAGGAGGAAACTGCAGAGCACATCATATGCCAGTGCGACTGCCTGGCGAATGTACGGTTTCTTGTACTAGGCGATGAGAAAAATTTAGTCTCGAGACTGATTGGCTACCTAAAAAGTGTGAAGCTGAAGAATGTAATCTAGATTCAGAGTAGTGATGAGCAAAGCAATACCAAGTCCAAGATTGTCCAAATCTTGGTCTTGGTCTTACTGATCCAGTCTTGGTCTTGGTCTTGCTCAAGTATGTCCGGTCTTTATCTTGGACTTGGTTTTGCTTATTTAGTCTTGTTCTTGGTCTTGGTCTTGCTTATTTAGTCTTGTTCTTGGTCTTGGTCTTGTTTATTTAGTCTTGGTCTGGATCATTTTATCTGTCTTATTTTTTTTAAGAGATGGTCATAATTATATATTTAAAATAATTCACAATTTATTATTAACTAGCAAAATACTTTATTTTATTAAAATGTTAAAAAAATCTATAACAACATAAAATTTGAGAAAGACGATTAATCACAATTAGTTTTTCACTTTTGTGTTCTTATGTATTCTAGAGGTGGAAACATCCGGAAAAATTAAGGATTGAACCTGGAACGTTTCCGGAGCGAAAAGAAATTAGTTCTTGGAATCATATCCGTGGAACTAACAAATAACAATACTATCTTATACTAAATAAAGAATGAATTATGATTGGCATTAAACTCAGAAAAATGGCCATTTTCGGAAAATAGAAGTGTAGAGGAGTGTATTTCACTAATAATATTCGGTCTTGGTATTGGTCTTGTTCTTGGTCTTGGTCTTGGTCTTGGTCTTGGTCTTGGTCTTGGTCTTGGTCTTGGTCTTGGTCTTGGTCTTGGTCTTGGTCTTGGTCTTGGTCTTGGTCTTGGTCTTGGTCTTGGTCTTGGTCTTGGTCTTGGTCTTGGTCTTGGTCTTGGTCTTGGTCTTGGTCTTGGTCTTGGTCTTGGTCTTGGTCTTGGTCTTGGTCTTGGTCTTGGTCTTGGTCTAGGTCTTGGTCTTGGTCTTGGTCTTGGTCTTGGTCTTGCTAGTCTAATGATAATCTTGGTCTTGGTCTTGCTTTTTCGCAAGACTAAGACCGACAGATCTGAAAAGGTAGCAGTGGAATAGGCCGATTAGCCTCATCAACTCTAATCTAAGTCTATTATTCAACGAGCGTTTGCACCACAAGCTGAGCGAACCCTTCTATACGAGTAGAATACTATACTTTATCCACGATTATTAAATAATGTTGGTTAAAACTATTATAAACATTTAATTATGAATAAGTAAGATTGTGTAATGTGTCTAGACACTCAGTGTGCCAAAAACTAAGTTTATTTGTTAATTTTCAATGCCCAGACATATAAAGTTTTCCAGTCATGGAATCGTTATTATTTACTGGTCATACTGATTTCAACTTCAAACATGAAAAGCATAAAATATAACTCCTAAAATGGAGACAGATAGTGGAAATGACATGTATCGTACACCTTCAGATATACGAGAACCCCAGATATTGCCAGTTTAAATTTTATAACGGAAAAATCTAAAAAAATCTATACAGAGTGAGTTTTAAGTATGGAACGCCTCAATTATCTCGGAAACGTTCCATACTTAAAACTCACTCTGTAAATCTGCGTATGAAGCGTTTATGCTGGAGAGTCCACAATTGAATAAAAAAGCAAGAATTAACTTTATATTTCTAAAGTCAAATTTGGCGTGGAGAAAACACAGTTTTTTTCTGTCAAACGAACAATGTCAGACCTTTTTTGTGTCAACGAATTTACCAACCAAAAAAAAAATTTCTAAGGGTATCATGAGATTAAATTTTAAATATACTTCCAATTATATTGAGAGTAAAGTTTATTTTTCTAAAAAAATCATAATTACCAAGAGACTACCAAAACCCTTTTTGAGTTATAAACATAGTCCGCTACTGGTCGCATTTAAGTTCAACCCTTAAAAAGTCAGCTGCCTTCTTTGGGAACAAATAAGAATAATAGAAACTCCTTTTCTATATCTGCTCATTCCTGTACTGGAGCGACACCCCACGGCAACTTTTCGAAGTAAGCTATCGCTAGATGCCGCCACATTCTGGTTCTCTAACAGAAATTCAGACGAGATCTTGTTTGCATTCCTGGATTCGCGGTTAGACGGGAAGGATGTACGTATCCTGTTACTATTATTTACGTAATACGATTGAAAAGGATATGAATTATAGACTAAGAGAATCAAAAAGTAAACTAAAAACAAATATTACTATTGATTAATATGATATACAGTGTGGGAAAGTTGAATGAAATGAATTTATTATTCCCGCCGAAATTTTTTTTTCAAATAGCAACCAAGGTCGAATAATGTATTGCAGAATTTTTCCTCCTTCCAAAATTATTGATTAAAAATGTACTATTTCAGCACGCAATTATGGAAGAAAGGACCGCGCTTTTCTCTTATGCAAATTTAATCTCGGTTAATTCTTCAAAATTCTGTAGAGTTTGATCCTCTGAACAAAAGTGTTCAAGGGCACATTTCCTATGACTAATTTTTGAGATATAGCACAGTAAAGTTGAAAAGTAGCGTTTTCTGGAAATTAATATTTTGCTTGGGATAATCTTTTTATTATAAATATTTTCCACCCATGAGACTCTAGTTTTAGACCGATTTTTGACCCAAAATATTGATGGATATACAGGTGAGTCGTGAGTCAGCGAATATTTAAAATGGAATTACTAGCTCTTGTTTACTGTATTTTAGAATATTATGAAAAACAATTACCATGCTGAAATAGTAACTATCTGCTTTTATAACAAAATTATTGAACACTCCAATATTTTTTACTGGGTAAGTCAAAAAGTTGCATTTTTGGATATTTATTTTTTATATTTGAAGTTTTATGACTACTTCACTATAATTCATTGAAATCATATAGGACTCGACACACATATACAGAGTGAGACAAAATATAGTGGATGGAAAATATCCACTTTTTTATAAAATAATTTTTTTGGTAGGTACTCAATGAAATTGAGGCTTGTTATGATCATATTTTGAGATATATTTTCAAAGTAAGTTGTTACAGGTCAAAAGTTACATTCATACACTTACTCAATATGCCAAATTTTACTAACAAATTATAGTGAAAATAAATAAATATTAGGACTTACTCTTCATATCTGTGTTTAGTTTGTATTTGAATAATACTACTTTTACTTAGTATTCGTAATTTACCTACATTTCCTCGTTTAAATCTTACATATACTACATCTTCAGAAGTTCATTTTCCAGACTTTTATATACACTTCAATTCCCTAAAAATATATGTACAAAATAGAAAATGATTCCTAAGTAGTGATTGCGAGCAAAATCAGTTTCAGAATATAAGGTATTTAGTTTTAATAATAAAATATATCTCTCGAAGGTTCAAATATTTACATTTGGATCATCTAGTTTAAATTGACATCTGTCAAACTAAGAAAATAAAATAAAATTTATTGATTGATAATCAGATATGACTGATAATCAATCATTCATCAACAAAGTGGTAGTTTTACAAATTCATTACATTCTTTATCCTTTTCCATCTTTGTAAATTCACATAAGCATATCTTTTGAACTCTTAGAAGCTGCTGGTAAAGGAAAAGAACCAACCATTCAGGACAGGTTGTGATCAAGGGAAGAGAGATATCGATTCATTTTGCTTTTTGGATGCTAGCTAAGAGCACATAACGTTAAATTAACGGATTTTTTATAATTTACAAAAAGTTTAAAAAAAGGAAAAGTTTCCAAGATTCCTTAGAACTGGAAACTCAGCCAGTGGGTTGGATTTATTCCTTTAAAAACAAATTGTAATTACCCCAACTTGACCTGTTTCGCTTAAAGGCCACCCACTTCCATTTCAATTTCATCTTTAACTTCTCCTTCATATCCATTATTCACTCTTCTGACTTTATTCTCAATTTGTGATTCGCCTGGTTCTCACATCGTTGAAGTGAATTCAAGATCTACCTTCTCGTATGCCTCCCCATATCGGCTTGAGGGTGATCGGAACCTTCTAAGAACCTGTGTGGACCTCTGGATCATCATAGAACGATTGTTACCCCGATCTACACGTGCGAGGACTATACTTTTGGTATTCAACCCCTACACGTCCTAACCTTCACCAAGTGGTTATCCCAGGTAACATAGGTTCAAATAAATTCCTAGGACTTCTCTCCGACAACTTCGTATTCTACCAAGAATACATTTATCAGGATTTTAATTGTACATTCATACCTTTTTAATATTTACCTTCAGTAATCTTTGTATATACGATATATTAATTCTAAGTAAATCATAAATACTGTGAGTCCTAGGTATGCATACTTTGGGAGATTTTTAATAAATTTCTATATATTATAATTATATTAAACCAATTTTGAAATATTTTCGGAATACTTAAGATTTTTAAAATTTAACGGCCTTCATATTTCAAGCAGAAACATTATTTAATAGTTACTTTTATCGTTTAAATGTTTTCTTAAACTTATTATTATTCATATTCGACTTGGTCGTTTTAACGTTGTGTATAAAATTTATTGCCCCCGTACAACCTGCAAACACGTGTTGTTTCATTTTTAACCGATCGGTTCGAATTAAAATGTTATGCTCTACCATGTTTCTGAGTCGGGCGCCTCTTATTTTGTGGTGCAAGTTTATAAACATACTGCCACTGTTGAATTTATTCATGTATGCCTTTTTATTGCCTGACCATATGGCAAAACTCGATTTTATGTCCGCCATTTCAGTGAATTAAAGAAATCATTGGTACTTAAAGTCACACAATAATGCAATCCGATTTCCTTAAATTATGTTCCGAAATAATTTATTTTTGATTTTAATTGGTATAGGTGAGTTATTTGGAGGATACTCCTTTTAGGAAATGTCTTCGCTTCAAACTAAACTCATGGACAAAATTAACGCAACACTTAAAATTTTTGCTTAATATTTTCAACCGATTAAAATGATTTTTTTCGGCACATTGTAGGAAATTTATTGAAATTATCACAATTTTTGTTAAAATAAATTTATTATACCGATCATATCAGAATATCAATAATTTAGTAGCAGTTTTACCTCGACGAATCCAAGCAGTTACAGCACGAGGAATAGAGTTTTCTTTAAAAATTTGTATAGAGATATTGGAATAAATAAAAAAACAAAATATGGAGAATTAATTAGTCTTTCTAATCATTTGCAAAGAAAAAATGTGTAGCCTTCAGTTTATCCTACAGGGTGTTTAGAATGTAGGGTACATTAATATTGTTTCATTCCACCCGGTATAATACATAGTTAAATTTATTTTTACAGAAATTAAAAATGCTTGTGATAATTCTAATGATTTTAATCGGTTGAAAATTAATCTGTATTGCGCTTAGAATGATATTAGAATAGTTATTATAGCTGTAGTATTTATATGCATACATAAGTACTTATATATATATATATAATTTTTTTATGTTTGCTAACAAAACTGTTTTCAACAATCAGAATGTTTCTTTCAACATAATTAGGAAAAAATCTAAAACAGTTTATTGGAACAAAGAACCGAATCATTAGTATATTTATAGAAAAGGTTATAATTTATTTTTAAATATATAATCATTTTTATTAAATTATATGTTTAACTATCGTTTTTAATTTATCATGAAAAATTATGGTGACTTGGGATTTGATTGTTTTTCTAAATTTTAATTGTTATACGATGAAAGATAGCAACCAAATTTTTTAGTTTCACCTAATTGAGGTGTCGAAAATTATTTTTGGATACGTTGAAAGTTTCAGTTTAACGTTTATTATAATTATTTTAAATTTGTCCTATTTGGAAGGGAAAATTCGAAAAAATTATTTCTAAAAGTATCAAATAATAAAATTGAAGAAGGAGTTTCATCCCTGTAATCTCGATAGTTTTGGTAAAAGTTTCCAATAAAAAAATATCGGAAGAAAGAAAATTAATATCCCTGTCATTTAATGTTTAGAAGAATTTAGTAGTAGAATTTCTTGTAAGAAAAATTATGAAAATTATGAAAGGATATTGATAATTATTTCGATATTGACATATATCATCGTCAGAAAAAAATTGTCAATAATTGTCAAAAATTGTCAAAATTTTGAAAAAATGGTGAATAATTATAAAAGACTGTCAAAAATGGTCAATAATTGTTGAAAATTGTCAAAATTTTTGAAAAATTGTCAAAAATTGTCAAAAATTGTCAAAAATTGTCAAAAATTGTCAAAAATTGTCAAAAATTGTCAAAAATTGTCAAAAATTGTCAAAAATTGTCAAAAATTGTCAAAAATTGTCAAAAATTGTCAAAAATTGTCAAAAATTGTCAAAAATTGTCAAAAATTGTCAAAAATTGTCAAAAATTGTCAAAAATTGTCAAAAATTGTCAAAAATTGTCAAAAATTGTCAAAAATTGTCAAAAATTGTCAAAAATTGTCAAAAATTGTCAAAAATTGTCAAAAATTGTCAAAAATTGTCAAAAATTGTCAAAAATTGTCAAAATTTTGAAAAAATGGTCAATAATTGTCAAAGATAGTCAATAATTGTCAAAATTTGTCAACTGTCAAAAATGGTCAATAATTGTTGAAATTTTTGAAAAATTGTCAATAATTGTCAGAACCTGTCAAAAATGATCAAAAATTGTCAAAAACGGTCAATAATTATTAAAATTTGGAAAAATGGTCTAAAATGGTCAAATTTTTTGGAAAATTGTCAAAAATGATCAATAATTGTCAAAACTGTCAAAATTGTCAAAAATTGTCAAAATTTTGAAAAAATGGTTAATAATTGCCAAATATGTTAAAATTTTTGAAAAATGGTCAATAATGATCAAATACGGTCAATAATTCTCAAAATTCGTCAAAAACTGTGAAAAATGGTCAAAAATTGTCAAAATTTTTGAAAAATGGTGAAAAATTCACGAAAAATGGTCATTCTATTGTGCATCGAAGCAAGCTTTCGTCGGTCACCTTTTTATCATTAAAATGACAATACAAGTAATTATTATTATTTAATTAGGACACAAATTTGACACCAATAACAGATGGTTGATTTAAGGAAAAGTAAGTGTCTTCACCACCGAAAATCTGCCGAAAATTTCAATAATAAGATCAATTTCAATATAAATTGCATTGACAATTCTAGTACAAATCTTATTTCTGCTAGAAAATTTCAAATTATTTTTATTTCACCGTCGAGTTGGTTTTTTATTTACTACCCATTGCTCCTTTTTTCTAATATAATAGGCCGCTCATTATTTATGTCTGCGGTAGAAAAGAAAACACTAAGAATACACAGGATTAGTTCGCAATTGCTGCTTAAAATTTTGAAAAATGATCAAAAATTGTTAAATATTTTGGAAAAATTGTCAATAATCATAAGAAAAATGTCAAAAATGGTCAATAATTGTTGAAAATTGTGAAAATTTTTGAAAAATGTTCAAAATCTTTGAAAAATGGTCAATAATTGTCAGAAACTGTCAAAAATGGTCAATAATTGTTACAATTTTGAAAAGTGGTCAAAAACTTTGAAAAAATGGTCAATAATTATAAAAAACTATCGGAAATAGTCAATAATTGTTAAAAATTGTCAAAAATGGTCAATAATTGTTAAAATTTGGAAAAATGGTCTAAAATGTTCAAAATTTTTGAAAAATTGTCAAAAATGATCAATAATTGTCAAAACTGTCAAAAATGATCAATAATTGTCAAAACTGTCAAAATTGGACAATAATTGTTAAAATTTGAAAAAATTGTCAAAAATTGTCAAAATTTTTGAAAAATGGTTAAAAATTCACGAAAAATGGTCAAAAATGGTCATTTTATTGAACCATTATGTTTGTTTTGTCGATTGTAATTTATTCTTTAATTCGAATGTGAAAACTTTTTGATTAAAATATTGGGTAAAGAACGAATTTTGTTTCTAAATAAATAATTTCCATATATTCCATACATAATACAAAATATTAGGTGATTCCATATAAGTTTGGTTGTGTGTACTTATAATTCGATTACTGTAAGAGATTCTTGGAATTAAAATAAAACAAAATTTCAAACCTTTATTGGCAAATAGGTACTACTAAATAATTCATACCACAATAACCAATCAATGTGATTTCTTGAATTATTCTTGAAGTATGTATTTTATTCAAAAGAATTTTCTCGTAATCTTATATTTTTCAATTAAATTAATTACCCCGTATAAATTTTATTGGCGAACATATGCTTGGACTTCATACTACCTTTCGGAAAATGGAATAAAGGTAGCGTACTCTACAAATATCAACTAATAAATTATTATTAGGTTCAATAGCTAAAAGTAGTTATTTTTTTAAAAGCAATTTAACGGTGATCATAGCGAAGTTGATATGATTCTACAAAAGTATAGTTAGACTTTAAACAACAACGAAACGCTTTGAAAACTTGCTGCCATGTAATAAAACTCTTTTCCCATAATTCCAAGAAAGCAATCAAATTCAAAAATAGATCTATTAGTAGTAGGCAACATCAAGGAATGCTAAACACTAAAATTCACCTTCTAATCTTTCGGAATACCTTATGTCTTACGTTACGGTTTGAACGGAACAGCTGCTACCGATTTTACAATTAATAGTTCGACTTCAAATGCTTTTTTAGACCAGGCAATACAAATTATTTAATATTTATCGCGATAAGAAAATAATTAAACGTCTTAGAGAACTGGAAATTTTGAATAACTTAAATTTTAATGAAAGCAAACTTCTCACCAAAATTCATCCAAAATCAACTAAATTGGACCAAATACTTATTTTTTATAATTCTAAGCGTGGGCCACAGAAAACATCCCCCCCCCCCCCCGATATTTGGCAGGATTCCTTAGATTTTAAGGAAATTAGGAAACATGTCGATTTTTGTTCTAAGGGGGACACATTTTTAGGATACAGGCATCTGTCATTTGTCAACCCCCTCCCTTCCACTTCACCAACCCCTTATTTTTAAATAGGAAATATACCATGTGCGGCACATCATTAGAAAGGCATTTAGACATAATGATCGTCCACGATTTTTTTCGATATTTATATCATCTTTGCAAAAAAAAGTCTTAATTAATTTAAAGTACCACACCTCTTAAAAATGAAGCGCAACGCCTATGGTTTGCTAATGTGTCATTTTTTCTGTCACATCAAAAGTAAATTAAAACAATTTTTGCAAAAAATTAGTCATTTGACACTAAGATAGTTTGTTTAACATTGTTATTAGGCATTACAATTAATTATCATATTGTTTTTGCAATATTTATTTTAATTTACTTTTGATGTGACAGAAAAAATTACACATTGAGGAAGTTGACAAATGACAGATGCCTGTATCGTAAAAATATGTCCCCCTAAGGAATACTGCCAAATATCGGGGTGGACAGTTTTCTGAGGCCCACTCTGTACACATATCCTGGTCTAGAAATGCTTGGCAAGTATAAAACACGAAACGAACGATAGAAATATTTTTCTCGGTCATCAATCAATTTATGTCATTTCGATACTTTCGGTTAAGGTATACTAGACGAGTTTCGGGTTACACTTTTATGTGTCTGTTGGTGCGTGGTGGTCTTTTGCTGTTTTCCAAACCCCCTCTTTAAACTAGATAATTAGGATTAATTAACGTTTTGTGCTTTCGAATTTCGGGTTTCCTGTGTTCTCAGCTACTCTGTGTTGATGGGAAAAGATGTATGGCAAGCGACTGTAATAACATCATCATTAGGTCTATTTCGTTAAGAATTTATAACTATATGTCAATCTATTACAAAATTGAAACATTTCGAAAATCAGCCAATTGACTATAATCGCTTTCTGTTCTTCCGTCAACAGATGCGGTATCCAACGAGAAACTAATTTTTTTTCATGTACCCAAAATTTTTTGAATTGTGATCTTTGAATGCTCCAATTTCACAATAAATGACATGTCGATCTTCTTGGATCAGACGTACAGCATCGACGGTTTCCTCGGTGACTGCCGTTGTTGGTGGATCTGTTCTTGGATCGTCGCTAATATTAATTAAATTCTCCATACCAACGAGAAATTGTTGATTGATATGGTGCTTCATTAAAACAGAAACCAACTCGGCAAGGAATTCTTGTTGTTATATGCAACACTTTGTTTTATCTTCACCAATTTTTTTTATAGAATAATATTGTTGCGAGGTCACCAACTCAAAGCCGGCCCTGTCTCTCGACTGTAAATTTTGGTGGCTGCGCCCCTTACGAGAACATTCTCGAAAAGACGCTTTGCTTACGCAAAGGACGAGCGCCGAACATACTAGAATCTTCGAGAGTTGAGAAAGACTATAAATACGCGGGTTTTTGAGTGAGTTGAGGAATTAGTGAAGCGAACAGTAAAGAATTAGTTCACAGACAGTTTACAAAAGTTCTTAGTAATCGGACTGTGAATTAAATAGTGAAGATAAATAGTGTAATATTCATGTGGTGCAAATAAATTAGAACTATTATACCGAGTGTAAATAAATTAGTAGACATAAGTAGAGTGTGTATATAAATTAAGTTTAATAAATAAATCAATATTTAAATAAATAACAAAAACATTACAATATTTTGTAGTCTGTTTTACACTTGATATCATTCGCATACCTAATATAAGCTGCCTTTGTTTTTACCAAAAAATAAATAATTTTGCAATTCTATTCTAACTAATAAAATTATATCAAGCTTTATTATTAGCAATTAAACTGCTGGCACTTAAACTCTCGAAAGTAAACCGGATAACGTTTGTGTATAAAATTTGTGAGCCCTTTTATACGGTTCAACCCTCATAATCCTTCTTAAATACTAACGCTGCTTTTAAACGAATTTTCTAAGAAAGTGCAGGAGAAACAAAACGTTAACAAACATAAATTAAGCACCTATTTTTAGAAATTTTGTTTCTTATTATCGTAAAACAAGAATGGAATGTAAAGATTATAATGTTAAAATTGAGTGTATTTGATAGACCTACCTTGATCTACTAACTCAAAGTTATAAGTAACTACGAACTTTTGTTCACATCGGGCGTAAATGAAATCTGAACGAGATAGAGGTGAGCAATGATGGCGAAGGAAGTGATTTTAGAAAAAATGTCATTTAAAATATGAACTATACTAGATTTCCCATTGCATAGGAGCACAAGAAAGGGTCGATAGCCATAAAGCGGCAATAAACCATTGGCGTTACATTTTTCGGTAAAGACCTGAATTGTTTCATTTGTCGGGGTTATTTAATAGTACAAAAGTTAGGCAATTATAATATTATTAGTAAAGTACTAAGAGCCAATTTTACGAAGACCATTCAATTGGGCCAAAATTATTTAACATAATAAAAAAAATTGTAAGATCCATCCCTACTCGGCAAAACCCTTAAACTGACTGCACAACACTGGCAACCGGCTTATCATATTAATGAATCTTCAACCATTGTGCCGAATTTTACAACCCTATTGTAATTGAGTCGATACAGGACGTGTCGATTTAATTTTAGTAAAACCAACCTGTTTTGTCATTTTATTCCACATAGAAAAAAAGAAAGACTCAACCTATATTTATAGCACTTTCGAATAAATAATAATGCTCAGATATATAGTATAGTGTAGAGTGTAGATACTAGTTCCTAATGAGCTGTAATACTGTATAAGATTATTTTTTAACGCGTTCGATGAGTAAATTTTCTTTCTTCCTCGGAACGTTGTTTTTCCTCTTTACTCTATTGGAAGTAGTTAGTGGGGTAAAACGAGATTTTAGGTGGTATGAAGAACACAAAAGAAACAAAAAAGGGCAGCCAAGACTTCTTAATTTTACTGAACACGATACTAATTGTCTCACTGTTGTTTTGTGTAACTCTGTCCAAGTGGAAAAGAATTTTCTTGGTGTCGGAGTCGCTGTCTAACCAACAGAATGACATTAAGTATTGTTTAAATCTAATGCGACGTTTTACTAGTGTTTTACGGGGCTAGTCATAAGTATGGAATAGTTTTTGTCGAATTTTGATGGGAGCTTTTCTACAAGAAAATTAAAAATTGGTTTCAAATATCTGTCTATGTCTATCTAAAATGAATTGGAAGATCGGTTGTTACAAATTTCTAGTGATGAGCAAAGCAAGAACCTAGACCAATACCAAGTCAGTCTTGGTCTTGCTCAAATACTTGTAGTATTGGTCTTACGTACTCAGTCTTGGATTTGCTCCAATACTTGTAATCTTGGTCTTGCTCAAATAGTTTGTTACTCAATACTTACGACGTTTTGGAAAATTTACGAGTCTCCAACGCTAAGGGATGAGCAATATTTGAGAATCCAATCTTTGCGAAATCGTACATTTACTGCTCCACATCTAAAAAATCAATCACTAAATGCAATCCCAAGTCAATGTTTCCACCAAAACAATAATAAGGAGACTTAAGTAGATCGATTTAAAGCCAAGACGTCCTGCTAGAGTACCTCGACTTGTTCCATGCCATAAAATCGGACGGTTACAATTTGGAAGAGCACATACTGACTGGAATGAACATCAACGGGTAAAAGTTCTTTTTACAGATGAAACAGGAATACAATTATGGAAGCCTGATGGACATAGTCGAGTATACAGAAGATCAGGAGAACGTTTTGCACATAATCTTAGCTTTTGTGGTGGTTCCATCATGCTATGAGTTGGCATTAGTTGGGAGAGACGCACGGAGATCATTGAAGAGAATTTAAGGATGATTACTGACTGGTACATACGCAACATCCTTGCAGAACATGTTGTACCATATGTCGGATTGGATATGATTACTTTGTGCTAATGCACGATAATACCCTTGCCCATGCCGCAAGAACAGTAAACCAGTACATTGAGGATGTAGGGATTGCGAAGCTAGAGTGGCCACCATACAGTCCTGACGCAAATCCCATAGAAAATGTATGGGGCATCCTAAAAAGATATCTTCGAGCACGGAATCCAGCTCCTAACTCAATTGCAGAATTGAGGATTGCTGCACAGGAAGAATGGAATCGAATACCACAAGAAACCAACGAAGATATTTTGCGCAGTATGCCTAGGAGGATGCAGGCTATCGTTAGAGCTAGAGGAGGAAATACTAAGTACTAAATTGTTAACTAATGTATCGTGTGGATGATGTTGTTCTTTCCCAATTAACATTATTATCAAAAACAGGCCATTTCACTAATTTCTCCACGAATTTGTTGTGAAGCTTCAATATGTAATTGATTTGATTATTAATAACGTTAAAGACTCTAATGTAACAGATTTAGCAACCGAAATCACAAAAGTGTTAAAGGGAAAAAAATAAAGACCCAAAATAAAATATACAATAATTATGTCCGTGATTGTAATTAATACGTCCAAACTCTTGGACTTGGTGATCGACCTATGGTAAAATTGTCTTATTGTAATTTTTAGTTTAGTCTTGCCCTTTGGTCTTGGTCTTGCATTCTCGGTCTTGGTCTTGCATTCTCGGTCTTGGTTTTGGTCTTGTTCTTGTTCATTTGGTCTTGGTCTTGGTCTTGCTAATGTACCTATATGTATGATCTTGGTCTTGGTCTTGTAAAATCGCAAGACCAATACATATTTCATATTTCAAATTTCATCCAAAATATGTTTTAAAAAATTGATTTGTCCCGGCATTTTGCTTATTTTTAAATAGTAGATTATACAGCAAATGTTGATGTGATGTCTTCATTGCCAATGACGACGCCTTCAATTTTTTTCAGATCGATTTAAACAAAGCAGTCGAGTTGTGTACCTTTGGTGGCTCTTCTAAGGCAGCACAGGCTTAATATCATTATTATCATTACATACTAGAAATCTCTAGAATGATGGTAAATCCTACCAAAACAGAGATAGACGAAACAGTTTATCATTGGTTTCTTCTAGCAGCCGCCACTGTTGTGAACTATATTTTTCTTATTGAAGCTTGCTTCTCATTGCACGACATAGGACTTTTGGGAAGGTTAGTGAACTCGTGTAATGTGTGATGTTACGATAAAGCGTTCGTCACGCGATAACTCATTCAAGCGACTGTGCGCAATCTCTCTTGCCGCACTGAGCTCGCACACCTGTAGGTGTGAAAAATGTCGAAAATGGTCATAAATTATCAAAATTTTGAAAAAATGGTTAATAATTGCCAAAGACGGTCAATAATTGTCAAAACCAATCAAAATTCGTCAAAAATGATCAATAATTGTTAAAATTTTGAAAAATGATCGAAAATTGTCAACATTTTGAAAAAATGGTCAATAACTCCAAATATGTTAAATTTTTTGAAAAATTGTCAAAAATGGTCAATAATTGTCAAAGACAGTTAATAATTGTCAAAATTCGTCAAAAATGGTCAATAATTGTCAAAGACAGTTAATAATTGTCAAAATTCGTCAAAAACTGTCAAAAATGGTCAATAATTGTTAAAATTTTTGAAAATTTGTCAAAAATTGTCAAAAACTGTCAAAATTTCAAAAAAATGGTCAATAATTGCCAAATATTTTCAAAAATTTGGAAAAATGGTCAATAATTGTCAAAATTTTTGAAAAATTGTTAAATTTTTCGAAAAATTGTCAAAAGTTGTCAAAATTTTGAAAACATGGTCAATAATTATAAAAAATGGTCAATAATTATTAAAAATTGTCAAAAATGGTCAATAATTGTCAGAACCTGTCAAAAATGCTAAAAAATTGTCAAAAACGGTCAATAATTGTTAAAATTTGGAAAAATTGTCTAAAAGTGAAATATTGTCAAAAATGATCAATAATTGTTAAAATTTGGAAAAATGGTCTAAAATGGTCAAAATATTGTCAAAAATGATCAATAATTGTCAAAACTGTCAAAATTGGTCAATAATTGTCAAAAATGGTCGAATTGTTAAAATTTGAAAAAATCGTCAAAAATTGTCAAAATTTTGAAAAAATGGTCAATAATTGTCAAAGATAGTCAATAATTGTCAAAATTCGTCAAAAACTGTCAAAAATGGTCAATAATTGTTGAAATTTTTGAAAAATTGTCAAAAATGGTCAATAATTGTCAGAACCTGTCAAAAATGCTCAAAAATTGTCAAAAACGGTCAATAATTATTAAAATTTGGAAAAATCGTCTAAAATGGTCAAAATATTTGAAATATTGTCAAAAATGATCAATAATTGTCAAAACTGTCAAAATTGGTCAATAATTGTCAAAAATGGTGAAATTGTTAAAATTTGAAAAAAGTGTCAAAAATTGTCAAAATTTTGAAAAAATGGTCAATAATTGTCAAAGATAGTCAATAATTGTCAAAATTCGTCAAAAACTGTCAAAAATGGTCATTAATTTTTGAAATTTTTGAAAAATTGTCAAAAATGGTCAAAAATTGTCATAATTGTTATAAATTGTTAAAATTTTGAAAAATGATCAAAAATTGTTGAATATTTTGGAAAAATTGTCAATAATTATAAGAAAAATGTCAGAAATGGTCAATATTTGTTGAAAATTGTAAAAAATTTTAGTAAAATGGTTAAAATCTTTGAAAAATTCTCAAAAATGGTCAATAATTGTCAGAACCTCTCAAAAATGATCAAAAATTGTCAAAAACGGTCAATAATTATTAAAATTTGGAAAAATGGTCTAAAATGGTCAAATTTTTTGGAAAATTGTCAAAAATGATCAATAATTGTCAAAACTGTCAAAATTGTCAAAAATTGTCAAAAATTGTCAAAAATTGTCAAAAATTGTCAAAAATTGTCAAAAATTGTCAAAAATTGTCAAAAATTGTCAAAAATTGTCAAAAATTGTCAAAAATTGTCAAAAATTGTCAAAAATTGTCAAAAATTGTCAAAAATTGTCAAAAATTGTCAAAAATTGTCAAAAATTGTCAAAATTTTGAAAAAATGGTCAATAATTGTCAAAGATAGTCAATAATTGTCAAAATTTGTCAACTGTCAAAAATGGTCAATAATTGTTGAAATTTTTGAAAAATTGTCAATAATTGTCAGAACCTGTCAAAAATGATCAAAAATTGTCAAAAACGGTCAATAATTATTAAAATTTGGAAAAATGGTCTAAAATGGTCAAATTTTTTGGAAAATTGTCAAAAATGATCAATAATTGTCAAAACTGTCAAAATTGTCAAAAATTGTCAAAATTTTGAAAAAATGGTTAATAATTGCCAAATATGTTAAAATTTTTGAAAAATGGTCAATAATGATCAAATACGGTCAATAATTCTCAAAATTCGTCAAAAACTGTGAAAAATGGTCAAAAATTGTCAAAATTTTTGAAAAATGGTGAAAAATTCACGAAAAATGGTCATTCTATTGTGCATCGAAGCAAGCTTTCGTCGGTCACCTTTTTATCATTAAAATGACAATACAAGTAATTATTATTATTTAATTACGACACAAATTTGACACCAATAACAGATGGTTGATTTAAGGAAAAGTAAGTGTCTTCACTACCGAAAATCTGCCGAAAATTTCAATAATAAGATCAATTTCAATATAAATTGCATTGACAATTCTACTACAAATCTTATTTCTGCTAGAAAATTTCAAATTATTTTCATTTCACCGTCGAGTTGGTTTTTTATTTACTACCCATTGCTCCTTTTTTCTAATATAATAGGCCGCTCATTATTTATGTCTGCGGTAGAAAAGAAAACACTAAGAATACACAGGATTAGTTCGCAATTGCTGCAGTAACATTCGAAAAGATCTCCTGTCTTTTTAAATGAGACAACTTTTGCTACTTTTCCGCCTGACCTCCAACAAATGAACTTTTTTTCGTTTGGCGAGAAGCGGACGCTGCGGCGGACTTCTTAGTCCTACCTATATATCACCCTGCCGACGGTTGTTTTTTTCTTTTAGTTTTTTAACATAAATGAACGGTGCCAAGAGAAATTGAAACAATGTAGTACACTAATAAGGAAACTAAGGAAAATTATTATACAGTAACGTTATTGTTATCGTTATCGTTATCAGATAAATAGACAATTATACGAACAAATTCTGAAACGGGCCAATTTTTTATTTTAATTTACAATTCATGGTCGAAAGGCGATGAAGGGAGTCTTAATTGCATCAGGTAACAAAAACTGTCATTTTAGACAGGAATTCTCTTAAGAGACCAGGTTGAAAGAAACGGAGCTTATTCGGAAATAATGAAACAAATGTGGAAACAGAGAAATGCCAACCTTAACAAAAAAAAACACTGATAGTACCTCGCGCGACCTAAGTTGGTTTTTAATGGTTTTTTTAAGTTAGGCAGTAGATATTTACATTGAGGAGGGAAGATTTTCCGTTAAAAGTTCTTGCCTAATCATTAAGACAGGTTGGGGAATTGAAGAAGAGGTTAAATTATCATTTGTAGAGGTTATAAGTAATCTTGGGGTTGGTATTGGTTTGCTTTCAGAAAGTGGGAAGGAAAAATATAAAATTTCTATGCGGAATGAATATTTTTATTCACCCCGTAATTGTATACACACGCATTCTCCTTTCCAATTTACTCTATGAAACAGACGTGATCATTGATCATCGTTCTGTACAATCAAAAATTTTCATTTCTGAATAATATGCGAAAGGGATCGACTTCAAAGGGCACGTCACGTTCGCCTTATTTGTTTCTTTACAAAGTAGACCTTATAAGCATTTGTCAGTTATATGAATCAGAAAATCGTAAATTTAAGCTGCTTTTCGACTGTCTGTATCGTTATTTTGTAAAAATAGAAATATTAGTGTGGAGACAAAAAAATGTTTTTTGACTGGTTAAAAAATTATTTAAATTTTTTAAAATAACCTGGTCAGTTTATTGTATACAGTTAGACCAGGGTCGATAATTTTTGAAACCAAACAAAATTATAGTAGGATGAAACCTATTGGAAAAGGAAGAGAATACAACGAAAATGGAAGGAAAAATAGTTTACGGGCGATCTGAGGTCGGGAAGTGGTAGGGGGTGAGGTTTTAAGGGTAAAAAACGGTTTATCTCGATTTCCGGATAAACTACGAGTCCTATGGAAAAAAGTTGAATGGCAAAGTTGTAGATAATAAAAAAATCTACAACTTTTGTAGTTACACTTTTTTCACAAAACCTCAAAATTCATGTGAAAAATTCAAAAAACTAAGTTTTTCGTTTTTTATTTTTCTTATACAAAAAAATTTTTTCTTGCGAGATTTGGTGAAAACTTACCCTTTTATGTCCCAAACACACTGTAATTTGTTTGATTTATAATATTTATTTTCTCACCTTATTTTGACTCAATAACGAAAAAGCACCCTAATTAGTGATTAGCAAAATTGTTCTTGGTCCAACCAAGACCAAGATTATCATTAGACTTAAAAGACCAAGACCAAGACCGAGTGAACAAGAACAAGACCAAAACCAAGACCGAATATGCAAGACCAAGAACAAATACACACTCCTCAACACATCTAATGATGTTTCTGAAGATTTCCCGAAAATGGCTATTTCAGATACGAGGTTTACATAGAAGTATGAGCTGGAATATTGTAACAGCGTCAACATAATGCTAGAACAAAATATTTTTGGTATTTGGAATCGTCTGTTTCCTTTAATGTTTTAACTTTAAGTATATAAAAAAGACACTTTACCACTGTTTGAAAATAAAAAGGATCTACAAGAATGTTCTTTTTTCATAACGTCTGGAAAACACATGGTTGAAGTATAGAAAGAAGAAGACCAAGACCAATACTAAATAAGCAAGACCAAGACGGGACATATTTGAGCAAGACCAAGACTGGATCAGTAAGACCAAGACCAAGATTGTTCAAGTCTTGGTCTTGGTCTTGCTTTGCTAATCACTAACCCTAATTTTCAATCGAAAATTCTCACGTCAAAATATCAGCTTTTCGTTAAAATACCTTCTTTCTGATGGTAAAAAAAAATATACATTACTATGGTAATCTTCTCAGAAAATGCAAAGAAACGAAAAATACTCGAATTCGAAATTGTTGTATTCTCTTCCTTTTCCAATGGGTTTCATCCTACTTTTTTTCACTTTTTACCATTTTCAAAGGCTCCAGCCTTGGTCAAAGTGTTGAAAAACCCGAATGCTCTTATACTTCTCTGACCATCATAATAATTTTGCAGATTCATTGTCTGGTCAATTTAAAAATAAGTCTTATTAGAAAAGGGGCACATGCCTCGTTACCTCTTGGATATTATGTAAATTCATACATGAACCGCCAAAGGCGTCTCAACAGTACTTATTTCAAAGAAGATTTCCAAAGAATCAAGGAATCTAGATAAAGAACGAAGCTTCTAGGGTAGTTCAGACGATACTTCCAGAAGGTTCAATATAAGCTGATGCTGTAGGTACTCTTTTTTGCATTTTGGGGTGAATCTGACGTTTATGACATTAGCGCTAAAAAGTGTCCTCCTCAAGTTGAAGGTTGACTTGCTTCGGCATTTATTTCTGAAATATTAAGGGTGGGTCCTTTCCAAATGAACGCAGTGTATAATAGATAACAAATATATTGTACGAAATCCTTTCCACACGAGTTAAACTAGCATTTGTTTGCTTTTTCTATTTTATTAACCAAAAAGGATAATTTGGGTCGACATTTTTTCACGTTTCCAGTTTAAGTGAAGTTCAATACTTTTTTTAACCTATTTTGTTATTCCTGTGAGACTTTCTTCAAATTAACTCAATATTTACATGATGAAGAAAAAACATATACATTGTAATATCGATTGCAATTTTTAAATTGTGTTCATCTCTCTTTACTGTACCCAAACTAAGTATTCAAACCGAGGATAGCCATAATTGAAAATTCCTGTACAATGTTACATTTTCTCTTCTTTGCTATTTAAAAAAACACATTAGCGAAAAGTTTTTGCATAATATATTAATGATATGCAAAAATAAAGCGAACTACATCGGGGACAGATAATCTGTTATTTTCAAGAAGTTTTAAATTCATTAATCATTTCTACAATGTATATTTTTGAAAAGATGTCAGGGGTCTGAAACAATACGGTTGTCGTTATGGAATAACTTTCAACTTAATACCTTTAACGATATTAAATACTTGCCTAGTTCATTGCGTAATTTATTTTCATTTTCCCCATTTTAATTGACAAACTAAAATAAACAATAACGTGGATGAATAATTTATTAATACATATTGAATGGTAATTAACATTCTGGTAATTGCTAAATAAATCCGGTTGAAAAATTGATTTTAAAATCAATAAGATACATGTTTTTAAAATAATTGACCTCGTCCACCTTTGTATCATAATGTAGTTAGGTAAGCGTCAAAAGCAAATCTCAGTTATTTCGCATGACCTCATCTCCACGAAGGGATCTGAATAGACAGTAATGATACACCTCTGAATCGGATTAATTCTATATACACTCACTCAATTAGAACGGGCGTTAAACATAAACTGAATCACAAATTTAACGTTTTAATTTAAAAATATTATAATACAATTCAAATTTTGCGCCAAAACGGTAAAATAGTTAAGGCGTATATCTATGACATCATGCTTTCGTAAACACTTGACAGGTAGCAAGTTAAAAGCTTGATTTATTAGACAATTCGAGTTATTTTGAACAATACTCATGAATTCTAATGCGTACCGATGGCTAAATCTTGCAAGAAGAGTCCCAGCAAATGTATCTTATGATTTGAATTCTAGATTACGTCTTAACAGTTCGAAATTCAGTTGAATAAAAGTCGAACCTTCGCAACTTTAAACTACTCCAGAGTGCCTCAAACCGTCTCAAAGTCTACCAAAACGTCTCAGAGTATCTCAAAAGTCTCGGACTATCACAAAGCATTTCCAGAGTTTCTCAAACCGTCTCAAACTGTATCAAAACGGCTCATAGTGTCTCAAAAGTCTCAGACTGTCGCAAAGTGGCTCCAGAGTGCCTCAAAACGTCTCAGAGTGTATAAAAAAGTCTGAGAGTATCTCAAAGGTCTTAGACTGTCTCAAATTGTCTCCAGAGTGCCTCAAACCGTCTCAAAGTCTACCAAAACGTCTCAGAGTATCTCAAAAGTCTCGGACTATCTCAAAGTGTTTCCAGAGTGCCTCAAATGGTCTCAAACTGTATCAAAACGGCTCATAGTGTCTCAAAAGTCTCAGACTCTCGCAAAGTGGCTCCAGAGTGCCTCAAAACGTCTCAGAGTGTATAAAAAAGTCTGAGAGTATCTCAAAATTTTTAGACTGTCTCAAATTGTCTCCAGAGTGCCTCAAACCGTCTCAAAGTCTACCAAAACGTCTCAGAGTATCTTAAAAGTCTCGTACTATCTCAAAATGTTTCCAGAGTGCCTCAAACCGTCTCGAACTGTATCAAAACGGCTCATAGTGTCTCAAAAGTCTCAGACTGTCGCAAAGTGGCTCCAGAGTGCCTCAAAACGTCTCAGAGTATATACAAAAGTCTTCTGAGAGTATCTCAAAATTCTTAGACTGTCTCAAATTGTCTCCAGAGTGCCTCAAACCGTCTCAAAGTCTACCAAAACATCTCAGAGTATCTTAAAAGTCTCGGACTATCTCAAAATGTTTCCAGAGTTTCTCAAACCGTCTCAAACTGTATCAAAACGGCTCATAGTGTCTCAAAAGTCTCAGACTCTCGCAAAGTGGCTCAAGAGTGCCTCAAAACGTCTCAGAGTTTATAAAAAAGTCTGAGAGTATCTCAAAGGTCGTAGACTGTCTCAAATTGTCTCCAGAGTGCCTCAAACCGTCTCAAAGTCTACCAAAACGTCTCAGAGTATCTCAAAAGTCTCGGACTATCTTAAAGTGTTTCCAGAGTGCCTCAAATCGTCTCAAACTGTATCAAAACGGCTCATAATGTCTCAAAAGTCTCAGACTGTCGCAAAGTGACTCCAGAGTGCCTCAAAACGTCTCAGGGTGTGTAAAAACTTCTCAGAGTGTATAAAAACTTCTTAGAGTTTCTCGAAAGTCTCATACTGTTGCAAAGTGGCTCCAGAGTGCCTCAAAACGTCTCAGAGTGTATAGACACTTCCTGGAGTGTCTCAAAAGTCTCAGACTGTCTCAAAATGTCTCCAGAGTGCCTCAAAGTGTACCAAAACGACTCAGAGTATTTCAAAAGTCTCATACCGTCTCGAAGTGTCTCAAAATAATCTAGGGAACAAGATTTAATTTTGTTATAACTTTTTTGGTATGAAATATCTAAACTTCCTGGCAATTGTTAAGCATTCTGAAAATGAGGTTGTCGATCTCCAGTTGGTTTGTGGTGGTCTAGAGATTAGAAAGACAATCAAAAATCTGTTGTTTCGTGTGGAAAGCTCCTTGATGAAGCAAAAGTCTTCGTCCCATCGAATCCCAAAGATTTCGATGGGATTGAGATCGAGGGACTGCGCAGGCCAAGATAAAACTTTGATTTGCGCATTTTCAAGATATTCGTTGTCTAAGTGTGCTGTGTGTAGACGGGCATTGTCATGCATGAGCTGGAAATTCGGGCCGACTTGTGCAGCATATGGACGCACAATGGGTTGAGGAATGTTGTCACGATAACTGGCGGCATTCAATGCGAATACTGCCCCATACCATAACTGTACCACCTTGGAAACTGTACACCTCCTGGACAGCGGCAAGACGTTCCAGATTTCCAGATCGTCTCCACTAACGAACTCGAGGCGTATCACGATGAAAACCAAAGCGAGATTCATCCGTGAAGAGTACAGTACGCCATTTTTGATGTCCCCAGTTTAAGTGTTCGTGTGCCCTCGCTAATCTTATACCGCGATTGCCACTAGTTAATGGGGTACCCGAAGCGGTCTAAGGGGGTTAAAGTTGAACTCGTGCAATCTGTTTCTCACAGTTTTACACCTCACAACGACATTGTGTGTACGGTGCAGCTCACTTGCTTACTGACCTGCTGTGATTGTTCGGTCTTGTATAGAATTCGTTGCTCTAGTATTTCTCTAACATCGCCAGTCCCACGGTATCTTCTCATCAAACGACAAATAACTCTGGGTGATGAGTTAAGGACTCCAGCTACACTTCTATAGTTTCGACCCACTTCTGCTCTCAATTGCTCTTCGTGACTTAAATGTTGTCTTTCCATCTTTCTCCACTCACTGAACACTAAATTTGAATAACCTAGATTGTTTTGATGTGAGTATTTGCGCTGTTAAAACCTTGTTCCATACTTAACTTTTCTTTGGTAATAGAGAACTGAAATTTTTATTAGTTTATATCAATGAAATATCACATAAACAATTCTTAATCATTACATCGCCCGAACTACAACAAATACTCAATTTAAACCTACAGAAAGGCATTAAAATTGACTTAAACTAGCTCAACCGGTTACATCCTGTCTTTAACAGGTGAATGTATTCATTCACGTTCTACCTACATCTCTAAATTACTTCTGTTGAATGCTTGCTGGCGATAATAGAACTTTGTGGGGACGCCAAGCAGGATTTAGTCGAGATTGTTCTAGCATCTTATTCGAATGACTTTAATGATACCGTTTTCCGTTCGATTTCGGATTTGTACAATGTACGATCTAACGTAAGTTAACTTGAAATGGTTAATCTAAATTGACACCTAACAATATATACAGATACATTCAAACACAAACGGAACATAGGGATTTAATGTATTCTCCGATCTAAATAGTCCACCAGCAAAACATTTCTATAAGTTCACTTCAATGAGTATCAAGTATTGATCTGGACAGCTGGATTCAGAACCACTCTAAGAAACCCCGCCCCTTCTCCTTCCAAAATTTGTTAGTTATGTGCGATGTGTGTGCGAACTGCGATTTAGTATTGAATAATTATTTGAAGGGGGTAGTAAACGTCGCTACATATTGAAACAATATGCTTACGTTTTATGTTGTTAAAATCGAAAATTAATTGTTAAATTCTCTTTAACAATTAATGTTTCTAGTTAAGACAATATGTTTTGATGTTCTGATCAATGATTCCAGAATTCCAGTTTAACAAGTCACTATTAGGTTTTTAGGCTCTTTTCTGGGTGCTCTGAACGAAGATAGGCGATGACTACTGCAAATTATTCTCTATTTTGGATTTGTGTTACTAGTAATTGAAAGCTCAGACCAATCCAATCTTCAATATTTCCTAGAATATCATCTGTCATCTACCAAGGCAACGGTAGAAGTATGCACCCAAGGTACAATGTCTACAGTTTGTTTATTATTTCTGGACCGATGGAAATCTGCTATATTCTACATTGAAGTTCTAGGCGTGACTTTCCATATTTTTAAACATTCTAATTTGGTCGTTATTGAGAAAAATTAGTTGCAAGGTGTTGTAACCGTACCCTTCGGTTGTTCGTGACTTGGGCCGCTAGAGTGGCCACTCGAGACTCTTCTCAAGGGTGGTTATACTCCATGTTAGTGCTGCACTAGGTATGTCAGAGGTTGTCAGACTATAAGAAGCTTTAGGGCGCCACTACCTTTTAGACGTCGGCGAAAGAACAAAATGAATTTAAACAAAAGGAAAACTAAGGTGAAAAAGGTAGAAACACCTTGTAGAAATTAAATTAATATATTTACTGAAAAAATTAAAAACTCTTATAGCCGGGTGGATAAGAAATCAAAAAAGAAGTTGAAACATTAATTTTATTCTGCCAGGAACGGAACAAAGATGAAATGAAGCCTGTACTTTTTCTGGTACTTATCTTAAATATCTTCTCCGGGAAGGGTGTGCAGAGACGTGGACCTGGAGGCATCCCAGTGGTTTTCAGAGAGGTCCTTGAGGTATCTTGAAGGTGTCATTGAACAAGCGGTATCTTTGAGGTATCCTAGCAGTTAACGGTATCTTAGCTGCTAACGGTATACTAGCTGTTAACGGTATCCAAACTGTTAACGATATCCAAACTGTCAACCGTATACTAGCTGTCAACGGTATACTAGCTGTTAACGGTATCTTAGCTGCTGTGCTTACTACAGCAATTTAGGTAGGAAAGATATAAAGACGATAAAAATGGAGGTGTTTCCTCGAAGAAAGTCAACAGCGTCAACAACGTCCTTCGTGGCGTTGTAAAAATGGAAGCGACCGTTGGCAGATATCAATTGTCTTATGGTTAGGGTTGAAGATTGAGGTGGCTAATGAGACGACGAGCGGGAATTAGAGAAAGATTTGCGATATAAATTTGAAAGTCGAAACAGGTCGATAGACATGTTACAGTGTCCAAGAACCGTTCTCCATAATACTTGACCAACAATATATAAGCTACATATTCCGAAAATTGAAAAAGCGAAACCATCGGGGAATCGAACCCGGGAACCCTCGGCTAGAAGCCCATACGCTAAGCCCCAGCGCTACGACGGTTCGTACCTATCAATGTTCGGATCGGTATTATATGTTACCATTAACCGCGACTGCGTCTTACAAATATCATCAGGTTTTAGATAATGGTCACAGTTTCTGGATTACCAAGTAAGGTACGTTTTCAGATATTTTTAGGAAGCTCTAAAACAGTATATTGAGAAGTAACACTGATATGATATTTTAATTGAATCATTCATTTTTATTGTGAAGATTGTGTAGTTGTCTTATCATAAGTAACAAAGATGAAGCGGGTATTCTGTGTCAGTGACTAGTATGGATTTTTGTACCTCCTTGATATTATAAAAACAAATAATAACGAAGCTTTATATATCAATTTTGTTTACTTTCTTAATTAATATCACCCTTCTAACTCAATTTGTTTTTATTTAATACTTTCCTTTTAAAATTATTTCGTAACTTTTCCTCAAAACTTTGGGTTTTTGAAATATTGAATGTTTCTCTAGAGAGAAAAAGGGAGAGATTGAGAGAAAGACCAAACATGTTTCTCGAGTACTTTCTATTCATTTCAATAAACGTGAAGACGAATTACAGTTATAAGTTCGTTAAAAGTTTATTTCTGATGGCTCTTCGGAGAGTTATATATAACCTATCTCGGAGTTTTAATCGCGAAGCAGAATTTAATAATAAAATTTCTAGCAATAAAAGTTTAAAATAAGTCTTGATTTTATGTAGGTGCACAAACGTAACAAAAAAATTAGCTCTACAACAATACCTATATCATTTTCTATCACATAGTTTCAGAATGTTCAAAAGCTTTGCAAAAGTTTCTTGGCTCATCATAAATCTAAAAAGAAAGAACCTGAAAATTAAAAAATTATTAGTTAGGTTATAAAATCTGACACCGGTAAAAGTAGAAGAAGTACACTTATGAACATATCTAACAAAGTGTGAATCTAGATTTGTCAACTCGAACGGAAGAAAGGAGATGACAACTGAAATTAAAACAGATGTCAAATAATTTTAAAATTTTTTAACTAAAAGATAAAAATAATAATAAATTATTTGGAGACATTAAAAATAAACTTTGATATCAGAAAAAGATCAAATTATAAACAATCATGTCAAATAACAGAAATCAAAAATTATTAAATGAATTTGATTGGTCAGCAAATATAGAAAAACTTAAAATCAAAGAGACATATGGATGTTAGAAAAAAGATAGGAAAAATTTGATATTGGTTGCTATTGATTAGAAACGGTTAGTTACAAAAAATATACAGAATTGAGAAGTATAAGCTTTTTCAAGTTTAAAAATTTATTTAAAATTAGACTACGTTGTGTTAAAAGTGAAACTATAAAGTGATTTGGTGTTGCTAACCTTTCCTTAACAAGTTCCTGTTGTTGGTCCTGTGGACTTTTCCAAAAATTATTGTACTATACTGAACTACTTCTTTTTAGTGGATTAAAATCTTCCTTACAGAAATAAATGGTATTTATTGAAAATTAACTGTTGGGTTTGAATATAGTAAACGGAAAAGGATGTATATGTTTTTTTTTTGAATTCAAATCTTACATTGCTACTTTGTATAATTTTGTAAGTGATTAGAATCGTAAAACATTAGTGGGAAATATTTATATTTAAGAATTTACGACCTTAAAATCCAAACAGGAGGTACAGAAATTTCTAATTTATTATCTTACCAGAAACTTTTCTTGCGAGTTATATATACGAAATAATAGACCACTTGTTTAAAGGCTAGTAAATCACGTAGAAAATCCATTTTACGACCTGTTCAACGTATTTAAACCAAAATATGTTGTTCTATTTTAAAATAAATAAGGTTTCTTTGCTGGTAATGGCCACGGTTATTGGGTAATAAAATATATTAAGCCATTTTTTTGTTTGGTAATTTAGACGTTAAAAATATGCGCATTAAAATTGGGTTACCTTTTGATCTTTTTATTACTTTGTTTTTTTTTCTCAAATATTTTCGTAGCAGAAGTGTTCAGTGTACTCAAAAATAAGATACCGGCTCCGAAGTAACAAACAACAATTATTCCGATTTCTATTGTCTACGCTAATAGTGATGAGCGATATCGTGATTTTTTAATCACGTTGTGAAGTGATATCGTGATTTTTTAATATCAGTTATTTGAAAACGTGACGTAATCACGACATTCGATATTCTGTTGAATATACGATGGGAAAAATATATCCATATTCATCGGTATCAGTATATCACATTTTGTTGTATTTTCAGAATTTACCTACTAAACTAAAAAAATGTTTTCAAATGGCTGTATCATAAATAGATATCCGAGTCACCGTACCCTAAGAATATGGTGAATACAAAATATTAAAATACCGTTCGCCGTTCTTGTTCCTCGTTTCTGGTAAAAAGAGCACGAAGTCTCTTTATGAAATTCAACTTTGTTGTCGAATGAGGAAGATGACGTCACGCTTTGCTGATAGGAACTATGACTGACTGTGATTTGTTCGTATCAGTGAAAAAGTAACAGTTCGTGAAATATCGCTCAACACTAATCACGGACAACTTCAGAATGATGGATAGAAATAGCATTTTTTACTGACTTAAATATAAGTCGAGAACAAAAGTTGATTGGTTTTGGTAAATTTGAGTACTAGTGCGTATTACTTGGATACTATAATAATTTAAAAATGTAAAAAAGCAAGCGTTCTCGTTTCTGGTGAAAAGAGCACGAAGTCTCTTTATAACCTTAAGGTAATGGTCGAAATTCAACTTTGTTATCGAATGAGGGAGATGAAGGTCAAGGAGATTTTATTATATTCGATTCAGATGCATTCATTCGATTCATTGTCGTTTTCGCTGGCTGTGATCACGTCACGCTTTGGATTTGCTTATAGGAACTGTGACTGACTGTGATTTGTTCGTATCAGTGAAAAAGTAACCGTTCGTGAAATATCTCTCATTACTAATTTGAATGCTCTTAGTATCTATCTAGATTGGAAGCAAGTAGGTCGTATCGTTTCGCGGCACTGCCATTTTTCTATTTATCTACGTGTTCATTCTAATATTAAAAAGTTTAAACCCTGATTTACGAAACAAGATTTGAGTTTTTTGAGCGGCTGATTGATTACCAGTTTTAAGGTGAGCCTTAAAAAGCATAGTGTATAGTTGCTTGTCAGATACATATATGACAATGAATCGAATGAGTGAATCGAAATATAATCGAAATCGAAGATAATATTGACCTCTTCATCGCTCTCATTCGACGAAAATTCGTCTCAAACTATGGAAAGAATGTTCAAATTAAAAAATTGGAAATTTTTTGAATTTTGACACTTTTTCGGTAAAAAACACTTTTTTTGGGGGGGTGGAAAAAGACATTATTGCGATTTCCGGGCAAAGTTAAAATTCTAGAAAAAAAAATTGGATATAAAAGTTGTAGATCTTGGAAAAATCTACAACTTTTTCATCAATGACTTTTCCGCATAACCTCAGAATTAGTTCGAAAAACACAAAAAACTGCATTTTTCGATTTTTATTTTTAGTTTCGTCAAAAATTGTTCGATTTCGATGAAAATTTGGTAGTAGGTAGTTTTCATGGTAACAAACCCCCAAAAAAATTTTCTATTAAAAATATTGGAAATTTTTCGAATTTTGACGTTTTTTAGGTAAAAAACACTTTTTTTGGGGGGTGGAAAAACACATTATTGCGATTTCCGGCCAAAGTTGAGTTCCTAGAAAAAAAATTGAATATAAAAGGTGTAGATCTTGGAAAAATCTACAATTTTTTCATTAGTGACTTTTTGACATAACCTCAAAATTAGCTCGAAAAACGCAAAAAACTGCATTTTTCGTTTTTTATTTCGTCAAAAATTTTTCGATTTCGATGAAAATTTGGTAGAAGGTAGTTTTAATAGTCACAAACCATGAAAAAAAATTCTAATAAAAATATAGGAAATTTTTCGAATTTTGACGTTTTTTCGGCAAAAAACACTTTTTTTGGGGGGGGGGGGGGTTGGAAAAAGACATTATTACGATTTCTGGCCAAAGTTGAGTTCCTAAAAAACAGTTAAATATAAAAGTTGTATATCTTGGAGAAACCTACAACTTTTTCACATAACCTCAAAATTAGCTCGAAAAAGGCAAAAAACTGCATTTTTCGTTTTTTATTTTTAATTTCGTCAAAAATTGTTCGATTTCGATGAAAATTTGGTAGAAAGTAGTTTTAATAGTCACAAACCATTAAAAAAAATTTCTAATAAAAATATAGGAAATTTTTCGAATTTTGACGATTTTTCGGTAAAAAACACTTTTTTGGGGGGTGGAAAAAGACATTATTGCGATTTCTGGCCAAAGTTGAGTTCCTAAAAAAACAGTTGAATATAGAAGTTGTATATCTTGGAGAAATCTACAACTTTTCCACATAATCTCAAAATTAGCTCGAAAAACGCAAAAAACTGCATTTTTCTGATTTTTATTTTTAGTTTCGTCAAAAATTGTTCGATTTCAATGAAAATTTGGTAGAAGCTAGTTTTCATAGTCACAAATCATGAAAAAAAATTTCTAATAAAAATATTGGAAATTTTTCGAATTTTGACATTTTTTCGGTAAAAAGCACCTTTTTTGGGGTGTGAAAAAATACCTACATTATTCCGATTTCCTTCATCGCTCTCTCATTCGACTAAAATTTGTTAACAAGATCGAATTTTGTTTTATTCATTATCATAAGATTATAAAGAGACTGCGCAAATAGCAAATATAGATAATCTTACGAAATGAAAATAGATGCAATTTTTCCCATTGTATTTTCAAAACAAAATATCAAATGTCGTGATCACGTCACGTTTTAAAATAACTGATATGATAAAATCACGATATCATTTCACAACGTGATTTAAAAATCACGATATCGCTCATCATTAATTCAAATGCGTTTCTAAATACGTTTATATTTTTACCCCTTCTCTAATTTGGCGGTAAATATGAATGCATCCAATGCCTCTAGCTGTCCAAACCATCCCGGCGCTCCCCTATACGAAAATATAAAATTTTCTGACACCAGGCCCAGCACATCTACCTTAAAAAATTGTTTGTTCAATTTTCTCGCCTAACAATTTTCTATACGTAAAAGTATAATTTCTAAGTTTTAATAACAAAACACACAAAAACCGAGCCAATAAAGTTATCAAAAACCTTTGAAAGGGGTAATAGTACACATTAGCTGAAATGTTTGCAACACTTTATTCATTGTTTGGATTGCGGTCGGAGATCTCTCCTTTGGGACAATTTCGAGTGGTCACTGTTTATTTAGTCGGAACCGTCCACTGCTCGGTGGCATCACGGCCCTTGTCAATAATCCCGCTTCTCCAGCGACCAGTTTGGGAAAATGAGATTTCTATTTGCATTTTTCCTTGTTTGGGGATCAACACAGATCGTGGACTGTTTTTTAAAAGTTTGATTAGGCGGTTACCTTCGATTCTCATTAAATAGAACGACGTTAGGACCATTATCATGTTTATGAATGCTGGTAGCATATAAAAGTCTGGGAATTTAATTTTGAACAACAATATTTTAGCCTTGTCTAACCCACCAACAATCTGAAGCATACCTCCATCAACTTGCATCTAATAGTAATAGGGATTATTGCTTCTGTTGCAAAAGGAATATACTGATATGAATTTTTAATTTATGTTGTTAATAAGTGTTTTAATTTATTTATTGTAATATATTTATTTGGGCGCCAATTGATATGAATTTTAATTTAAATATTAGTGATATCATACATCACTCACCTTTTATGATGACTCTTCACCTCAGGTTGGGTTCATGGGTCTAATGCTCACTTAGTTTCTTTTTTTATTTTATTATTTAATATATCCTCAGGCCGGTCCTGTGTCCTTGCCCTTGAATAATAGGAACTATCCAACCGTGAAACAGTTTTGCCAACTTAATAGGAAGAAAACTTTTTTATTAGAAATTTATGAAATATTATTTAATTTATTTTTTAATGAACGGCGTATTTATATAGAATTGATAAGTAAATACATAAGAAACAATTCAAAACACTTATCTAAATGATATTTCGCTCAACGTTCACACTAAATGAAGTTCTTATATCTAATAAATATATGAAAATTATGCAACTCTTTTTACATGTAACACTAATAACCAAAGACAAAATAGAACATCTGTTTTTAAAAGATTTTATATACAAATTGAACGATATTGTAATCGTAACGAAGATGAATAAATATTAAGTTCTGGATTTAATCACACGCACGTAAGTTTAATGATTTAACTTATAGTTTATGGAATACATTTTTATCTTGTATTATTTTTTTAAAATTTTCTATGTTTTAGACCTTTCTGGCCCTTGGAGTCCCTCGTAGAAGTGGTTTCAATATGACTTCGGGGTCGGCTTGGGAAGATTTTCAGTTTTGTTTACCTCTCGGAATTTTCACTCATGGTTTGTTTAAGGAATTTTATATTTACAGAGATTATTCAACCTCTGTTTTTAACAGTGTTAAGGAAAGGTTAGCAACACCAAATCACTTTATAGTTTCTCTTTTAACACAACGTAGTCTAATTTTAAATAAATTTTTAAACTTGAAAAAGCTTATACTTCTCAATTCTGTATATTTTTTGTAACTAACCGTTTCTAATCAATAGCAACCAATATCAAATTTTTCTTAACATCCATATGTCTCTTTAATTTTAAGTTTTTCTATATTTGCTGACCAATCAAATTCATTTAATAATTTTTGATTTCTGTTATTTGACATGATTGTTTTATAATTTGATCTTTTTCTGATATCAAAGTTTATTTTTAATGTCTCCAAATAATTCATTATTATTTTTATCTTTTAGTTAAAAATTTTTAAAATTATTTGACATCTGTTTTAATTTCAGTTGTCATCTCCTTTCTTCCGTTCGAGTTGACAAATCTAGATTCACACTTTGTTAGATATGTTCATAAGTGTACTTCTTCTATTTTTACCAGTGTCAGATTTTATAACCTAACTAATAATTTTTAATTTTCAGGTTCTTTCTTTTTAGATTTATGATGAGCCAAGAAACTTTTGCAAAGCTTTTGAAAATTATGAAACTATGTGATAGGATTTTAATAAATTAGAGATTATTATTATAAAGATTCCCGTTTAAAGTTTGGGTTGTAAATATTTGTCAGGTGATTTGTTTATATTTTATTTAGATTTTATACTGAAATAACCCTTGTTTGGTGTATGTGTTGTATGATTTCACTTTCCATATCAATACAGAGCATTTCAATGAAAACTATCCATCCCACATAATTCTAAAGGCGTCAGTTTTATGAAAAAATGAAAAAACACGTCAAAAATCATATAAAGGGAGACGTCTTTTTGCTCATATGTAGACCCCCCCATGGTCACAACTCCCAATTTTTTAAATGGTACACCCTATACATTATTGCATCGTTTGATTCTCCTCGACCACGTGGTTGGTGATTTACGACCTTTTTATATTTCTGGTCGTACTTTACCTGCCCGTAAATTATTATCGCTATTTAATAAAGTAGCGGTTCAAACAACTTCTTTATTTTGGGATGCGCCATCTTCTTTATAACATAAATTACCCAAATGAGCAAATATAGTATTACTCAAACTTTTGTTTTTTTTTCAGCATCAATGCACCCATTCTTTTGTAACTCCATAAATATCATACCGAATGAGAGTCAATTCGACACGTTGTCGTGATATCCTCAAAGTGACGACGTTGACATGGTATGGTTTCCCTTGCAGGCAGCATCCTTCAAGGATATTAACCCCAAATAACAAGCGAATAACGAAATATACGACGACGCATGATTCGAATGCATCACTTTCAGCGATGAGCATAATCGCAATGCTTGCTTGATTCAATTACATTTTATATAATCCTGCACTCGAATGGATGGCTATGGAAGGACCACCGTCGAGTGCATTTGTCATTCGGCAGTTCCGCCTGATCTGACAGGTTTGCCACAGAACAGGACTGGCGACTAAATCCATTTTACTAAATATTCAACTTAAACAAGATAGAAAGTTGATGACATATACTATAAAAACAGGAAATTACTCCTACTCTTATTTTTCTGATTATTATAACCACTTTCAACTGTCTCTTTACATTTTTCCTCTTTTATTCTGGGATATCTTGGATATATAGTGTGATGCCTTTTGGCCCAATATAATAATAAATATTTAAAATAAGAATTACATTGCCTTGATCTTATTTCAACAAAACGTTCGAACATTTAATTATTATATAAATATAAATCAAGAAGGTTATTGAATAGAAAGTCAAGTTCAAAGTGTGAAGTAAGACAAAACAGTAATATGTTTATTCGTTTTATTTGAACTTGACTGGTTATATAAATATGCATTCAATATTTACTATAGGAGAAGTTGATTTAGAATAAGTCATGAAGAACATTCCATATAGTCGAATGGTCAGAGATCAGTGATCTCTAACCATTAAATATAAGTATGCTATACGGCTATATCTCACTTGCCTAGTACATCTAGATTAGATTAGGTGGCTGGTGTAGGGAGGAGGAACTGGCAGTGAACCCTCACAAAACTGCACTGGTACCGTTTACAAAAAAGAGAAATTTGCAAGGTCTACAAAAGCCACAAATTAACGGAGTGGAAATTCCATTTGCTAAAGAAGTTAAGTACCTAGGGGTAATCTTTGACCAGAAGCTTACATGGAATTCTCACATCGCACAAGGCCAGAATCGCTCTCGAAAGGTGTAGGCAGATGTGTGGGAAGAATTGGGGATTGAATCCCAACATGACCAAATGGTTATATACACAGGTGGTGAGGCCAATGATAACCTATGGATCAGTAGTCTGGTGGCCCAGGACACTGCAGATTGGGGCGCAAAGGCAGTTAAGTGGTATCCAAAGGCAAGGTTGCCTAAGTATCACAGGGGCCATGAGAACGACGCCGACTGCAGCCCAGGAGGTAATACTGAACCTGCCACCTCTGCATATCTTCGTTCAGGGAAATGCAAGATCTGTAAGTCACAGATTATTACAGGGGCCTCCTCCGATAAGTCAAGGACAAGGTAAGGTCCACAAAAAGCTATATGAAGAAATAAAGGCAGATCCAATACTGGGAATGCCTATGGATCAGATTGCTCCACAATATAGTTTTAAAAATGAATACACAGTAATCATTCCAGAGAGAAAGGACTGGGATACAGGGCCTCCTATAATAGCGAATCTCAACTGGTACACTGATGGCTCTAAAACAGACTCTGGAGTAGGAGCCGGAATATATGGGGAACAAGAGAAGATCACGATCTCTCTAAGCCTTGGGAAACATGCCACTGTCTTTCAGGCAGAGGTAATGGCGGTGCAATGCTGTGCAGAAGAGTTGATGAGACGGGAGGTAGATAGCCAAAGAATCGTCATCTACTCCGATAGCCAAGCAACACTAAAAGCGATAAGCTCATATCGGACGACGTCAAATCTGGTGTGGGAGTGTCGCAAGGCCCTCAACAGACTAGGTAGTCATAATAGAGTGACCCTAGCCTGGGTGCCAGGCCATCAAGGAATAAAAGGCAATGAAAAGGCCGATGAATTAGCCAAGCAGGGAGCGACGGAGGTCATGATAGGGCCAGAACCTTCCTGCGGAATTGCTAAATGCCTCACCAAGGAGAGCATCCACCAATGGATAAACAACCAGGCGTTGCGCTGGTGGCATGAAACTCCGGGGCAAAGGCACGCTAAGCTATTCCTTAAAAGCCCTTCGGTCAGACTGTCACGCGACCTACTATGTCAAAGTCGAGAAACGACGAGGATGATGGTGGGAATGCTGACAGGGCATTGTAGGCTAAGGAAGCATATGCACACAATTGGCCTAGCAGATGACAGCCTATGTAGGTTATGCCAGGAAGAAGACGAAACCGCGGAGCACTTACTCTGCGAGTGCGAAGGCCTAGCAAGGGTGCGGTTTCACCTATTCGGAGAAGAAAAACCGAGGGCAGAGAGCTACGCAAAGGAGGCGGTATCCAGGCTAATAGGTCTAATAAAAAGAATAAAGCTAGATATCGAGCTCTAAATATGGCGGAGGACCACAATAGATCTGCAAAGGTCGCAGTGGGATAGGACAAAGAGCCACTCCAATTCTAATCTAATCTAATCTAGTACATCTAATAAATTGGTGACTACTGTACCACTTGTTGATGATACTGGAGGTAATGTAAGAATTTGGACCAATTTTGAGCTGCCCTTTTTGTACTTTAAACATTATAAGACGCCTGTCTACTGATTTTAAATAAAAAAAGTTTGGCAGTTATGAAAATAAATAAAAGTATTCAACTGGATCAGACCCTGTTTAGTTGCCGGATCGCTAGTAGTTGGTTTTCGGACGCACGCGACTGTCAACGCCAACAACAACAACGACGCAACGATGCCGGCGAGGTGCACGGCCGTCAGATCAACAAATCACATTAAACACAAATAATCACATTAAACTCTCCGCTGATTTATACAGCACGTTATTTAAGCGACCTCTTTTGGCATAAATCACTGTTAAACCGTTTAGCAGACATCAGCTACTAGTTATTCGTTTCTATTTAATACTTAATAGTTCCCTGTGTGACTTTTAGGTACGTTTTTATTAAATTACAATGAAATTATTTCTATCTGGGGAGCTAGTCTGGATTCGTGAGAAAAATAATTTTTTTGTAAAAATAAGTTTGTTTGAAAAGATTATTTAGTACGGGGAAGTGAGGTCGAAAAATCTACCTAACACTAGGTTATTGAATCCAATCTGTAAATTAATTCATGTGTACAAAAGGGGCAATTATTCCAGCGCGAGCAACGAAGCTATGGCGCGGCAACAATTAAGCGGTATGTATGTATGTATATTGGGGTGACATTCACTGAGACCTAAAAGATCTATTGTGCCCCCTTACTTCTACTCAGTTCCCGAGGAAAGTCTCAGAGACTAGTAGCTCCTTTAGACCTATTTCCTGGAAGAATTTTAGGATAACTGCAGGCTTTAATTTAGGTAAGTGTCCCTCTTCTATCCAGTAGTCTCCTAGGTGCTGTGTCCTAGGATTCTGGATTGCTGCAAGTATGTGGATGGAGGTTTCTTCTTTCATTCAACAGAATCTACACTTTTCTTGCTCCACTATTTTGAGCTTTTTCAGGTGCCCATAAGGGTGTTTCTGTCACCCTTTTTGCTAGTTCATCTTCTATTTCAATTCCTTCTATTCCAGTGTGTCGTGGAATCCACAGTAAGGTGACTACATTATTCTCGCCTAGTTCATTGGGTTTGCCTAGGCATTCCCACACCATTTAGGAACTGATTCCACAAGAGCTATGTGCTTTATTGGCTGCTTGACTATCCGACATTATGATAATCCTTTGCCTTCTATATCATTCATCAATATTGAACTGGGCACACTTTCTTATGGCGTGAATTTCCGCTTTAAAGATACTCGGGGTTTTTCCCAAGCTTTCAGAGTGTCCGTACACTCCTATCCCAGTTGCTTTTGAGCCGTCTGTGTACTATTGAATGGCATTCTTTCCAAGTCTGGTAATGGTATTTTGATCCCATTCCTTCTTGTTGCTTAATTCCGTAACGAATTTCTTTGAAAAGTTATACTTTACAGGTTTTCTGATATCTAAGAAGCGAGGAGGTGTTTTTTTTAATGATTCCCTCTCTACTTAGTCGGTATCTTGTTTTTTTGCAACACTTTTCACCACCATATGTAGTGGTGTAAGGTTGAAAATCACTTCCATGGCCCGCAGTTAAGCAGGTTCTCATTGCTCCTGTGATGCATATACAGGCTAGTCTTTGAATTTTGGAGAGGTTTCCTCTGGTCGTCAATAGGCTAACTCTACTAATTTACGCAATGGCTCCATAAGTGATCATTGGTCTCACATAGCAGTGTACATCCAGCTCAGGATTTTTGGACCAAAACCCCAATTTCTGCACACCATTAGAGCCATTTGTGCTTTGTATATAATCTCCTTTTCGAGTTTGTTCCACAGTAGTTTACTATGGATGGTTTTTGTGGGGTGGATGTCCCACTCGCCTACATCAGCTATTTGCAATATCATCGGCATATCCTTGGCAGGATACTCCGAGGTCAGTCAAACCACACAGGATTTCGTCAACCGTCAGGCTCCACATTAATGGGGATGCTACTCCTCCCTGTGGACATCCTCTAATTGTACAGATAGAGACAATGTCTTTGCTCGTCCTCGTCTCTGCTACTCTAGTGGTGAGCGTTTCCTACATCCATTTGGATGTTGTGCTGTCTACACCTCTTCTATTCAATGCCCATGGGAAGTATTGTCAAAAGCTCCTTCTATATCCAAAAAAGCACATACTACGGTTTTTTGGTTGTCTAGAGCACCTCGGATATTCTCCGTGAGTTGTACCAGTGAGGTCTCCATAGATTTGCCTGCGCGGTAAGCATGCTGATGCAGATGGAGAGGCATTTCCGTTCTAGCTTTTTCCATCTTTTTGAGCACAAATGATGCTAGACTAATTGGTCTGAAAGATTTGGGGTTTGTTGTGTCCCATTTCCCAGCTTTTGTAATGAAGGTTACTCTTTTCCTTCTCCATGCTTCTAGCATATTACCCAGTTCTAAGCTGCTTCGACTAATAATAACCAAATGTGGTAAAATTTTGTCTTGTCCTTGCTGGAGCAATGCTGGGAAAATCCCATCGGCTCCTGGTGCCTTGAAAAATAATTAGGCGTTATGATGAGAGAAGTAACGCTTGCGCCGAGTCTACTCTAAAGACTATGTTGACTTTTAGCTTGTTGTCTTCACAGTTCCTTTATTTTTATTTTCTTGGCTATTTCTTTCAATACTCTTTCTAATTGATTATTTTGTGCACAACTGGCTTTCCATTAAATCACACAACCTAAAACGCATCTGCAGCTTTTTAACCAAATTTTTTGTAGGCACAATTCGAACCGATGTCATATTATTCTTCTTACCAGGAAGTGAAAAACGGAGTAGAGATCTTTCAATAACTATAAATAAAATACTTATAACTGAAGATCTATTTAGCTTGAAATAATAATTTTCAATGCTACTTGAAATTAATCTACCACTTCGGTTTTAATTAAATTATTGAGCGTAACATAAAAGAAGAAAAACTTAAATATCGTTATAGCTGTCGGTTATAAAGAAAACCATTATTATTGTACTGTAGTAACCCTATCTCTCAACCTGATAAGTAATTGTTCTGTGCAATAAACTTTAATAAAAGGCAATTGTTTTTCTGCGGGCTTCCAATTTACAGGATGGAACACCTTGAATTTTTGGCAGGAAGTTGTTTAAGCTCATTTTATAAATACGTTGAAAGCTCAATAAAACGGTTCAAACTTTGAAATGGATCACATTGAGTTAGTTGTTGAGTAGATAATTGCTTTTTTTTCATTTTGTCACAGTACATGAAATTCGTAAAAGATATGAATATTTTATTTAAAATGCCATCCGAGGTATATAAAATTACTTGGGAAGGTTTAAGAATGTGAAATTCTCGCTATTAATTGTTATAAACCCTGTTTTTCGCAGTTTTTTCAGGAACAGTACAAGTTAATCTCTGTTGAGATTGAGATTAAAATTAATATGGGCCTTATGTTCTTCTAGGATCCTCTCCACCTCTATTGTGTTTGCCCTCATTTTATGCTAGGGTTCCTTGTCTAGATGCTCCCTTATTACTAGGTTCTATAGACCTGATCAGACAGTGGAGAGAATAAACAAGGACGTAACGGAGTGGGGTTTTATGCTATAAAGAACATTAGAAGTAATATAATCAACTTCAAACCAGAAAATGGAAGAACCGCAATACTAAGATTAAAAATGAGGAAGAACACCATAAGCATAGTAAATATTTATGCATCAACAGAAACTGAAGAACCGCAGCCAAGGACGAATTCTATGACACGCTCATTAAAGTTTGCGAAGAAATACCAAAGAAAAACGAAACAATAATATTAGGAGACGCAAACGCAAAGCTGGGTAAAGAAACGTACTTAAGAGAAATAATAGGTAACGAAAAAGTAACTAGACATGACAAAACTAACGATTACGGTCAAAGACTCTGCCAGTTAGCTGGAATGATGAACTTGTCAATACTATCAACTAAGTTCATACACCTCATACACAAAGTAACCTGGAGGCACCCAGGAGGACAAGTCGAGAACCAGATAGACCACGTATTAGCCACGAGAGGTATCTGCAAAGAAACAATAGACACAAGAAAGTACAGAGGCGCAAACGCAGACACGGATCACTATCTAGTAATGACAAAAATGAGAGGACTAAAAGAAGCAAAGAAATATAACGCACTAATGAACACAAGCACTCTTAACGTGGAGAGTTTAAGAACTGAAAAAATAAGGAAACAATATGAAGATAAAATTACAGAAAATATTGAAAATCAGACACTTATTACATCAGATATCGAAAATAGTTGGGGAAAAATAAAAAACGTCGTATTGGAAACAGCACAGCAAATAATAGGGAAGAAGATTAAGGAAAAGGAGAAAAAAGAATGGTATGACCAACAGTGTGAAGAAATAAGAAAACAAAAAAAACAGGGCAATATTAAAGTGGATAAATACAAACCAAGGATCGGACAGAAGATCAAACGAGATGATCAGAAATAGGGCAAATGCAACATACAAAAATAAAAAAAATGACTGGCTAAATGGAAAAATTAAAGAAATAGGGGAAGGTAGGCGTAACAACAACCTAAAACAATTCTACAAAAAGATAAAAGCACCGACCAAATATCCCAATAAAACAAGGGGAATAAAAAATGAAAATGGCGTAACAGTATATGAAAGCACGGAAATGATAAACATATGGGAAAATTATTATAACACAATGCTTCATGAAGATGATGTTGAGGACCCCATAACAAGAGATGGAGAAAGAAGATTAAAAATAAACATAGAAATAGAAAAGGAAGCAGGTGGAGACAATATAGTCCGATATATAAAAGCAAGGAGACTGGAATGGATGGGACACATTATGAGAAGAGCACCAACCAAAATATTGAAAAGAATAACAACATGGGTTCCATTGAAGACGAGAACAAGAGGAAGACCACGAAGCAGATAGTGGGATCAAGTAGAGGAAGATATAAAAGCATTGAAAATCAGAGACTGGAAAACAAAATGCAGAGACAGAAGAAAATGGAGAACTATAACAAATGAGGCCAGGACAGATAAAAGATTATAAGAGGAGTAATTCACCTCGTCAATAGGATTAGACACAGCTCTATTGAGCTAGCCATAATCCCTGGGGATCATCCATACATTGAGAGGTTTGTGGATTTTCCTTCCATATTGACGAAAACCTTAGCCTAATCAGGCCTTCGCAGTACATCACATATTCAACTTCTAGTTGGAATATCGTCATTTGTTTGCCTAAGTACAGTAAGTCCCTTGTCTTTGGATTGGCTATACTGGTATATGTTTATGCTCCTACTCCTTCCTCGGTATTTGATCCATCTGTGTAGCAGGCTATTTCAGTATTAGTTGGAGGTCCTTCCCTTCGCTTCTTGTTACGACTATACAAGGGATAGTATTCCCATTATGGGATTGGTTTCCAACTCTTTGTATATCTCTTACGTCTTACCGTTAGTGTGCGTTTGCTCTCTTGCCACAAAGCGACGGTAGGTTGGGTCCTCATAGCTCCCATGGCTGCCAGACGCTGTCTCTGGATGCTGCTTAACTTTTGGATCGCCACAGCCTACTGAATCTCTGGCCACCATATGCCATCTTAGAATGAATCTGATATCCCTGGATCATTTTTGGTTGTAGCCTCCAGTTTTTTTTCCGCAATGCGTGACTCCCAAGTATTTTGTCTCTTGTGCTATTGGAATTTCTATCATTTTAATCCAAAACGTTTCTAAGGGACCATACATTGAAAACTCATAGCGTTTTGAAAATTCTACATGGCGCAGTCTGTACGTACCTTTTTTAAAATTTATTTGGCATTAGTTTGGGAAAATTGTTTTCAAGGTACGATATATCAATTTCGTCAAACATCAATCTGAAATATTCAAAAAAACTTAAATGAAAGTATTTAATTTTTTTGTATATTTTTTAGGTATATGTCACCTTGTAAAAAGGAACCGTCGCTTTTATTAGTTCCACTCTTCCTTCTAATAAAGACCTTCATTTTTAATAGTTCCTAAGTGGAGGTAATGGACCACACCTGCCGAGTTCCCGCATCACCAGACAATAGGTCTTTATGTGTATATTTCTCTTAAACATTATAGGTACATACAAGGTGATCAATTAACCTGGAGGTCATATTAATCAAACACAACCTGGACCAATTGTCACGCTAATATGTACCTTTTGTTATGGTTAAATCTAAGATTAACTCGAAATGGTCGTCTCTTAATTCACTTGATTAGGTAATTGAATGAGAACAAAATTAATCGTATTTAATAGACTCCGTGTTGTAATTTTTCACATAAAGAGGATTGTTTTTTTTTATATTTTTTCATCTTTTGGAACCAATTCTGGAAGCAGTAATTCCACTCGCTTGTTGGTACATTCAAAATACAGTTTTTGAAGGCGTTGACTGCATCTTCTGATGGGGAATGGAACCTTTCACCACGATGTTCATTCTGAAAATTTGGAAAAGTGAAAAAGTCGTTATGACTTAGGTCGGGACTCTATGGAGGATGTAACAGCAATTCGATGTTTACTTGCTTTGAAAACTCAATTGTTTTTCGAGCTGTGCCACAATTAAAAGACAACCCTCGTATACAGTTTTTTATGACATCAACTATTCAGTTATAATATCCCAAGAGCTTCAAAAATAATCGATTATTTTACGAGTAACGAGCATTACGTCGAGTTACGAGTGAAAAATGTTATTTATTAAAATCCATAAAGCGGAACAAAAGTTATAACATTTTTATTGAGTCATCTTTCCCACTCACCCCTACCAGTTATTTTACAAGATAGAGGAAAAAGTACTGGAGTAAACTTACGTAAAATGATATAATAAGTAGGGTTAAGTTAATTTGGGAAAAAATTAGGGGGAAAGATAGGGGAAAGAATAAGGTTAGTTTGGCTAAAATTGGGGCAGAAATAGGGAAAAAATTGGGTTAGGTTGAATCAACAAAAAAATTGAGAAAGCTCAAAGTTCAGGTTAATTTGGGAGAAAATTGGAGGGGGAAAAAGGGTTGGGATTGGGTTAGCTTAGAATAGCATAAAATTGGGGAAAGTCAGCGGGTGGCAAAAGTAACAAATAAGATTGAGGTTAGGTTAATTTGAGAAAAAATTGGGGGAAAATAGGAGAAAGAATTAGATTAGTTTGGAAAAAAATGGGGCAGAAATCTGTGAGAAATTTGGTTGGGCTAGATTAGCAAAAATTGGAGAAAATTAGGGGGGAAGTTATGGGCAAAAGTAGGGAAGTGGAAAGTAGGGTTAAGGTTATTTGGGATTAAATTAGATAGGGGAAATAATAAGGTTAGTTTGGGAATAATTGGGGCAGAAATAGGGGAAAAATTAGGATGGGTTGAATTAACAAAAAAAATTGAGAAAACTCAGAGTTCAGGTTAATTTGACAGAAAATTGGAGGAGAAGAAGGGTTGGAATTAGGTTAGCTTAGAATAGAAAAAATTGGGGAAAGTCAGGGGGTGGCAATAGTATCAAATAAGATTGAGGTTAGGTTAATTTGAGAAAAATTGGGGGGAAAATAGGAGAAAGAATTAGATTAGTTTGGAAAAAAATGGAGCAGAAATATGTGAGAAATTTGGTTATGCTATATTAGCAAAAATTTGGGGAAAATCAGGGGGGAAGTTATGGGCAAAAGTAGGGAAGGGGAAAGTAGGGTTAAGGTAATTTGGGAAAAAATTAGGGGAAAGAATTAGGTTAGTTTGGAAAAAATTGGGACAGAAATAGGGAAGAAATTAGGTTAGGTTGAATCAACAAACAAAAACGTAGCAAGAAATAATTGGAGGGTAGGTTATTTTGTAAGAAAATTGGACAAAAATGGAGGAAATAATTAGGTGAGTTTGAGAAAAAATTGAGTGGGAAATTGAGATACTTTGGATTACCAAAAAAAACATATAGGGAAAAATCATGAACAAAAGTTGAAAAAAAGATTGAGGGGTCCAATACTGATTCGTGAGCCAAATTTTCGTGAACTATACTTGAAAAACCAATTTCACATTTACATTTTCGCGTTTTTTGGGTCATTTTGTTCCATGAATCGATCATTTTATTACAACCAAAAGTTCCTGCTCCAAAACCACCCCATAGTGATAACAACGACTTACACCTCGTTAATTCAATTGTAGCTATACTTGAACCGGAATTAATTAAATGAAAAAATAGCACATCATACAAAAAAATTGAGAAATAACACCTCCACCTCTAACCATAAAATACACATTATTCCTTTCAAAGCAAATATGTTTGCAGACGAAATAGATTGCTGGACAAAGTAGTGAAAATATTTTATATTTAATAGTTACATCAAGAATGTGTCAGTTTAAAATGTCAAATATCGTTAAAAATAAGAATATCAGTGTAGTATACATATAAAAAACAATAGAAAAATAAGATAAAAATACGTCCCTGTACTTACTGTTTCACTCGATCGAAGACCGACAGTACTCTTTAACCAAGTCGATGATGCGGTACGTAAGTATTGGTACTTCGAATATTTAAATTTTGTGGTACTACAACGGTACATTTATCATAGAAAAATGATGTTTTCGTGATATTATTGTGAACTACGCCATCTTGCAGTGGAGTAGGAAACTTGAAATTAATTTCCAGTAGTTCCTCGTATGCGAGTTTGTAATACAGATTTTTTTCTTTAATCTGTACGATAGTTTCTGAGATACTTCGGGTGACCTCTCTTAATCAGACACCCGGTAGATGTAATAATTTGTTCAAAGCAGTACATTGCCCACGATAAAAATAACTCGTAAAACAGGAATTGATGGAATTTAAAGTCATAAGAAATAAATCTCGACACAGAACCAAAGCGACTTTTTAAATAAAACAACATCTGAGTTCCAATAAATATCGTGTAAGGAATTCTCTATCCGTTTTCCAATTTTCGAACCCTTATAGGTACTTATAACCAATCGCAGCAACAGCAATGTCCAAACGGAATTCACGAGATGAAAATAAAAGTAATCTGCTTGTAAATGTGTCACAGTAAAGTCTTCTTTGCACGCCAATAACATCGGCTATCGCGCGACACGTGATATATGTGACACGGTACAGGGAAAATTAGTTTTCTCGACGAGAAAATTGCGCATACCAACGGTGTCTACGGGACACAAAATGCCTTCGGCTCATATATATATACCGGATTGTTTTAAATGGCGTAAAATGCTATCTAAATGTAGGTGGAGAAAATGTTTTGTCAACATTCTTGAAGAAAAAAAAGCTTTTTGTTTCAGTACGTTTAAAGAAAAACCTAATTTCGGTCACTAAATAGTTATTTGTGTATTTAGAGCGTAAAGTAACAGATTGTCGCTTGAGAAAGAATTTTCCTAATTTTTGATAATTTTTGACCATTTTTCAAAATAATGACAATTTTTAACCATTTTTGACAATAGTTGTCAATTTTTAACAGTTTTTAACAATAATTGATAATTTTTAATAATTTTTGATAGTTTTTGACAATTTTTCAAAATTATTGACCATTTTTGATCATTATTGTTGACAATTATGGACTATTTTTCCAAATTTTTGACCATTTTTGACCATATTTCAAAATTCTTTACAATTTTTCTAAAACCTTAACAATTTTTGACAATTATCAACTATTTTTCAAAATTTTGACAATTTTTAACAATAATTGTTAATTATTGACCATTTTTGACAATTTTTGAAAATTTTTGACCATTTTTCAAAATTGTTTTAAAATTCTTGACAATTGACCATTTTTGACAATTTTTGAAAATGTTTGACCATTTTTCAAAATTTTTTAAAGTTTTTGACAATTATTGACAATTTTTGACCATTTTTCAAAATTTTTGACAATTATTGACCATTTTTGACCATATTTCAAAATTTTTTACAATTTTTCTAAAAATTTAACAATTTTTGACAATTATCAACTATTTTTCAAAATTTTGACAATTTTTAACAATAATTGTCAAAAACTATCAAAAATGGACCATTATTGTTAAAAATTGTCAAAATTTTGAAAAATCTTTGATAATTGTCAAAAATTGGTAAAGTTTTTGAAATATGTTCAAAAATGGTCAATAATTGTCAAAAATGGTCAATATTTGTCAAAAATGGTCCATAATTGTCAACAATTGTCGGTAATTATCAAAAATGGTCAATAATTTTGAAAAATGGTCTAAAATTTTGAAAAATTGTCAAAAATTGTCAAAAATTGTCAAAAATTGTCAAAAATTGTCAAAAATTGTCAAAAATTGTCAAAAATGGTCAAAAACTATCAAAAACTATGGTTAAAAATTGTCGATTATTTTTAAAAACTGTCAAAGATGGACAATCATTGTTAAAATTGGTCAATAATCATCAAAAATGGTCGATAATTGTCAAAAACTATCAAAAATGGCCAATTTAGAAAAACGGTCAAAAATTATGAAAAATTGTCAAAAAGGCCCATAATTGTCAAAAACTATCAAAAATGGTCAAAAATTGTCAAAAATGGACAATTATTGTCAAAAGTGGTCAATAATTGTCAAAAATTGTTAAAATTTTGAAAAATGGTCGATAGTTGTCAAAAACTATCAAAAATGGACAATTATTGTTAAAAATTGTCAAAATTTTGAAAAATCTTTGATAATTGTCAAAAATTGTTAAAGTTTTTGAAATTTGGTCAAAAATGGTCAATAATTGTAAGAACCTGTCAAAAATGCTCAAAAATTGTCAATAATTGTAAGAACCTGTCAAAAATGCTCAAAAATTGTTAAAATGTGGAAAAATGGTCAAAATTTTTGAAAAATTGTCAAAAATAATCAATAACTGTCAAAACTGTCAAAATTGGTCAATAATTGTCAAAAATGGTCAATAATTATTAAAATTTGAAAAAATCGTCAAAATTTTGAAAAAATGGTCAATAATTGTCAAAAACTATGGTTAAAAATTGTCGATTATTTTTAAAAACTGTCAAAGATGGACAATTATTGTCAAAATTGGTCAATAATTATCAAGAATGGTCGATAATTGTCAAAAACTATCAAAAATGGCCAATAATTTTGAAAAATGGTCGATAATTGTCAAAAACTATCAAAAATGGTCAATAATTTTGAAAAATGGTCAAAAATTTTTGAATAATTGTCAAAAACTATCAAAAGTGGTCAAAAATTGTCAAAAACTGTCAAAAATGGACAATTATTGTTAAAAATTGTCAAAATAGTTGAAAATTGTCAAAAAAATTTGTTTATGAAAGATTGTCCAAAATTTTGAAATATGGTCAATATAATTGTCAAAAATTTGGAAAAATGGTCCATAATTGTCAAAAATTGTTAATAATTATTAAAAATGGTCAAAAATTTTGAAAAATGTTCTAACATTTTGAAAAGTTGTCAAAAATGGTCAAAGACCGTCAAAAATGGTTAAAAATTGTCATCATTTTGGAAAATGGTCAAAAATTTGGAAAATGGTCAAAAATTTGGAAAAATGGTCCTTAATTTTGAAAAATAGTCAAAACGGTCAATAATTGTCAAAAATGGTCAATATTTGATAAAATTTTGAAAAATGGTCAATAATTGTTTAAATTTTGGAAAATGGTCAATAATTGTCAAAATTTTGAGAAATGGTCAATAATCGTCAAAAGATGTCAACCTTTTGAAAAATAGTCAATAAATAATACGAGCCGTTTGCGAAAATCGATTTACTAAAGATCGATTAATATTACTATAAAATCGATTATTTTTAAACATCCCTAGTCAGTTAATCATGATGAATAGCGAAAATAACGATTATTCTAGCACTCCTATTATAACCTAAGATAATATAAAAAACTGTTTTAATTATTAAAAGTGCGACTGTAGAAAAAATTATGTGTGTTTTTCGAGCGTAAAGTAAAATTACCGCTTTCGAAAGATCGCAACATTCTTTCTCAAGCAGCAATCTGTTACTTTACGCTCTAAATACACAAATAACTATTTTAATTGATTGGATAAATTTGGCATCTACTTTCAAATTGATTATGTAAAAGCTTTTTAACTCGAAATTCCAATTAAATACTTATGAACAATGCACCAAAAATAACCCCAATATAAATTATATAATATATATCTGATTTTATTGTTATATTGTTTAATATTTCGGCATCGTTCGTAACAATCACGATAATAAATTTGGTCAAATTTTATGACGGCGAATAGTGTACGCTTCAGCTTACACCATATACGTAATTTTAACGAGTCGTCTGTAAAAACAACATAAAAACGTTATTTCTTCATCGGTGCCAGGTTTCTGTTTCTATTTTATATGACAGTGGTTCACCTTAGATGCGACATTATTAAATATAAGGCAGTGGCTAATAATACGAATGGAAGGAAAATTATTTTCTTCCGCAATAGACCAGCCGTAAACTGGCCAATGTCAACACATTGCTCAAGTGAATGTGAATATCAACAAAAAACTACAACTACTATTGTTAGTTGATCAAAAAGTTATGGATTCCGAAGGAGAAAGCACTTTCTAGAACAAAAATACATTTTTAGGGATTTATATATTTGAAGTTGCTAATTGAACTCCTTCAGGATATGACGCTTCTATTGTTGTTGGCAGTGTTTCTACAAAAGCTTTTGGACTTGATCTTGCCAAGGTTTCTGAAGCTTTTGGTTGTTCTCTCATTTTCTTTATTATCCTTAATCGAGTTGTAAGTACGACTCAATTGAATCAGTAGGCGAGTGATCAGTTATTTTTATCAACTGTTCTTCACCAACTTCACCTGCGTTGAATAAATTAAAAGGCAGGAAAGGACATACCGTTCATTTGCCATCTTCACAGACAGTCAAGCTACACTGAAGGCCATATAAGTCAAATCTAAGCTAGTATGGAAAATGCACTTGGAGACCATTGCAAGGTCATGGTAGCCTGGGTACCAGGGCACGAGGGTCATAAGGGCAACGAATTGGCGGATGAAACGGCCAGACAAGGCACATCAAGCTTTTTATTGGACCACAAGAAAATAAGTCACAGAAATCTATAAAGTGGTAAGTAATCTCACCAGGATAGAAACAGACCTAATAAGCAAAGATAGGAAAACTGTCGAAGCCATAGTAGGTATGTTAACAGGGCACTGTAAGCTTAACAGGCATGCGAAGCTAATGGAGTTGACAGACGAAGCCTTGCGCAGATTCTGTCACCTAGAGGAGGAAACTGCAGAGCACATCCTATGCCAGTGCGTCTTTCTGTCGAGTGTACGGTTTCTTGTACTACTCCACTCTTCGCCAAAGCAGGAGCTCTTAAGCAATGGTTTGATATTTTCTTTGTTTCAAAATTTTAGTAGTTTTTGCTGTTTTCTGGGTCCGCGTAGAAAACTGGTGTACCATAATTGATTCACTAATTATTTTTCAATATATTTTTTTGTATGAAAAAACTCATTGTCGAAAATGTTATATTGAAAAATCTTGTTGACGTTGCTTAGGTGAACGAGTATTTTCTGTGCTGTAAGAAAATAGAGATCTGACGTCATGATCTCACGTTCCCTGGACACTGACAGTAATAAAAGTGGCCAATATCCGGCGGAGATGTACCTTGCCAGCACATGGCGCTTCGCCCGGATATTGTAACTCGTAAGAGTAACTCTCGTGCATGTTCTGGACATAAAGTTGAAAGTGATCTGGACTTTAGTCGTAACCTTTATCAATTCTTGAATGTGTTGTAGATAGTTTCATTCCGGAAAATTTATGGGCAAAAGATCATCGAAAGGTAGGTTTATTTATGTGAATATGTCCGATTCGTCATGTTTTATTTTTAGGTATTACAAAAGTGTATAAATATTTTACTAAATTACAAATAAAATCTCTTTTTCCATTAACACCCATTATATTTCGAAAATTAGTGTTGCCGCGTAAAATTTGACGTTTTTACAATGAAGTTTGACGTATGTTGACGGACAAATTGTATTGCTTAGTTTGCCACGTCAACTCTAACGTTTCTGCTATGACTTTTAACATATGTTGAAGGTCAATAGTGTGCCACGTCAAATCTGACGTTTCTTCCATGACGTTTGACATTTGTTGACGGGCAGCCTCAAATTGTATTTTTTAGTGTTCCACGTCAACTCTAACGTTTCTGCTATGACTTTTGACATATTCTGAAGGTCAACATCAAATTGTATTGTTTAGTGTACCACGTCAAATCTGACGTTTCTACCATGACGTTTAACATTTGTTGACGGGCAGCCTCAAATCGTATTTTTAGGTGTTCCACAGCCATATTTTTGCGATCTAGCGTTTTTAAGCGGATTAACATTGTAGCTTAAGCGTGACCTCCTGAAATTCTGAATCTGTAGTAAGCAAAATAATATTAATATACATAATAATATTGCTTTTGTTAAAATTTGTGATCTTAGAATTTAGAATGAAAAGGAGGAGAGACTCTCGAGAAGAATAAAAAGTTGGAAATAATTTCTTCAATTCTAAGAGACTATCACATCAGATCAACTTATGAGGAAGAATGGATAAGCCGTTATCTAAATTATGACTTTTATATTTTATTTCAAATGTCTAAAGAAACATTTTCCACTCTCTATCAATTTATTCTGTCAATGCTGTCAATTGAATGACGCACAATAGCTGAACCGCTTCAAAGTTTTCTGGCGCAATCCCGACCACGCCAGTATCCGCTTCAACCGTTTTTAAGCGTGACGTCATTACTTATTCGCGAAAATGATTTGCTCTAATCCGTTTAAAGACACTAGATCGCAAAAATATGGCTCACGTCAACTTCAACGTTTCTGCTATGAGTTTTGACATATGCTGAAGGTCAACATCAAATTGTATTGTTTAGTGTGCTACGTTAAATCTGGCGGATTGTTTTAAATGGCGTAAATGTTATCTAAATGTAGGTGGAGAAATGTTATGTCAACATTCTTGAAAAAAAAAAAGCTTTTTGTTTCAATACCTTCACAGAAAAATCTAATTTCGATCACTAAATAGTTATTTGTGTATTTAGAGCGTAAAGTAACAGATTGCCGCTTGAGAAAGAATTTTCCTAATTTTTGATAATTTTTGACCATTTTTCAAAATAATGACAATTTTTAATCATTTTTTACAGTTTTTGACAATAATTGTCAATTTTTAACAGTTTTTAACAATAATTGATAATTTTTAATCATTTTTGATAGTTTTTGACCATTTTTGACAATTTTTCAAAATTTCAGATCATTTTTTAAAATTATTGACCATTTTTGATCATTATTGTTGACAATTATGGTCCTCGACTTTTTTAAAACAGTTGACGAACCCTCAACCCAAAACAACTTAAAAAAATAGTTCATATCGTATACAAAATATGAAAATATAGCATTACAAAGTGTAATTCAATGCCTAGCATGAGTTGTAGCAATCCTAATTTAGATAATGTATTCAACTCCTTTCAATAACCTTTTTTTTTCGCCCAATCACTTTCTATCGCTATTCAATAAGTGTCGATTTTAAATTTAAGTTATCGCCCTGAAGCCCGAAAGGCATTTTTACGAGACTGCGGGAAAAAGCGTGACATTATCCAGAAATCAAGGCACAAGGACAATATTGGCTCCACTCCTAACGAATCTTATTGAACATTGTGTGAATATATTCCTCGCCGATTCTTCTGATTCGTTTGATTAAATTCCGTAGAATGCCGACGACTTTCTTATCCACTACTATTTGGTCTTTCCAAATTTTTTGACGTTATCGACGAATGGGATTTTATAGGATAAATGTGTATCTGTAGAAAAGATTGCTGGAATTTATTCCATCATCAGGACTTGAAATATGGTTTGAAATATTTTAGTTTGCAAAGAACTTTAAAATAAAATTTTGTTCCATGTACTTTTCAACATTAACAAGATTAAAATGTGCCTACTTATGCATGGGCTTCGTTCTTGCCAGCCTAAAAGTGGAAAAGATAAGAAAATTTAAATTGTTGCTAAAATGGTGGTGAATACAATCTACCTCAAAAGTGAGGTGTTTCCAAAACCTGTTCAACCCCAACAAAATAAAAATGCTCCTTTCCACTATGTAGGATAGAATTTTCTGAAAAAATGACTAAGAAAATATCTCTGGAACCTAATTATTTAAAACAGTGTTTTCTAGTGACGAAACTTATATTTTCCTTAATTGGAGTGAAACAAATCCTCACATTTTTCACGAAGGTCATACTCAGTTTCCAAAGTTAATGTGTGGTTAGGGATACTAGGAACCTACTTTGCTGAACTGCATTTTTGAACAGGAATTTGACTGGAGAAGTATATCTGGAAAAGCTAGTGAATTAAATTGATCCCTTAAACCTTGAAATCATCCTGACGAATTCCGTGACTTGGAACTCTCCAGCAGGATGGTGCTCCTCCACACCAGTAAGACGATACTTAAACGAGAATTATTCAAGAATTATTAATTTTACTGTTCATAAAATAATCTAGTGAGGAGGAGTTTATTCACCTAAGATTATAATGCAATAATTCCTTTCGCATTGTAGTCATATTGTGATTATGCGATGAATTTATATTACATCTTGCACTAACATATATATAGTATATTTTGTGAATCATCAACGAATATTGCAAATCTATAGAAATGTACAGCCCTTCGCTAACCTTCTGTAATTCCTAAATTGATTTTTTCTTTGTCAATAACACAAATGGATTGAACAGTATGAATTATGGTCCATATTTGTGTCTCACTACAGCTACACTTTAAGAGGGTAACTAACTACTTAGGTTAGATTGTCAACGGGGGAGAAATAGATGGTTATGGTTTAAGGTAAGTTAACTTTATTTGGAGATATTTGGGGGGATCTCGAACAAATAAATCAAAATTTAATCCTACTGTACTACTATTATTGTATTGTTTACCGAAGTGCTACTTGGCAAGGAGTAAACCATCTCAAATTTATTTTCATAACTGAAATTATAATATTTTGTGGTCCTAATTTACATCACGTCGAATCCTCTGTGAATGAACTTCAACTCGCTACTTCATACATTTGGTTTTAAAAAAAATGTGAGCGGTCGTCGGACCGCCGACAGAAGCTTGCTTCTTATGCACAATAGAATGACCATTTTTGACCATTTTTGACCATTTTTGACCATTTTTGACCATTTTTGACCATTTTTCGTAAATTTTTTACCATTTTTCAAAAAATTTTACAATTTTTGACCAATTTTTCAAATTTTAACAATTATTGACCATTTTTGACAATTTTGACAGTTTTGACAATTATTGATCATCTTTGACAATTTTTCAAAAATGTTGACCATTTTAGAACATTTTTCCAAATTTTAACAATTGTTGACCATTTCTGACAATTTTTGAGTATTTTTGACAGGTTCTGACAATTATTGACCATTTGTGACAACTATTGACCAATTTTTACAGTTTTGACAATCATTGATCATTTTTGACAATTTTAGACCATTTTTCCAAATTTTAACAATTATTGACCATTTTTGACAATTTTTGACAATTTTTGAACATTTTTGACCGGTTCTGACAATTATTGACCATTTTTCAAAAATTTTGACAATTGTTAACAATTATTGACCATTTTTAACAGTTTTTTATAATTATTGACCATTTTTTTCAAAATTTTGACAATTTTTGACCATTTTTCAGAATTTTAACAATTGTTGACCATTTTTGTCAGTTTCTGACAATTATTGACTATTTTTGACAATTTTTTAAAAATTTTGACAATTTTCAACAATTATTGACCATTTTTAACATTTTTTTATAATTATTGACAATTTTTTAAAAACTTCAACAACTTTTGACCATTTTTCAAAATTTAAACAATTATTGACCATTTTTGACAGTTTCTGACAATTATTGACCATTTTTCAAAATTTAAACAATTATTGACCATTTTTGACAGTTTCTGACAATTATTGACCATTTTTCAAAAATTTTGACACGTGTTAACAATTATTGACCATTTTTGACAGTTTTTTATAATTATTGACCATTTTTTCAAAATTTTGACAATATTCGACCATGTTTCAAAATTTTAACAATTATTGACCATTTTTGACAGTTTCTGACAATTATTGACAATTTTTTAAAAATTTTGACAATTTTTTAAAAATTTTGACCATTTTTCAAAAATTTTGACAATTTTCAACAATTATTGACCATTTTTTCAAAACTTTAACAATTTTTGACCATTTTTCAAAATTTAAACAATTATTGACAATTTTTGACAGTTTCTGACAATTATTGACCATTTTTGACAGTTTCTGACAATTATTGACCATTTTTGACAATTTTTAAAAAAATTTGACCATTTTTAAAAAAATTTGACAATTTTCAACAATTATTGACCATTTTTGACATTTTTTTATAATTATTGACAATTTTTTCAAAATTTTAACAATTTTTGACCATTTTTCAAAATTTTAACAATTTTTGACCATTTTTCAAAATTTTATTCCAATTTTTCTGTTTTCATATTATTACCTCTTAGGTTTTTTTAAAAGCGACCCCTTGGGACACTTGCAGTTGGCAAGCCCTACCCCAAAACAGTAACTATTCGTACTTGCAAAAGGACTCGCACTACTCAAAAGCAATCGAAAGACGATCTTGAATTCTTATCAGGACTCCTCAATAGACGATCCAGGGTGAAGATTCGAAATTAGACTGTGAAATTTTTGAATAAAATTCTTCCTTCCTACGTACAATGTAGTTTTGGTACAATTTTCTTAGTGTAGGAACATATTCGTTCGTGAGTTGAATCGTAGGGTCCTAGATGAGGCAACGAAAGGTAACAATGTAATGTGCCATTAACAGTGAATCTGAATTGGCTTTGTAGTGGCGACGATTTGCAAAGAAGGGTGCGAATAGATGGTGAACATCCTTGTTGCTTGCTACATTCTCTCCCCAGGGAACTTTTCCATATACCTACTTCTCCGTTCTCCATTATCCAAAACGTTTCCACCGGTGCGGTCTAGTGCCTCGAATACATACGTATATACATATATGCTTTCTCTTTTCACACCTATGGATTGTCCCAACGGAGAAATCCTTGGAATGCAATTTATTAGTTGTTTTCTTACAATTTCTCCACAGAGTAGTGTTAAATCCGTTTAAAAGTACACATAGATTTAAAAGTTTTGCATCACCCAATATCTCCAAAATAATGTTCTCTTCTTCAATAATGGACTGGGGACTAATCAATTGATTTTTTTGTAAAAATTTTATTATCCACTAATAAACTTATTTTATCCACAATCACATTATAATTGGAGTTTTATCCACACTGAAGAAGCATATAAAGTACCACTTTATCCACTAGTCGAATAATGAAAAATACAATCTTAAATCAATAATTTTTGACGTTGCAGCTGCTGTCAGAGCGAAATGTCAAATCACTTTTTGATGAAATCTGATTCTATATGACTGTGATTGTGGATAAAACGTTGTATTGCGTTTTATCCACTTGAGAAAATTCAACTTTTTTGCCTTCCTAAAACACTATTACAATAAATAACTATTAAACATAAGATTATTTTTAGAAGAAAATTAAATTTACTAATTGATAACTATGATTGACCTCTAGAATCTATGCAGGCTTGGAGTCGCCTACCCATACTGTTAACCAGATTTCTGATATGCTGTTGCGGGATATTCCGCATTCCTCCTGAGCGGCATGAACCAGCTCTTGTACACTCCTGGGTGAATTTCTGCATGCTGACACTGCCCTGGAAAACACGTCCCAAGCATTTTCTATTGGATTCATGTCTTGAGCTAAGGCGGTCCAGTCCAAACGATTGATGCCTTCGGTTTTTTGATACCCATTTACAGTTCTGGTGCGATGAAGTCGGGCGTTATCGTCTCCAACTGCTGCTCGCCATAGTCTCACGTGAGGATGTAGAATCTCCCCTTGATCTATCACCAGTCATTGGATTAATTCTGTGCAGCCGTTGGAGAAAATCCCAGCCCAAAACATAGCACTTTCTCCTCTTAAAGGGAAGCTCAGGGCAGACATGGGCGAGCTTGGCTGCTGTCGCTGGCTCTCTCCTCACACGTATTGGATGGCTATCATGTACCAAAAAGGCACAGAATTCCAAAATTTTTCGGGCAAGGCTGCGTGTTCTTCTGCCCATTATAGACGGCGAAGTCTGTGCGCAGGTAGTAGTCGAGGTACTCTCATTAGTTCGCGATACCTCAATCCTGTCGAAAGTATTCGTCTCCGTAATATAGAGACCGATACTGGAATTACCAAGACATGACTCATATCTCCTTGGAATGCCATGGTCGGGATTATCCGGATCGCAAAGTTTGGATATATCGGTTTTGCCGTTAATTGGTAACACGCCTTCTCAATCTCACTTATGACTTGACGATTCATGTTGGCAGTCCAAATCATAAAATCCAACTGTCATTGATAGAAAAATTATCATGCTAAAAATGTACTCTCCAACAAAAAAATTGTAAATATTATGTATTATTGCAAAAACAAAATTTGCACAAAAACCCCTGATGTTTTTTGAAGCTTGCTTCTTATTGCACGACATAGGACTTTTGAGAAGGCTAGTGAACTCGTGAAACGTGTGATGTTACGAAAAAGCGTTCGTCACGCGATAACTCATTCAAGCGACTGTGCGCAATCTCTCTTGTCGCACTGATCTCGCACACCTATAGGTGTGAAAAATTGTCAAAAATGGTCAAAAATTATGAAATTTAAAAAAAAATGATTGATAATGGCCAAATATGTTAAAATTTTTGAAAAATTGTCAAAAAAATTTTAAATATGGTCAAAAATTGTCAAAAATTTGGAAAAATGATCAAAAACTGTCAAAATTTTGGAAAAATGGTTAATAATTGCCAAATATTTTCAAAAATTGTCAAAAACTGTCAAAAATGGTCAATAATTGTCAAAAATTTTGAAAAATGGTTTAAATTTTTGAAAAATTGTCAAAAATGGTCAATAATTGTCAAAGACGTCAATAATTGTTAAAACCAATCAAAATTCGTCAAAAATGGTCAAAAATGATCAATAATTGTTAAAATTTTGAAAAATGGACAGAAATTGTTAAAATTTTGAAAAAATGGTCAATAATTTCCAAATATGTTAAAATTCTTGAAAAATTGTCAAAAATGGTCAATAATTGTCGAGGACGGTCAATAATTGTCAAAAATGGTTAAAATTGTTAAAATTTTTGAAGAAATGTCAAAAATTTTTAAATATGGTCAAAAATTGTCAAGAATTTGGAAAAATCGTCAAAAATTGTCAAAAACTGTCAACATTTTGAAAAAATGGAATAATTGACAAATATTTTCAAAAATTGTCAAAAATTTGGAAAAATGGTCAATAATTGTCAAAAATGGTCAAATTTTTCGAAAAATTGTCAAAAATTGTCAAAATTTTGAAAAAATGGTCAATAATTATAAAAAACTGTCAAAAATGGTCAATAATTATTGACAATTGTCAAAATTTTTGATAAATGGTCAAAATTTCTGAAAAATTGTCAAAAATGTTCGATAACTGACAGAACCTGTCAAAAATGCTCAAAAATTGTCAATAATTGTTAAAATTTGGAAAAATGGTCAAAATTTTTGAAAAATTGTTAAAAATGATCCATAATTGTCAAAATTAGTCAATAATTGTCAAAAATGGTCAATAATCGTTGGAATTTGAAACAATTGTCAAAAATTGTCAAAATTTTGAAAAAATGGTCAATAATTGCCAAATATGTTAAAATTTTTGAAAAATTGTCAAAAATGGTCAATAATTGTCAAAGACGGTCAATAATTGTCAAAATTTGTCTAAAACTGTCAAAAATGGTCAAAAATTATCAAAATTTTTGAAAATGGTGAAAAATTCACGAAAAATGGTCATTCTATTGTGCATAAGAAGCAAGCTTCTGTCGGCGGTCCGACGACCGCTCAACTTTTTTTTATTTTTATGTGGCTCTCGGTCGACTTGTTTACGCTACTATATTCAAACCGAAACAGATAATGAGACTAGATTATGAACTTCTCTTCATTTATCCCCTATATAAAAATTCTCTAAATTCCATATTGTAGGAGATATTGGCGGAAAACCAATTTTTGGAACTTTGGGGCAGGGAATATCCCCCCCCCCCCCAAATGACGATCAGGTTTGTGAAATTTCTGGATGTTCAGTCAAACCCTACCCTTCACGGAAAATTCATGGACCGGCAACATTTTTGTACACTTTCATCCTTCATTTACTGGACTATACCCTTTCATTATCAACTGTACTTAATATAATTCAGTATTTTGAACAACGCGGTCATTTTCCAATTATTTTAATTTAGAACTATTATATTCTTCGAATTTTAACTTTTCAGATATTCTACTGCAACGGAATAATAGTTTATTAGTAATTTTCGGTTAAACGACGCATTTAATCGTTGATAACGTTTTTATTGTTCGTTTTCATAAAAATGAACATCATTCGATGTATGCAAATCTATTCTTCATAATATTTTTCCCAGTGCGTGTAAAACTCGGAGAAATCATGTATATACAGAAGGTACATACAGCTCCTTGTCAGCTGTTTTAGTCCCTTCACGTCTCCATGGATGATGGATAACTTTCAGGGGTATCAATTAAGATTAGCTTGAACAATACCTATTCGGCTAGAGAGCCGTGAATGGGATATAGATGGGGCGTCCGTACGTTTTGAAAAAGAAGATTCTTGATCTTATGGTATTACTGTCATTAAAGGTTACGTAAATATTTTATTGTTTATTGTGGAATAATGACTATTTGTAAACTAGTTATAGTGTCTCAATAGAGTATCGCTGGTCTGGATTCCTGGCATGGATGACAATGAGGAGGAAAACTCTCTTGCAAGGGAGGGAGCCGCACGTTTTTTTACCGGACCAGAACCTACAATTGGCATCGCAATAAGTTTTGCCAAACAAACACTAAATACCTGGACAGCAAGAAGAGTTTTAGACCTCTGGCATAATACTCCAGGATTATTTCTTTCAGTACTCTCTTTTGCCCTCGGACCTGAAATATCTTTCACCAAACAAACTAATCGGCTTTGCTGAGAAGCTGAATTTGTTTGGTGAAATCTGAATAGGTATGAGCCTCAATAGACTCTTGCGAGTCGCAGTGGAGGGCCTGATAGACCCACTCACCAAAAACCTAACCTGATCTAGTGTTTTGAACAAACTTCACACCTTATCCACTGGAAGAAGAGCAAAAACAGATTGAAATTGTTCGCCGCTGGTTCAAAAGAGTCAAGCAGCTCTGATGGTGACTAGTCCAATACTGACTAAAAAAAGTTCTAATAATATGTATGTTCAAGTGATCGAAACACAAAATATTTGAAAATAGTTATTTATGATACAAGTGCGTGAAGTGATAATTATGCGCACGAGTTGCGAAAATGAAAGACAGGTTCGGACAATTATTGACCATTTTTGACAATTTTTCAAAAATTTTGACCATTTTTCAAAAATTTTGAGAATTTTTAACAATCATTGACCATTTTTGACAGTTTTTTTATAATTATTGGCCATTTTTTCAAAACTTTTGACAATTTTTCCAAATTTTAACAATTATTGACCATTTTTGACAGTTTCTGAGAATTATTGACCATTTTTGACAATTTTTTAAAAATTTTGACCATTTTTCAAAAATTTTGACAATTTTCAACAATTATTGACCATTTTTGACAGTTTTTTATAATTATTCACCATTTTTTCAAAATTTTAACAATTTTTAACCATTTTTCAAAATTTCAACAATTATTGATAACTTTCAAAAACTTTGACAATTATTCACTATTTTTGACAATTTTTAAAAATATTTAACAATTTTTGACAATTTTTAAAAATATTTAACAATTTTTGACAATTTTTAAAAATATTCAACAATTTTTGACAATTTTTAAAAATATTTAACAATTTTTGACAATTTTTAAAAATATTTAACAATTTTTAAAAATATTCAACAATTTTTGACAATTTTTAAAAATATTTAACAATTTTTGACAATTTTTAACAATTTTTAACAATTTTTAACAATTTTTAACAATTTTTGACAGTTTTTGACAATTTTTGACAGATTCTGACAATTATTGACCATTCACGTTTCACACTTCTTAATGACAGTACAAAATAATTACAATTACAGAATTTTTGACAGAAAACAAAACACAAAATTATCTATAAGGTAACTTAATAAATATACAAATAAAAAAGAGTGTTATAATGATTATCCCATTTAAAAAGCATTGCACTTTTTCGCACTCTTTTGGGTGTTGTAATGAAACTTCCATTTAAAAAGCATTCTTCTTTTTCGCACGCTTTAGACGTATGTATAAAACGTAATTTCACGTATTTATATGAGTTTGTAAGTGGTTAAATTTAATGGTGGTCGTAGATAATATATTTTTTAGATACACAAACATTATTTATTGTGTGAATTTATTTTTGCGCAACCCTTGCAATTCATAATGATTATGGATGATGGTATTCATCCAACAGGCAAAAGCTCCAGATCATTGTGTATAAGCCGCTTCTCACGGCTACAGGAGCACTTTACTGTATTGAATTTGGGCGGTGTTTCGAGAGTTTTTGCCCATCTAGCCTAGGAAATATATATGGCGTTCATCTAGACAAAAACGCCTTTTCTGTACACCGATGAGTTGCACTCCGACTTTGTTGGTGTTGTGGAAAAGCTCAACGGTATATTACCGTATCGGTGAAGTAGGGAAAGCGGGAGTAAGATTGATCGCTACTCTCTTCTTTTTAGTTTAAAACTGGATTTTTTAGATGGAAATTTTTATTATTGTCTGATAAATTGTATTGAGTAAATTTACGTAAACAAATTGATATAATCGAAATTCTGAATATTAAATAATGGTATGAAATCAATTTAATGAAATAGAATGATATAGCATATACCATGTTCCAGGACTTCGTACCAAAAACTTGAGAGATGCTATAGGGCTTATTCAAAAATAAAGTCTAATTTTTTTGGTACTTTACAAATAACTACCGGCGACCACCCTGTACGAAAACGTTGCTCGTCGCCAGCAACATACAAAATAGTTATTTGTGTATTTAGAGCGTAAAGTAAGAGATTGCCGCTTGAGAAAGAATCTTTCGAATGCGGCAATTTTACTTTACGCTCGAAAAACACACACGCCCTTTTAATAATTAAAACAGTTTTTTATATCATCTTAGGTTAGTGCTAGAATAATCGTCATTTTCGCTATTCATCATGATTAACCTTAAAAAGATCTACTGACTAGGGATGTTGAATAATAATCGATTTTTATATAAATAGATTATTATTTTCTTATAATCGATTTTTATATTAATATTAATCGATTTTTTTTAAATCGATTTTATAAATTACGTGTTTAAATCGATTTTCGGAAACGGCTCGTACTATTTATTGACTATTTTTCAAAATTTTGACAACTTTTGACGATTATTGACAATTTCTCAAAATGTTTACAATTATTAACCATTTTTCAAAATTTTAACAATTATTGACCATTTTGACTGTTTTTCAAAATTAGAGACCATTTTTCCAAATTTTTGACCATTTTTCAAAATGATGTCAATTTTTAACCATTTTTGACAGTTTTTGACAATAATGGTCCATTTTTAACAGTTTTTAACAATAATTGACAATTTTTAATCATTTTTGATAGTTTTTGACCATTTTTGACAATTTTTCAAAATTATTGACCATTTTTGATAATTATTGACAATTATTGACAATTATGGACCATTTTTCCAAATTTTTGACCATTTTTGACAATTTTTCAAAAACTTTAACAATTTTTGACAATTATCAAATATTTTTTAAAATTTTGACAATTTTTAACAATAATTGTCCATTTTTGACAGTTTATGACAATTTTTGATAGTTTTTGACAATTATTGGCCATTTTTGACAATTTTTCAAAAATTTTAACAATTTTTCAAAATTATTGACCATTTTTGATAGTTTTTGACAATTATCGGCCATTTTTCAGAATTTTAACAATTTTTGACAATTATTGACCAATTTTGACAATAATTGTCCATTTTTGACAGTTTTTAAAAATAATTGACAATTTTTAACCATTTTTGATAGTTTTTGACCATTTTTGACAATTTTTCAAAATTACTGACCATTTTTGATAATTATTGACAATTGTTGACAATTATGGAACATTTTTCCAAATTTTTGACCATTTTTGACAATTATTGACCATTTTTGACCATATATCAAAAACTTTAGCAACTTTTGACAATTATCAATTCCGAAATTTTGACAATTTTTAACAATAATTGTCGGTTTTTGACAGTTATTGACAGTTATTGACAGTTATTGACAGTTATTGACAGTTATTGACAGTTATTGACAGTTATTGACAGTTATTGACAGTTATTGACAGTTATTGACAGTTATTGACAGTTATTGACAGTTATTGACAGTTATTGACAGTTATTGACAGTTATTGACAGTTATTGACAGTTATTGACAGTTATTGACAGTTATTGACCATTTTTTACCATTTTTGACAATTTTTCAAAAATTTTAACAATTATTTAAAATGTTTGACCATTTTTGATAGTTATTGACAATTATCAACCATTTTTTGACAGTTATTGACCAATTTTGACAATAATTGTCGATTTTTGACAGTTTTTTAAAAGTTTTTGACAATTTTTTAAAAGTTTTTGACAATTTTTTAAAAGTTTTTGAATATTATCGACCATTTTTACCTTTTTCAAAATTTTTAACAATTATCGACCATTTTTCAAAATTTTAACAATTATTGACAATTTTTGACAAATTGGTAAAATTTTAACCTTTGATAAACATCATAATTTCACCCTTTTTGGCGTCATAAATAAGTTTACTAAAGCTGTGAATCCTGTGAAACAGCCTTACACCAACTGGTGTCGAAAATTAAGGCTGCCCTAGGAAATCAAGAAATAGCTCTCGGAGCATTTCTCGATATAGTAGGAGCGTTTGACCACACATCCTTTGACTCCATGAAAGAAGCTGTTGCAAGGCGTGGAGCAGACGACACCACATGGCGGTGGATAAAAAACATGCTTTTCAACAGGACAGCAACGACAACCTTATTTGGAGATTCCATGGAGGTATCCATAATGAAGGGATGCCTACAGGTAGGAGTCCTATCACCTTTGCTATGGTACTTTGTCATAGAAGAACTCCTGGAGGAATTGAACAGGAAGGGGATATACACCCAGGGGTATGCAGATGATCTGACAATACTTGTACTGGGGAAATATCCTAATGTTATATCGGAGCTGATGCAACAAGCTCTAGAAATGGTGGAGATATGGTGTAGGAGGGAATGCAAAAACTTCGCTCATTCCCTTCACTAGAAAAAGGAAGCTTGAGAGACTAAAACTGCCAAGCCTCATCAACTTGCAGTTGTGTCTTAGCCAGGAGGTCAAGTATCTGGGCATAATTCTGGATGCAAAACTAACCTGGAATTCACACCTACATAATAAAACCAATAAAGGCTGAGGTGTCGAGTTCTCTAAGCCGAACCAATCAATCACACTTGTGAACTTAGGTTCGGACTAATTCCAATTGTTGATGCAGCAATTTAAATAAACAATTAGCTTCAAACAAAGTTTTGACCAGGATGATGCTGTATTCATCTAGTCAGATCGAAGTGTAGCATATTAATCTAGAAAAGTGATAAAATTAATATTATGAAATGGATTGTATAAGCAGCTACTTTATTTTTTTCATTTATTTTGCTTAGCCCGTCTCAGATGAAAGGTGTAATCAGATAACAGGCAATTAGTTAAATGCAATCATTTATCAAACGCAGGACATGCTGACTCCTTATTAAAGTATAATTAAATTTCGACATAATTTTCAAAAGGGTCAGTTTCTGAATGGTCTCAGCTTCGGCCCCTGTTAATTTTACGTGAGGAAATAAATGATAGTCTAGTTCGCAAACGACGACTGCGAGGCTTTATTCCAGTTCTCGATCCCTTAAATTAACGGTTGAGAGTTGAAAGCATTCTAACTTTATTAAAATAATTATGCAGGTTCAGACGTTCTCCAAAATAAAGCGATAAGTTGTATGTGTTTTGAAAGGTAGAACCTTTTCCGATTAGTCGGATTATCTGTGGTAATGTTTTAAATTTAACTACTTTAAACCAACTTAGTAGGAGAAAATGCCTACAGGATTTTTATGTGAATATATCCAGAGATTTAAAAAGTACTTTTAGTTCAGGTTTTTTTCTCCACGATTATTGTTTGGCAAACATAACTGAAGCTGTGAAAGGAATGCGGTCGAAAACATTCGATATGGCCACGTTTAACTATGAAAAAGCTAAAGTGCTAAGTATGTAGTGATAATAATTAGAAAATTGACTTTTTATTATTAACAATATGTCAATAATGATTTTACGCTAGTTCTTTAATGTGATTGTTTCATTGGATTTTGTCTATTAACATTATTTTTTCTATTTCTGAATATTAAAAGATGAACACTTTTCCAAATATGTTATGGGTTTCCTTCAAGCCGGTAACGTCGTGCGAAAATCATAATCACCACGCCCTCCTACTAACTCAATTAGTGAATATTTATCGAAATACCGTTGCTAAGTAACCGCCTGACTTCCTATTGGCAAGCGCGTGCGTGTGTTCCTCCCTGTCACTTCGACAATTGACTGACTAATTATCCAGTGACGTTTATAATGTCAGTATTTACCTTCGTATTTTCAGTTTTACTTGGTATCTTAATATTTCGTATCCATATTGAATTCAAGTACGATTTTTAACATTATTTGTTTTTAACAAATAGGTACCGTGTTTTGAAAAATACCTTACCTTTAAAGCAAAGCATAAATCAGTTGCTATATATAATTATTATATAATAATAATTATTATTTTTAATACTTTTATAAAATAGGTATCGTACGCCATTGGTACGTTTATGACAGATATCAGTCATGTTTCCTCACCCTTTACCGATACCGCGTAGCTTCAGATATACTTGCCAAACTATAATAATAATAATAATAATAGGAGGGTTGTCTTTTATATTTTGCTTATGGAGCTAGAAAAAAACAGTAGATAACTTTTCAAAGTATGCTCCACCAAAAGACATGCATTTTTGCATCCTTTGGAACCAATTCTGGAATCAGTTATTCCACTCGCTTGTTGGTACATTCAAAATAGAGTTTTTGAAGGCTTTGCCTGTATCTTTGACCACGCAGTTCATTCTTAATTTTTGGAAAGGTCGTTAGGACTTAGGTCGGGACTCTATGGAGGATGGTCCAACAATTCGATGTTTTCTTGCTTTAAAAACTCAATTGTTTTTCAAGCTGTGGGGAAGCCTGCATTGTCTTGATGGAGGTTCACTCGTCGTTGGGGGTTGGTTGCTTGCAGAGGAATTGTTGCTACGTGACTCACGTTTGAGACTAATTTCGCCACCATCTTTTTGGAAACACTTCGAGAACGGATAACTTTCGTCGGTTTTGGTTCATCTTGGAACACCCAAACAGCCGACTGACGTTTATTTTCGGGTTCATAGGAATAAATCCAGGATTCATCACCACTGACAATACTGTACATATATATATATATTTGTAGTTTCCTTCGTTAAGAATTTTTTGACACAAACTGACTCTAATTTCTTTCAGTTTTTTCTTAAAACGCTTTTAGCAGATTCTTCTCCTCTTTCGCATTGATTTATTCCAAATACTTATTTGAAATTTTTTACGTTTTGAAGTTTTCTACAATAATAATATCGTCATGAAACAGTAAAATATGGATTCAATAAATTGTCCATAAAATCTCCAGAATAAAAATTTTCAATTTTAACTTTTATTTTCCATCTCAAGATTTTCTACATATAAAAGTTTGTTTCTAGTGGGAAAACGAAATACGAGTTGCACGTGTCCTCTGATATCGAAGGGACGAATATAAAGAAGCCCCCTACCCCATTTTCTATACCTATATATTCCTGCTACGTGTGTGTGTAACCTTATGTCCGGTGGCCAGTGTCTCTTACCGCATATCGGTATTTTTATTAGGCAAAGTGTCTCCCAGGATCGCTTCGAAGGCCGCAGGCTGCTCTATGTGGATAAGGGTCGAACCGTTGGATGTATATGTATGCATATATAGGACCCACCGAATGCCTCCGGTGCCTGCTAAGGAGGCGGTCATTTATTGCCTGGACCTCTTGCGGCGATTCTACCGTTTCTTTTATCAGAGTCGGCACAATCTACTTTATATAAGAGAAATTAAAGTTTACCTTCCATTTTCTTATCCTCATTTTTATAGATCAGTGTTCTGATCGGTGTATATTTATATAGAGTGTTTTAACTTTGCTAAGCCGTTATAAATTGAATTTCCGGATTTTTTTAACAAAAAGAAAAATAATTTCAAAGTGGTTAAAGAAGAATTCCACGCCAATGGTTTCTATTGAAAAATATCCAATATGCGAGAGACCAATCATCTTGAGCCGAGCGTACCTCTGAAGCGGAAAAACAACCGTATTATCCACCGCTTATGAAGCCTTCGTCGGTCCATTTGAGACTGCATTGTTGCTTTCTACTTATAAATACCTACTTTATATCGAAATTCGAAAACGGCGAATACTTTGAAGACCGCCAGTCGGGTCTCCTTAAATTAATCGCAAATGAAATTCTTCGGAAGAGTATTAGATTAACGATATAAGGGATATTAGAAAAGAAAATTTTCCAAGGAGGGAATTATAAAAACGTACACTGCTTTTGAATTTGTACCGGGTGGACCAATAACCGGATCTTGCGACCACTATGGCTATTGGCACATTGCAAAGGTATTGACAGAATTATATTTTATTAAATAGATTGACTTCCTACAGGAACTTGATGATACAGTTGATCTGGTCTATTTTGCTTCAAATTGTTTCTTTTGTATGGGGGCATTACTTGACAGAAGACGCTTACAGGTCGATCTTCCGTGGACTTCAGGTGACCATGTGTGAATGTTGTATGGTCAATTCTGATACTTCTTATAATGGTACCTCTCTCTTTCTCGTTAGAGTCTGGTTAGAGAAAGATGGGCTACCAGGAGCGAATCAGATTTCATGTAGGTGGGTGTTGCTGGAGTTCCAAATAGTTTCCCGGAATTCGGGGATTCCATTGCTTATTAGAGAATGTAAAGAAGGATATCAGAAGCAATCATTTCCGTGACGATAATTATCCAAAATTTCCTCTCTCTATATCAGAGTTTGATTGCGACACTTCCTGACATTTTTTCTGTTATACTGACTTTGGTGAAATTGTAATCAGGTTATTATTTTAATTTTAAATTGAATTTGGGGGTCATGATTAGCAACACAGGAGATAGAAGCACTGAAATTGAAGAAAAGATAATCGCTACAAATAGAGCCTACCACGCTAATAAGAAACTACTTAAAAGCAAAATGTTAACAAAACAAACAAAATTAAATATATATATATATATATATATATATATATATATATATATATATATATATATATATATATATATATATATATAAAACGATAATAAGCCCAATAATGATCTACTCAGCAGAAACAATGACGTTAACGAAGAAGGAAGAAGAAAAATTAAGAATAACTGAGAGGAAGATCATGAGAACCCTGTAAAAATAAATGAGAATGAATATAGAATTAGAACGAATCGTGAAATTTTGGACGAACAAAATTTTGTAAAAAGAATAAGAGTTCATCGAGTTAAATGGCTAGGACACGTATGGAGAGAAGAAGCTAAATCAAAAACCTACAATATTTTGCAGTGGAACCCGGGAGGAAGGAGAAGACGCGGTAGACCCAGGTCAAAGTGGCAAAATGAGGTAGAGGCGGACCTCAATAGAGCAGGAGTAGCAAACTGGAAAAAAAATAGGAAATTATGGAGTGACATAAGTGAAAGAATTTAAACGTACAACGGGGACTGATTCACCCCAATTAAGTGGATCTAGAAAGCATACGCGGCGTAACCCCACATGGGCTGTCAAGCCATTGTATATATTGTGATGATTTAAAAATTGGTAGGTCCAATTGTAGGTGAATAACCTGAAATTAAAGAAAGTTTGTTTAAATAAAACAATTATTATTAGTTAGTAACAGAGTGTCTTAACATTAATTAGTTTGAAACACCCTATATTGAAATTATTTTAGAAAGAATCAAATAAAATTGATAAATGTCAAATAATAAAAACACAGAATTATCTTTATAAACCCCAATAAACAATGTTAGAATTGACACACTATTTGTACATAATGTAAAAATGTAATCCAAACAGATTTATGTCATTAATTTAAAAATTTGTGAATAAACGCGAATAGAATCAACCGATTAAAAAAAAGTGTTGTTCATAGAGGTCATGGTATTAAAACATGTGAAAGTACCTTTAACATCAATAGAAATCAATATAAATAACTCTAAAACAATTTGTCAGAACGGCAAGTCGTCTGGTAAAAGATAAACAAGAAAAAAATTGAATGTTGTTGATTTTGGAACGAGGAAGGAGGAAGTACAAGAATTTTGATGGTGAAGATAAAAAATTAAAAATTAAAAGAAAAATTCTGAAAAATCACACCAGAGAAGTGGAAAAGTTAAGAAGTACTAACCTTGTAAGAGACAACATCCATTTATTATAAACCAGAAAGCGGTAAACTTAATATACAATTTGATCCTGAGAAAGTTTAATGTATCTTCTATAATAGTGTATATGACATCAGCATGCAGATTTGATGTAATTTTATATCCCACACAGCAGAGGAGCGAATATTCTTTCACGCGTTTTTCCTAAAAAGAAATAACCTATAAATATTTCACATCGTAAAAACATTTATTTACCAATTGCGTATTTCTTAATTGATATTTAGTTAAGATTGTTGATATTAGTAGTTATAAATTAAAAAGGAAGCTTACCTTATTAAAATAAATAATCCAAAGCAATTCAATTATACTCCTTTTCAAGAGAGACATATTTGTAACGTTTTCAGCCATTTTGGTTTAATAGAATAATTTACAGTGTTTATGCGCATGGCACAATTCTAAAGCGATTCATCCGATTCTTGTTTGTGTTACGAGGGGAATGCGACAAGTAATTATTAGAAATTCAAACTTAGAAATTTATAAATTACAATACAGAAAGGAAGAAAAAGGAGAGCATTTAATTGCAGCGGAATATTAAAAAAATTATTAAAGAGGATTATAATGGTTAAAATTTAAATTAAAATTCGTTTTCATGTTCTTATTATAAACTCAAACAATTCATCATATTAAAATTTTAAAAAAAGGAATCAATTAAATTATTTTTCATTGTAAAATTAATTTGAGGTTACCGCAAATTGAGATAAAGAGTCGAAACCCTTTATTAATAGCTAGCCGGATATACAAATTAAAAAAAAGAATAAAGTAAGTATACAAGGGGTTTCTTTACATTAAAAAGGTGAATAAGCTAATAATAATAATAACAAAAAAATTAATAAAAATCAAAGCACCCACTATAAATCATATAACAATATATTGTGTAATTTGAAAAATAAACTTTTTTAATTTTCCACTTTTTTTTTGGAGTGAAAGAATCTTTTAAGTAGAAATACGTGAACTTGAAGCTGAAAAATCTCACCCTCGCCCTATCTAAACAATGTGCCAATTCGCGGCGGGGTGTCAATACGTGTTAATTCTTTGAAAATTCGTAAGTAATAAATTGCTCAATAAAAGGTTTTACCTAGGCTTTTTTACAAGAAAACTCCATTAAGCGAAGCACGTAGAAGTAATGAAAGCGTCCCATTTCCTGCAAAGATCTATCGAGGACTCTTCTCATTGTCACGCAAAGAACTAAAGACCCTTTAATTGAAAAATCTTTTTTTCTTCCATCGCCACCTTCCTCTTTTTTCGATCAAAATAATTGCTTTTTCGTTAAAAAATATAATCCTACATTTGATACCTTTTTTCAGAGACGAACTCAACATAAAATCAGATGTATAGAGGTACCTACATAATTTTTTTTAATATGCCCAACTTTGGTCATGGTGGTGGAAAGTGTTACAGAGAACAAGATACAGACTTAGTAGAGAGGGAATCATTAGCAGGAAGAAATTTTACAAAAAATACAGTAATAAGAAGGAGTGAGGGGTGGAATCCCAACACCATTAACAGATTTTGATTGAATGTTATTTGACATGATAATGCGCCAATTCATACACATGGATGAAGGTCAACGATATCGATATTCTGCCCACAGACTTGAATATTATAGAAAAGTTTACATCGAGGAAAAACAGTTTAACACCAGATAATAATTGATGTTAGCCAAAAGTACTTCTTAGGAAACAATTTCAGAATAGAATCAATAGGATTGAGATAAGGGCTTCAAGCTGAACAAACCATTCGTTGAGAATTTTGTATGCGATCGCTAGTGACATGGGCCTCATAAAAAATAATTATTTATTATAGATGTAGATATTGTGTCGACTGATTTTTTAAGATATTCAAAAAACCGGATCTGTTTTGTCAGTCGTGTGAAATAACGAATAGTCATTTCATCGTCGATACTTTTGTTTTTTTTTTCAAAAGAGTCCTCCTAATTGGTGCCCTCAGAAAATGGGAAACTGTGTACACAAAGTGTTGATTGCTAATCGACGAATTGATGGGAAGTATTGCCAGATGTCGCTTTCGTTTTTTGTTGTTTTCAGAGTAGAGCCACGCCGGGAAAACAATAATCGCTAAATGAAAATATAAGACTTTTAGAAGTCAAGTAATTAAAAGGGATTTCGTTTTAAGACAAGAAATATATTTAATGGAAACTACGGAGAGAAAAAAAAAGCTGAAATACTATTTACATTACATGATTGATAAAAAAATATTTTTTCTATGACCCTTTATAAAAAGAAAATTTTCGTTACGAATGATAAAAAATCCTATAACGTTAACTATAACGAAAATTATTTCACTAATGTCTAGTTACCTGCTGTCACTGTATAGTGGATCCAAAGTCAGTGTAACGACAATAAAATAAAGCAATGTTGTTCTCCTTACTTCAGTAAACTGTTAGTTCGTGATGTTCTTAGAATACTAGTAAAAAAATATACATAATATAAATTTATTAGGAAGCAATAAAATAAGTTGCTAAAAATTGCTGGAAAAAGAATAATTGATTGGAAACAACTTTATGTATGTTACTATATTTAAGAAAATTTTGAATAGCTGGTAACACAGCAGCCCTACAATGAAAAGCTAATAAACCCAGTCCAGTATTTGGCATATATAACGAAGTAACCGGACAGTTTTAACTCGCCCAACTGGGACATAAAAAACGTTCGAACATCTGGCCTGACCTGGGCTAGAACATCCAAGGGTGTGCGTGAATATTCACATTATTCGAATTAATAAAAAATTTATATGCACGCCATTGGGCGGCACTTGCCTTTAATGGGATTAAAAATATGGGTCATTACATTAAGCCTAGAAGAACTATACCAGTGTCAGTATTGAATCACCTCATTTTTTCGCTAGAGGCAGTATTTTTCGAGTTATTAACAAAAAACTGAAAAAAGAGACCTTTAGAGACCCCCACCACCATAAGCTTCTCCCCCACCCTTCAGTACTTTTAGTATGTTGTTAAGGACCCCTTCCCCTACAAGTGAATTATTTCCGCTATTTTTTGTCTTCGTTGCCTGGACTAAAAGTCGCAAAAGCTCCCATGATACCGGATTACCTCTTGGACTAGTAGCTTTACTGTGGTACGGTGGAGTACTGCCACAGTCTAGAAATCATTCGGCGATAAGGAGTAATAACTCGCCACACGGGGCTAGTCAAAACCCCAATCCTCAGGAAACTGAAGAACTAATCGAGATTGGGGACATTCCCACTCCTTACACTCGTCTTCATGTGGAAAATTGAGATATCTTATCAACTTCCTGGTGGAGATTGATCTTTAAGGGGTAACCTAACTTAGATTGAAGTACTATTGTCGCAATACACGGTTCTGAACAGACCACTCACCACTCACATAAAACAAAAATCAAACAGCTTCTAAAGTTTAGTTTAAATTATAATCTAGTGGCGGCTCCTCCATTAGGTCATTGGGTCAATGAACTCGCATTAAAAAATAATTAAATAAGCATTTAAAAAAATAAAATATACATACTATACATATAGTATAGTATTCCTCTCAAATATCATTTACCTAAAACGTTTCAAGACCTCCGTGTAAACGTTATTCCGCATCAAGCATCAAGTACTCGGCGAAAACCAAAATTGGAAAGCAAGCTGGTGTCCACCTTTGACCTCAAGGTGTTATATGGGAACGGAATTTGCCGAGTGCTGACGATCTTCGCGGCGTGAGAGAAACAAGCCGCCCGAAGTTTACATGTGATGGGTCAAAAGCCTGGTTTAATATCGACGATGAATCGACTTACGTCGGCTGATTATTACACGCTTAGAAAAGAGATGAGTAGAAGGAGTGGGTTGGCAGGCCGCGCTATATTTTGGTTTAAAGGAGAGCATTTGAAGCGAAATAATGAGAATAATGAGCTGTGTTTTGACGTAATAAGTAATACAAAAGATCGAAGTGTAATTATCATTTAATTTAAGTTTGTGATATTTAATATGTATAGAAATGAATAAAATATGGTTGTTTTTTAAGAGAGCATTATTTTTATATAAAACAAGCGTGGACCAAAAAAAATTTTTTGCCTCTGGGGCTTTGGAAAGGAACTCCACAAATTTTGCTTTTTTAACGATTTTAACGACTTCTGGGCAGAAATTGGGAGTGGTCAGTTCCGTATTTTAAGATTATGGTCACACCACCTATGACCTATCAAATTAACCACGAGCCGCCACTGAATTATACTAGCTTTAGATATATGAAAGATTCTTATGTTTAATCTGTCTGGAACAATAGATAAGCAACATAAACTCCACACCTGTCTGTAAGAAAAATAACAAACAATATCAAAGTTGAATCTCGTAACATAAACATAAAGATCCGCCGTTTGCTATTTCAAAATTTCAACCTCTTTGATACGACACACACGTTGTGTCATCCTCTTAAACCCAACTTCGGCACTATTTATTTTTTAACCAAAACAAAGGTCTACTTTTAGCCAAGAACAAATGCTAGTAGGTATCTAATACGGATATATTCTTGTAAAATTAGATCCTATTTAAATAAACTGTTCTTTCCTGTGCCTTTGCCTACTACGTCTACCTACTTCGTTAAGTGATGGATGCATTCGACTTAAGACTGTTCCGGATAGGAGGTTTCAATAGAAATAATAAACATTGATGAAATAATCACGGAGTTTGTTTGAATTGGCGGTTTTTGGAACGTTTACGTGAAAATTTTGTGAGAAATTTCTCCTAAAATTTTATAACATTTTCTTAAAATAAATCTTCCAAACATTTTTGGAGTAATTCATACGATACGCATGCGCAGTCGGGTTATTTTGTTACAGATGACGTATGCAAACAGTGAACAAACATTCTTTCATTAATTATTTTAATTTTATTTATTTTCAATAATAAGATATATTTTCTTCTCAAAAATAGTGAACAAGAAAGAACTCGTAATGTTAGATGTTGCAGAAATTTGTTGTTTGTTCGTTTATAAATTATCTAAAAGCAAATTAATGAGTGTAATGTCAATGTCGTGGTAAGTTTCAGAGTAATTTTCGGCATAATTCTTTGCTGTGTAATACGGCTCTAAATTGGAAAATCATTTGAAATAAAAAATCCCCTATTGCTCCGAAAAAATGTCATTGCTTTTTTACGATAACTTGATTAATTTTTAAGCTATCGTATCCTTCAAAAAAGCATTTTTTAGATAATTTCAAGAACTACAAGATCATGTATGTATAAAATCTTGTAAGTCCGTATTTTAAAGAGAAAGGGTCGAAGGGCTCGTGGCAGGCTGTCCCTTCGCTAAAATGCATACTTAAAGCGGCCATATCTCCGTTATTTTTTATGCAATAGAAATACGAAGCAAAATATTTGTTTAAAAAAAGGTACATTATGTATAATTTTTAGGTATCATAATTTCAAAGTTATTATGCAAACAAGGCAATTTTTTGAGAATTATGAAAAGTACGTTTTCTACTTTCTTCGTACTTTATTCAAAACAACAACAAACAACTTTAAAATTATATGAAAAACACTAAAATAAAACTAATTAACTATTTATTTTTCTTTAAATATGAGTGACCTATCTGTTTTTAACGATAATTAATTCAATTTTACTCTAGGCTCGGTAAATTTACAAAATTTATATGATCAGTGTTATAACAACATACTGTTACGCGAGCTACTGCATCAATATGCTCACTTAGTGCCCCCAGTGAAATCCCCGTATGAGACGACTATGGCTCCTTCGCCCAATTTTCGAGAAGCATCCAGAATACGAAACATCGAGAATATCCAGTGAACCCGCCAGAACGTCGAAAGATTTCTAGAATTACGGCGCGCGAGTATAAATAGGCCACAAGCATCGCCGCAGGCAATTAGTCAATCAGTCAGTGTTGATACCGAAGGAAAGTAATCGCGCCTCGATAAAGTGTTTATTAAGTGACTCTCATATAAATTATAATTAGTGTGTTAAGTGTACTAAATAAATTATTAAATAAGGACTGTATTACATATAAATCTGTAAATATAAATAAATTGTAAATATAAATTAGAATAAACGTTACAATACTTTTTTGCAGTGACTGTTATCTACATGGTGTTAATTTTCACTTGTCTAAAAAACAAATAAAATATTCCAACATTTTGTACTAAATCTCTTCTAAAACACCCCCATTCCCGAAATCCTTCAGCCACTATGATAATATTTATCCACGTCAGTGAAACAACCAGTAAATCAAAGTTTTTCATTTGTTCCAGGTAAGCCAGCAACCGGGCTCTTGTTGACAGTGGGACCTAATTTTCGGCCTGGCCCTGAACTTACCGCGCTAAATTGAGGTTTAACTGTATCACACATGCGGGATTAACAAACTTCACAATGTTTAAAGAGGAAAACGACTGTGGGAACGTCAGTGTTGCCAAATCACAGGACCTGGAAACCTGTAAGTGACAAATTATCTAAGGGATTTCTGTTAACAATTGTGAATGCGGGAAGCTTTAGACACTTTCTCTAATTAGGGTTGACTTCAGATTATTGAGTGCTTGACTTACATAGTTTTTGTAACATGAAACAAGTTTTTGACATTTAGTCTTTGGGGGACATTTCTGTAGATTGTTGGGTTAGTGGGGATTCAATTTAAAACAAAAATTCCTAAAATTAGTTATATAAGTTTTACTGGTGAATTAGACTTGTGCTAACAAAGTCGGGTTCCAGGTTTAGACAGTAGGCTAAGCAATAGATCATCAAAATAGTGAGTTTTTGACAAAAATCTTAGTAGAAAACGGACTGTGCCATCATCATGCCTCCAAATTTTAAAATGGTATTGAAAAGTATAGATGTAGAGCAGGAGAACGTATATTTTTGATTTTTAATAAAATACGCAATTGCAACAAAAGTGATTGTCTCATCTTACCTGCTATTCGCGCACATAAAGTACATACAAAGTACTTGTTTCCTACGAAGTTTTAGAGCTATAACTTGAAAAACGACGAAAATATGAATTTTTGAAAATATGACGAATTTTCCAGTTTTTCCGAATTTTCTTCGCTCTCAATTATCTAATCACTTCGCTGAAAAATGCGTTGTATTCGTATTTTTATTATCTACAATTCATCTTTTGACACCCTTACGATTACTTAATAAGCTTTCGTGATATTAAGAAAAAACTTTTTTTTCGTCGTTTTGCTTGGCGTAAGCCCAGCTTTTTGATCCTATCGACAGTTACACCTTGTACAGCCACAATAGCGATACTATTAAAATATTATACATTACTATAGTGCGCCCAAAGCCTGAAGTCGCATGTATAATTTGGGTTTCAGAGTGTATGTCTATGTTTAACCAAACTAAAAATATTCAGAACAAATTGTGAGGCTTTTTTGCATAATATAATGATAAAATAAAATAAGAAATAAATTCCCTTGAAACTATTTTCAATAAATCATTAAACGTTGGAATATTACATAAATATAAATGTCGAGGTCGACAGGTACTCAGTCAAGTTCATCCCCAACATTACAAATATTTTAAGGAATTTGTCCAAATTATGTTGAGATTAGGTCGAGTAGACGTAGATTTAAGTTTAAATTATTATGTACGGAGCTAAGAAGACAACAATTGGCACTAATGTTTTTGTATAAAGTTACTAGTTCTAACATTAAATCTTTAGAGATTCTCTTCTCCTTTTAACATACTTTGTCGTCAAACACGAATCTCCTTAATGTTTAGAGTCCCCAATCATTTGTTATTAAATTAAAGACAGTTGAATAAATTTAAAAAAGTTGAGGAGTTATGTAATATTTGAGCCAAGTGTAATGAGGAAGAGAAAAAGTTTTTTTTATTTATTTCTAGACTAAATATTTCCAATGTTTTTGTATCCTTCTAATAAAAGTTGATGGGTGAATTAAAAACATTCAATAATTAAGTAAGTATAAACTATATGTTTGAATATTTATTTTATTCTCGCACTTGGCAACACTGTCTCTCCGTACCACCTGCAAATGTCTCCTGGTTGACTGCTACCTGACCTTTCAGCCATTAACACCCATTGCTCCCTCTCCTGTTCAACTATAAACCTTTTTTTTTCCTGGCATTTAGTTTTTATATCTTTACCTCCTGCCTGGTCGAATACACACAAGCACATGTGTTATGCACCTTTTTGGTCTTCAGTTCCGTGTGGTTATAACGTAGGTATTTGTGAGAACAAGTGTTTCGAATTATTTTCTTTCCACTAGTAGTAATTTATTACAAGATACTTGAAACTTAAACATTTAACAAATTAATTGTTTCAACCCTTACTACGTGGAATCTTTACATAATTATCAAATGAAATCAAAAAATAACAAATTCCACAACTGAAATAAAAAATATATTTTACTCTACTATGACACTGAAGAAAAAAGAAATACGCTACCAGAATCATTTTTTCTACTTCCCAGGAGGAGATTTGACTCGTGATCAACTGAGGGGATTTGTTTATGATTATACGAAAGTGTTACCTGATTGCATGTATCTAGATAAATGGTATTCTAATAAAAAAGCAGGAATTGACTGGTTGTATGGATTTATGAAAAGGCACAAATCTCTTCTATCTTTACGTAAGCCAGATAACACCAGCCTAGGTAGAGGAATTGGCTTTAATAAGACCAGAGTGGAAGAATGTTTTCAAAATTATAGAAAAGTTTTAGATAAGTACAAATTTACTCCTGAAGAAATCTATAATTTAGATGACACTGGAATTTCAACTGTTCTCAATCCACCCAAAGTTATTGCTCCAAAGGGGAAAAAACAAGTAGGCCTTATGGCATCTGCTGAAAGAGGGGAATTAGTAACCATCGTTGGCCTAATCAGTGGAACAGGTAACGCACTTCCACCAGTGTATATGTTTCCATGGGTGCAAGATATACAAGATTATTTAGAGGACAGTCCAACTTCAAGTGTTGCGTTTGGAAATAAGTCTGGATGGATGACAGGCGACTTATTTATTAAGATATTAGAACAAGTTGTCAAGCATACTAAATGCAATAAAGAAAATAAAATACTGGTTTTATTGGATAATCACGAGTCGTATGTAACATTAGCAGCGATAATGGTATTGTTTTCCTGTAATTCCCTCCCCACACTTCTCACAAACTCGAGCTACTAGATCTTGGGGTTTTTGGGCCATTAAAAAGTAGATGTGCGGTGTCTTTTAATGACTGGATGTCAAGTATACCCTGGAAGAACCATTACTGTCAAGCTGATCCCAAAACTGACGAGACATCCGTTTTTGGACTCATTTTCCCCAAGTAACATAACAAATTCATTTATGAAACCTGGGATTTGGCCTCTTAATTCCTCAGCGTTTAGTGACACCGATTTTGATGCCACCTACGTCTATAATGAACCTGCACATTTAGTAACTAATCAGGGAGCAAATGATCATCAAATAGATAAGCCGTCTATACAAGCTGCCAGAGAAACTACACCAGTTGAGAAAGAAATTATACTAGTTGAGGGAGAAATTATACCAGATAAGGAAGAAACAGTAAATACAAAAACAGAAGAAGCACATGTGATAAGAACTAACGTTATTACTCCTGAGGCTGTAAGGCCTTTCCCAAAAGCACAGAAACCTAAAATTATTAGACGGCCTAGGACCAACCAAGGAAATTCTAGGATCTACATAGAGAATCCGGAGAAAACTAGAATAGAAGAACTTGAGGAAGAGAAAACAAGGGAAAAAATCTGAAAAACAAGCACAAAAATCTGCAAAACAAGTGAGAAAAAGGTGTAACGGAGACAAAAATGATGAAACTGAACTAAAAAAAATTAAGCAAGTTAAAAAGAAGATTTTAGATACTTCCAGCTCAGTGAATCCGATGTAGAAGATATTGAATATTGTAGTGAAACAGAGAGTAATATTAGTCTGGAAGCTTTTAAAGATGATGCTGGTAGTGTAATGTTAAATGACTATATTTTGGTTAAATTCGTATTAAAAAATACTGTTTTTTGCATAATTTTAAATAAATTTTTTGTTTTTGAAGCTTGCTTCTTATTGCACGATATAGGGGAGGCTAGTGAACTCGTGAAACGTTTAATGTTACGAAAAAGCGTTCGTCACGCTACAAGATTTTAACCAGGGTCGCTGGTCAGTTAACGTATGGTGTGGGATTTAAGATGGTAAAATTATAGGCCCTTTTGTTTTTTTGAAGCTTGCTTCTTATTGCAAGACATAGGACTTTTGTGAAGGATAGTGAATTCGTGAAACGTGTGATGTTACGAAAAAGCGTTCGTCACGCGATGTCTCTTTCTCGGCCGCCTTCTTCTTCTCTCTTTCGTAAGCTACACAGGGGCACGCCTCTCTCTCGCTCTCTCTCATACACGCCGGCGCGAGGGATTCCCAAACGGTCGGAAGAGAGAATTATAAAAGACTGTCAAAAATGGTCAATAATTGTTAAAAATTGTCAAAATTTTGAAAAATGATCAAAAATTGGTGAATATTTTGAAAAATTTACAATAATTGTCAACATTTTTGAAAGTGGTCAAAAATGGTCAATAATTGTTAATATTCTGAATAATGGTCAAAAATTGTTAAAATTTTGAAAAAATTGTCAATAATTATGAAAAAATGTCAAAAATGGTCAATAATTGTTGAAAATTGTCAAAATATTTGAAAAATTATCAAAACTTTTGAAAAATTGTTGAAAATGGTCAATAATTGTCAGAAACTGTCAAAAATGGTCAGTAATTGTTAAAATTTTGAAAAAATGGTCAATAATTGTCAGAACCTGTCAAAAATGCTCGAAAATTGTCAAAAATGGTCAATAATTGTTAAAATTTGGAAAAATGGTCTAGAATGGTCAAAATATTTGAAAAATTGTCAAAAATGATCAATAATTGTCAAAATTGGTAAATAATTGTCAAAAATGCTAAATAATTGTCAAAAATGGTCAATAATTGTTGAAATTTGAAAAAACGGTCAAAACATTTGAAAAAATAGTCAATAATTGTCAAATTTTTTTAAAAATTGTCAAAATTTTGAAAAATGGTCAATAATTATTAAAAACCGTCAAAAATGCTCAATAATTGTTAAATTTGTCAAAATTTTTGAAAAATTATCAAAAATTGTCAGAACCTCTCAAACATGCTCAAAAATTGTCAATAATTGTTAAAATTTGGAAAAATGGTCAAAATTTTTGAAAAATTGTCAAAAATGATCAATAATTGTCTAAACTGTCAAAATTTGTCAATAATTGTCAAAAATGGTCAATAATTGTTAAAATTTGAAAAAATGGTCAAAAATTTTGAGAAAATGGTCAATAATAATTGTCAAAATTTTTGAAAAATGGTCAAAAATTTACGAAAAATGGGCATTCTATTGTGCAAGCTTCTGTCGGCAGTCCGACGACCGCACACCTTTTTTTTTTCAAGATTTTAAGGAATAATTTTAAGTTTTTTATTTTATTTGTTTGACATTTTTCTAAATTTATCGTGTTTAAGATGCACCATGTTTTCAAAATCTGCTTTAAATTTAAATATGCCGAAAGTGCCCCAAGTACCGGCCGAATCTGGGGTATATTCGGCCAACATTTTTATTTTTACTAGTAAATTAAATATTATTTACAATTAAAGAGAAATATCCGCTACCATAACTCTAAAAGTGATCAGATAATCGTTTTAATTTAATTAGTTAAAAAAATATGATGTCTGTACTTCTTTCAAATCAAAATATATTGAATGGCCGAAAGTGCCCCCTCCTCCTATAGCCCGGAATCTTCTATTTTTCTAAAATAATATTCTTGTTTTCCTGTACTTTACTAATTGTTTTAATACTAGTCCCTATTTTTATGAGTTTAAAACATCTACATTATAATCGATAACTTCTTTTAAACATACGTGTGCCGCCTTCGAAATCCCCATATAACTATTTCGTTTAACCGAAATATTTATGCAGGCAAAGACATACAAAGTAATAAATTTCTCCTCGAATGATAATTCACTCTCCTCCGAAAGCGGAGACCGTATAGAGAGATATCCATGTATATGACATCGCATCTCTCACTATTCAAATTTCTGGGAGTTTACCTTCGGAAGTTCGGCATAAGTTTGGCAGAAACGCCGACGAAACTCCCGGACATTATTCCCGCATCCTATCACAACCAAACACGGCCAATATGCAAATTTGCAGGCCAAAATCGACGTCTCAGTACCTGCATCGGTCAGCTATGTCAACAATCCATTACGCGCCTCTCTTGGTCCCGCGGACGTTTAGGGGTGGAGTGTGGAATGGGGATGTTTACATCTTTACACCACCCGCTTAACATCTACTAACATTCGTGAGCAAGTATTATACAGGAAAATTCAATTGTAACTTTTAGATGTACTGAGATGGGAAAATTTAATACTGTGGGATTAAGTAACGTTAAGATTGGAAATCATCAAAATTTATTGTATGGCCTTGAACTAAACAATCCTTAGTCTGGGAACCAGGCAACTCATATCGCAAGGACAATGGGGAGGCAGATTTAATAGCCCGAGAAGGATCACGTTTCCATCGGTCCAGGACCTTTCTGTGGTATAGCGAAGGTGTATCAAAAAACAAATAGCAAGCAGTACGTGGACAAAAAAGCAGTCTCGAGAATGGTGAAACAATGCTCCTGGAATGATACAGACCGAAGAGTTCATTAGAGAACCAACGCTAAAATTCACGGAGAACCTACTGAGCTAGGAGAACAACCAGGATCCTGGCTAAGCTGACAGGGCACTGCAGTCTCAACAAAAACATGAGCAACATCGGATTAGCAGACAGCAGCAGCAGAAGGTGAGGAAATTTCACTACACATACTGTGTAACTATGAAGGACTGACTGGAATAAAGTAGAGAAGGAAAAATCACAACTCTTCCAATTTATGGAAGACCTGCGGTTTGTCCTACGGAGTTAGGTAATTAAGTCGGGTATAGACAAGGAGCTCTTACATAACATGAAGAATAAATATTCCAGCAATATTTGCAGCGTCTTCTTTTCGTTTTCCAAGACCACACTATTCCAGAAAATTAAAAGAAAATGTTAAAAGAGGACATATCTGAAGAAATGGAATATTGATAAACTACAACAGAAGGAAGTCCAAAGTCAGTGCAGAGAAAGCATAGGAAAGCAAATTAGAGAAATACCAGCAGAAGTTACAGAAATACAGTCACGATGGAAAATGATTGGAAGATGTATAAACGCAGCAGCAAAAGAAAAAATACGTATTGTAGAAAATACAATACAAAAGAAATGGTTTGTTGAGAAATGTGAAAAGATGGTGGAAAAGAAGAAATTTGCTTGGATAAAATATGTTAGAACCAACAGTCGTGAAGATAGAGTGGAGTACGAAAAACCAAGAAAAGAAACAAAAAAAATATTGAAAATAGCTAAGAAGACGGCAATTGAAAATTTCATCAGCGAAATAGAAAAAGAAAGCTTTAATAAAAACACCAAAGTATTTTATCGTAAAATTAATAACCAAACTAAATCATACAAAAATAAAATAACCGGAATAAAAGAAGAAGGAGGAAAAATAATAGAAGAAGAAGTGGAATATACAGAAATATGGATGCAGCATTTCAAAAAGGTATTAACAGAAACGGAAGATACGAAAGAAGAAGAAATAGAAAAAGTGAACAACTATAGAGCCAACAATAGAAAAAATAACAGATATAATCAATAAATGTAAAAATGGAAAGGCACCAGGTAGTGATGGAATTAATATAGAACTTATAAAATATGGAGGAGTCGATCTGATAGAAAAAATATATCAAATAATAAGTAAAATATGGGAAGATGAAGAAATGCCAGAGGAATGGAGTATGGGTCAAATAATAACAATACATAAAAAGGGTGATCAACAAATATGCAAAAATTACAGAGGAATTACTTTACTCAACACAGTTTATAAGATAACATCAACAATTATACAAAGGAGGTTACAAGAGACGGGTGGGATAGCAGGAGAATACCAATGTGGGTTTATGAAAGGAAGATATCTACGACAGATGCTATACATACACTGGAACAGATCATAGAAAAAGCCAACCAATACAGTATTGATTTTGAAATGCTATTTATAGACTTCCAGCAAGCATTTGATTCAATACGGAGAAATCAATTAATAAAGTCATTAAAAGAACTGGGATTATACGACAAGCTGATAAGATTGATAAAAATGACACTGGCAAAAACAGTAGCGGAGATAAAAATCCAGAAAGGAACAACAAGAAAATTTGAATATAACAAAGGAGTCTAGCAGGGCGATTCATTGTCGGCGACTCGTGAACTTTTTAAGAGAGGAAGCTGGACATAAAAATTGTTGGAAATTGTCAAAATTTTTGAAAAATTGTCAAAATTTTGACAAAAAGGTCAATAATATTAAAAAAACTGTCAAAAATGGTCAATAATTGTTGCAAATTGTCAAAATTTTTGAAAAATTGTCAAAAACTCAAAAGTTTTAGAAAATTGTCAAATATGCGTTAATAATTTTCAAAAATGGTCAATAATTGTCAAAACTTTTAGAAAAATGTAAAAAATTATTAAAAATTAGTCAATGATTGTCAAAAATGGCCAATAATTGTTAAAAATTATTAAAATTTTTGAAATATGGTCAATAATTGTTAGAAACTGTCAAAATTTTGAAAAAATGGTTAATAATTGCTGAATATTTTCAAAAACTCAAAATATTTAGAAAATTGTCAAAAATTGTCAAAATATTTGAAAAATTGTCAAAATATTTGAAAAATTCTCAAAAATTGTCAAAATTTTGAAAAATTTGTCAAAAATTGTAAAATTTTTTGAAAAATGATAAATAATTGTCCAATTTTTGTAAAAATGGTCAATTGTCAAAATTTTGAAAAATTGGTAAAAATTTTTGAAAAATTGTCAAAAGCTGGCCAATTTTTGTCAAAATTCTGAAAAATAGTTGATAATTGTCAAATATTGTTAAGTTTTTTGAAAAATAGTCAAAAATTTTGAAAAAATGGTCAAAAATAGTAAAAAATTTGGAAAAATGGTAGTTAATTGTCAAAAATCGTTAAAAACTATCAAAATATTTGTAAAATTGTCAAAAATGTTCAAAAATTCTCATAATTGATCAATAATTGTCAGAAGTGGTCAATAATTGTCAAAAATAGTCGATAATTTTCCATATTGATCAATAATTGTCAAAAAAGGTCCATAATTATCAAAACTTTTAGAAAAATTATCGAAAATTTCGAAAAATGGTCGATAATTGTCGAAAATCGTTAAAAACTAACAAAATATTTGAAAAATTGTCAAAAATGTTCAAAAACTATCAAAATATTTGAAAAATTGTCAAAAATGTTCAAAAATTCTCAAAATTGATCAATAAAATTGTCAAAAATGGTCAATCATTGTCAAAACTTTTAGAAAAATGGTCAATAATTGTCAAAACTTTTAGAAAAATTGTCAAAAATTTCGAAAAATGGTCAATAATAGTCAAAAATCGTTAAAAACTGTCAAAATGTTTGAAAAATTGTCAAAAATTCTCAAAATTGAGCAATAATTGTCAAAAATGGTCAATAATTGTCAAAAATGATCAATAATTGTCAAAAATGATCAGTAATTGCCATTTGCTGGATAAATTGGACTTAGATTATGTATTAAAAAAGATAAGTAAAGGAAACTTGAGAACAAGGGAGATACGCTGATGATGTTGCACTAGTAACAAACAATAGAAAAATTATGGAAGAAATGCTACAGGAAATAGTGGAAGAAGGGAAAAAAATTGGTCTTAAAATAAATGCGGATAAAACCAAGCTATTGAGATTCAAAAAGAAGTGTGAGTACAGGCATATCAGGATTGGAGATTATTCGTTTCAAGAGGTAGATAAAATAAAATACTTGGGAATAACAATATCTAATGACGGAGACAAGAATACCGAAATAAAAGAAAGAATAGCAACAAATAGAGCATTCCATACCAATAAAAAACTGTTAAGAAGTAAACTAATAAGTAAGAAGACGAAAATAAGGATATACAAAACAATTATAAGACCTGTATTAATGTATGGATCAGAAACAATAACAATGACCAAAAAGCATCAGGAAGATTTGAGAATACAAGAGCGTGAGATATTGAGAATGATATTAGGACCGAAAAAAATAGGTGATGTATATATATATCGAAATACAATTACTAAATAAAACTGGTAACGGACGTTTATTTCAAAATAAAATTCTCTCGCATGAAGAGATAATTCTAAATTTATTAGCAAATAATTTTTTGTACTTATACGAGAGTGTGCGGTGTTAAAATCATCCAGTAAAGTTGTGTTTCTGTGGCGAAACACCATTAATAAACCTATTAATTTCAAAACCAAAATCCGAATAAAATCCGATGGCTGGATAAAAAAAAGGACTAAAACCTGATGCTGTATCCTTTATTCCGTACAATCGCAGCGTATTAATTGTTTAATATCTTATGGAACACGTGTTTAAGCTCCCTATAGGGATTTACTTCGTAGATGTTAATTGCCCCGTACACTTTACGTACTCCACTGATTTATTATTCTTTTGCTGGCGGTTTGTGAATCTGAATTTTGGTTTTGTACAATTTTATGGATTTAATAAAATTTGTTTTTAACCCCAATATTTACGATTATGTTTGTGGTTTATAGGGAGACATTACAATTTGTTTAAAATTATTCAATCTACCAAAACAATCAGCTTAGTCCAAATTTAGAATAAAAACTGGAAAAATAGAGGTCCTAATAATGCAAAAAAATATATTAATCGTTTTTCTTTCATCCAAACTTATTAGAAACGTTTTGGCTCGTGAGCAAGATTTCATTGATTGCTTTGGCAAAACTGTACCAGGTGTCTGATTAAGAGAAGTAACCCGCTGTATCTCAGAAACTGTTTATCGTACAGCTTAAAGAAAAAAATCTGCACTACACACTTGCAGCACCACTAAAGAGTTACTCTATTATGGTTTGCTAGGGTTACGAGTTTTTGTAGACAGTCCCAGACCAGTCTAGATCTGATCTGGGGGCATGCTAAAGATTTCATCTGATAGTATGAGGATCTTTTGGCCTCTATACCCCTTTCGATTATCTTTTGCAAATACGAGTCGATAGTGTAGATTTCTGTCTGGAATGCTTTTCCATGGACCTCGACTTATTCTTTTCCTGTTTACATACTTGTGTAACCTTGACAACGATTATCCAGTCCATTAAGGACAAATATAAAAGTGAACAAAAGTATTTTTTCGAAAAAGGTAATAGTTTTTGTAACAAAATTTCAGTATCGATTTCAAATTGAATTATATATTACTCGGGAAAACACTCAAGTTACAAAGGAATTTCCACGAAGTGGACATCACAATGGCATTATCTCGGAGTTCTTTTTTACATCGAATCTTACCAACTCGTGTTTCTGCATTTTTATGTGACTGTTAAGAAACTTTCTGAAATAATATTTTTCAGTTCTTTGAACGGTGACAGGAGTATTTTCGCCGTCTTGGTCGGTCGACCGGCTCGAAAAAGATTTTTATTGGAATTGTCCTTACAAAAGAATATACGGGGACGTACTCAAATTTTTAAGTGCAAAAATATTTATCAAATCATATTCACTGATTAAAGCTATCAGCAATCCAACAACTAGATGTAGATCGGTAAAAAACTGCAAAGATTCCCTTGAGAGGCTGGCAAGAGATAACAAAGTACCTCTAATAAGGATGCCGGAGCATGAGGGGATTGCAGGTAATGAAATGGTGGACTAAAGAAGGCTCTAAAGGAGACTTCATAGGTCCGGAACCGTTTTGTGGAGTCACAAAAGATTGCATAAGGAACACCTATTCAAAAGAAGGTTGATACAAAGCGTTTACTGAACAAGGTAGTAGACCGGTAGGCTATTCCCCAAGGCCCAAACTGGATAACCGACGCTACAGTGGACATTGAAAATATTAGAATGTTCACGATATTAGAACAATTAACTTATGGATGCCGTGTACTTGGATGCAATTAGTGAACCTATGTGCAGTCCTACTAATATTGAGGCCAGAACGTTTTGATGTTGATCCGAAGTCCAATTCTGCCGATGTTGATTGGATTCATTGCCTTCAGCCAGTTCAAACAAATATCTACTTACCATTATCGATGAATTTTCCCGTTTCCCTTCTGCCTATCCATGTAAAGATATTTCTGCCTCAACCGTCATTAAATGCTTGAGTGATCTTTTCCTGACTTTTGGAGCACCTGCTGATGTACATTCAGATAGAGGATCGTCGATTATGTCCAAAGAGGTAAAAGCGTTCCTTCTTCGTCATGGGGTGGCATGTAGCAGGACGACCCCTTATAATCCTCAAGGAAATGGTCAAGTGGGGCGACTAAATGGAACTTTATGGAAAACGATACAACTTTCCTGATGGAGAGGAAATAACGGTTTCTAATAAACATTTAGCTCCATTCGGTACAAATTACGATTATATTATTGAAGAGAATCAGGAACAATTACAGTACCTACCAGATGATAGGACGGAAACAGTTTTGGAAAATGACGCAAAATCAAGACGTTTAATACTCATACACCAACCCTTTTTCTTTTCTTCTCGTTACTCCAGTTTCTTGTGCTACACTTGCTTCTTCCTTTTCTGTGTTCTTCTGATATCTTTTTTCTCGTGTATTAGGCATTGTTGAAATTAATTAATTTTAATAGGAAATTTAAGTATTGATTATTATTATATTTTATGTAGAATCAATTGCTAGTATATAAAAAAAGAGCCCCACGTTGGGCGCCATTTGAATTTCCTGATTATTGATAAGACCTTTTATAATGATTAAACCAAACATTTGTTCATTTTGAAAATCATCTAATAATTTTATAAATTCTCTAGGATGACAAATAGCTAAATTTTGGCGCAAGGAGCAACATTTTAAAAATTCTGATTATCTTGTTGATTTGGGTCTATAGTTTCAACTTCCCTTCTGCTACTAGTAATTCTGTGTAAACTATTATGTCTGCTTTCTGTTCTATTTAAATTTTCATATCTATTTCTAGTCTAGTATAATTAATTCGTCTTCTATTTTCAGGTTCTCTATCATTTCCCCTGTGATTTCTATAATCTGATTGATTTTGGTAATTATTATTGAAATATTGTCTTTGTATATTATTTCTATTATTATAATTATAATTTAGACCATTGTTATTATTATTGTAATTTCGTTGAAAATTATTGTCATAATTATTACTATTATAATTTTGATTACGTTGGCTGCTATTAAAATCATTATTATTGTTATTATTTTCTCTTATATTAGTATTTTGTTTTCTATTTGTATTATTATAATTATTCTTGAATTGTCTATCATTATTTCTTTGGTAATTATTGATTTGTCTATTTCTATAATAGTTATTATTATTATTCATCCTATTCGAGTTATTATTGCTATTACTATAAGTATTAATATTATCATTTGTATTTCTATTATTTGTGTTTCTGTCAATTTTAATTAAATGTGAACTGAATGAACACCTTCTCTCATACTCTTCTTCTTCTTTTTTTTTTGTAAAAGTTAAAAGTCCCACCTCTAATCCAATAAAAACTAAAAATTATTTTTATATTATGTGGAAAGAAATTTAGAAGTAAATATCATTGATACATTTTATATAGATTGAAATAAAAGCATAAGTACCTAATAATAACAACTATGAAATAACATATATGAATATATACCATATTTGTTTAGTATTAAAATCTGCGAATTGCAATGGTATTCGAAAATAGTTTACAGCCTCATTACTTTATTATTATTGTATTAAGTTTTGCATTGATATGATCGATTTTATATGTGTATCCATAACGTTTTATAACCAACATATTTAGTGAGATAATCAATTCATACAAATGGTAGATATATTTTAGGTAAAATGGAAATATATCAATAGCAATGGTTAGTCAAAAATAAGGGCATTTTTTCACGTATATTTAAACACTTTTTTACTGAGCATTTTCCATCTTCTACCAGAACTCCTCAACATTCCATCTTCGGCTATTTTCGTCCAAATCTTCTTGTATGTACTTTGGAAAAATGCACGAAGCCTAATTTAAACCTTAAAAAACTCTGTATATAAATTTATAGAGGACTAAATTTGTCTAATTAAAAACTTTTACATCCTTTTCTGTTTTCTAAAATAAAAGCTTCAGTAGACCCGTATATTAAGTAGAAATGTGATAAAAATGCAAAATAATTTAGCTCTTTTACAAAAAAAAAACCAATAATATAATGATATAAAACTAAATTAATGTACCCCAGTTTAAAACTCCAAAACTTCCATGGATGTCATTATCCTAATATTTATTACGAAACTTTTCTAGGACGCTTTCATTTATTTTTCAACTTTAAATGAATATGGTTTGTATCTAATATAGTTATTATTATTTATCACCCTAGTTTTTGGTTCACCTCTACGGTCTTCGGTCTCGGACAAGTAAGCTTTTAATAAAGAATTACTATGGAGACCTGCAAGACGTGCTCTCTTGAGAAGGGCATAACTTCGCTTATAAAGAGAAACACATTATACCTTAGAGGAATTTCAGAGAATTACCAACATGGTGACCGGCGTTTCTCGACTCCAACAACATCTTGCTGGGTCAAAGAATAATCTAGAGGGTAGTCGGAGATATGTAACTAACGTTTATATATTGGCCCTTTGAGATTTGGCCACTAACAAATTTACCTTTATATATATAACAATGTTGAGAAAAGTGCGAGCTTTTATTTCAGGTAAGAATAAAAGGGAGTATTTGCCGGGAAAACTGAACATCTTTTGTTGAACTGGTCAAAAATTGTCAAAATTTTGGAAAAATGGTTAATAATTGCCAAATATGTTGAAATTTTTGAAAAATTGTCAAAAATTTGGAAAAATGATCAAAAATTGTCAAAAACTGTAAAATTTTTGAAAAAATGGTCAATAATTGTCAAAAATTTTGAAAAATGTTTAAAATTTTTTAAAAATTGTCAAAAATGGTCAATAACTGTCAAAGACGGTCAATAACTGTCAAAGACGGTCAATAATTATCAAAACCAATCAAGATTCGTCAAAAACTGTCAAAAGTGGTCCAAAAGGATCAAAAATTGTTAAAATTTTGAAAAATGGTCAATATTTGCCAAATATGTTAACATTTTTGAAAAATTGTCAATAATTGTCAAAGACGGTCAATAATTGTCAAAATTCGTCAAAAACTGTCAAAAATGGTCAATAATTGTTAAATTTTTTGAAAAATTGTCAAAAAATTTTAAATATGGTCAAATATTGTCAAGAATTTGGAAAAATCGTCAAAAATTGTCAAAAACTGTCAAAATTTAAAAAAAATGGTTAATAATTGCCAAATATTTTCCAAAATTGTCAAAAATTTGGAAAAATGGTCAATAATTGTCAAAATTTTTGAAAAATGGTCAAATTTTTTGAAAAATTGCCAAAAATTGTCAAAATTTTGAAAAAATGGTCAATAATTATAAAAAACTGTCAAAAATGGTCAATAATGATTGAAAATTGTCAACATTTTTGAAAAATTGTCAAAAATGGTCAATAATTGTCAGAACCTGTCAAAGATGCTCAAAAATTGTCAAAACTGTCAAAATTGGTCAATAATTGTCAAAAATGGGCAATAATTATTAAAATTTGAAAAAATTGTCAAAATTTCGAAAAAATGGTCAATAATTGCCAAATATGTTAAAATTTTCGAAAAATTGTCAAAAATGATCAATAATTGTCAAAGACGGTCAATAATTGTCAAAATTCGTCAAAAACTGTAAAAAATTATCAAAATTTTTGAAAAATGGTGAAAAATTCACGAAAAATGGTCATTCTATTGTGCATAAGAAGCAAGCTTCTGTCGGCGGTCCGACGACCGCTCACCTTTTTTTTGCAAAACGATTTTATTGCCTTTGGATTTTTGGAAATTATATAATAAAATGTGACCGTTATCATATTTGCCATACTTCTAGTAGGGGAAAAGTGCTTATTTATTCAATTGTACAATAAGTAAAATCATTTTTTACAGCATGGCATCATTGTATTTTGTTTGTTTTGATACAATTCTACCTAAAAATAATTATCCCATATTGTAACCATGGGGCGGAAGAATGTCACACTTAAGCCAATATATAAGTGAAAAATTTTTTCCAAAAAAAAAATTACTCCTTTGCAGCGGTATGACGGCCATTTGGAACCGTCGGAAAAGTATATAGTATGGTGAATTTCGTGAATGGCTACTCGACGATGATTAGCTGTACAAAAATTAGCAATATGGCATTACGCTACCGCCTACTTCTTTTTTTATCGACTATCGGAAAAATTAAGAATGTTTGTGGAACAAATCGTTCGACACTCGCAATTTATCCGAGTGGTGGTGGAAAGTGTTGCAGAAAAAATAAGATACAGACTAAGTAGAGAGGGAATCATTAAAAAAAATCTATTTGAAGATCGTCTTTTTTCTCTTCTTTTGTTTTAATTGTCAATTCCTTTTCTTGATCTGGGTCAAACAGTGATCTCGTAACCTCCTGTGCACGATAGTTTAACGACTTTTTTCTCACAACTCCCCTCTTTTTTGTTTCCAGTTCTGGTGCTACTAGCACATCGTTGAAACTTACTGATGCTTCATTATCATCTTCTAAGCTAGAGGTATCATGTAGAGAAAAATCTTCATCGAAACTATCAGAGCTATCAGCAGCTCTTTCTTTATTACCTTTATTTTTGTTGGGTTTTTTTTAACTGAGTCGAGGGAGTGACGGAATTATCTGGGATCAGTTTGTTTTCTGCAATTTCTGACAGAGCAAATGCAATATCAGGAATTGCACTGGGATCTAAGGAGTAGATCCTCGTTGCCTTGAAACCTGATATAACATTAGAAGCTGCAGTTGCTTTCGGCCACACCTTAGAGAAAATAAGTATTTCCAAACGTGAATTTGTTGATTGTTCGATCGGGCTTATTTGTCCAATATGTAATGATTTCGTCGTCCCAAAAGGATTCGAATGCTTTATGCTTCATGTGTGCAGTTGCTTGGTAGGCAAAATAGTGTTATGTCATGATTTTCTTCTGCATCTACTATTCCTGCGTCTAAATGAGACGATGCTCCATCAAAAATAAGCAGGACTTTACCTGCTGGTTTATACTTTGCGAAATGATTCACCCATTTGATAAAAACTGGCGTTGTCATTGTCAGTCATTTCGATAACTGTCCCAGCAGGTAAATTATCCAACCATTCTTGCTTCCTCCTTTTCCCTTTGAATAGTATCATTGGGGGAATCATTTGCCCTATAGCATTACCACACGCAACAACTGATACATTTTCAGCATGTTCTTGGGAACTCTTTTAGCTCCCTTTTTCGCAAATACTTGCTGTGATTTATGCAGATTTAAGCGACAACCCTTCTCATCAATGTTAAATATCAGTTGAGGGCTTTTTAGAACATCTAATTTCAACATAACTTGTTTTAGCTTTTCGAAATAATCGTTTACTATGAACCTGTTCAACTTGGCATCTCTAGCTGGATTCATAAACTGCTATTTTCTTTCTGCGATATCAGGGTGATGACCCAGGAACAATTTAAGCCATTTACGACCAGCTATTCCCTTATTCTCAAATGGTGTGGATATACCATTTTTTTGGCAAAATTCATAGACCAAGCGTCTCAATACTTTTGATGGGCATTCCAACATCGGCTACATGACATTTTGTGTCATGTGTATAACCTCAATTATCAAAACCTCAAAATTTTCCCCTTTAACTGTAAATTCGTTATGTATAAATTTTATCTACGGTTGGTAAATTTATATTTATTCTGATAAACAGGAAAGTAACTAAAAATGAAGTCTCCGTGTACAAAGAATATTTAAAAAGTGTATTTTTGTCCCAATATTCTCGATTTTATTTTTCTAAATCGACTGGGAAGTATAAAGTAACAAATGCATGTGTCTTTCTTATTTTCCTCGTTATTACATATCTTTCATCGTTTCCTATCTATATCGGATTACTTTTAAGCTTTTCTGTCAAAAAAAAAAGAGTAAATTCTTAGACAGGTCAAAATATGTATGTATTTTTTCGTGACAGTCACTCGCTTTAGCCTTTTCTATAACTTCTACTTACGATGACACATGTTGTGATCAAATATCACTCCAGATAAGCTTCAGGAAAGTTGTTAATGGCCCTATGTGTTGTTGGCCTCATATTACTGCCTTAATGGATGGCTTGTTTTTCTGAAGTGCCTTCAAATTAATTATTATTGGTAAAAAATTTCTTTCAACCATTAATTTTTGGGAACCGGTGGTGTTTTTCTGCGTCTGCACTGTGACAGTGTAGTGTATACCTCACCTATCATGGGGAAGGCGACACTTGTGTAAATATTTCTTGTTACTTTTTATTAGGAATAATAAGATGGAGTTATTTTTAAACATTCAATGTCACGAATCGGGTGTATCATTAATAATTAAGGGGTGAAAATGGAGAAAAAAGTCAAAGGATCTCGTTAGGGATCTTTTTTTCTTACTGTCTTACTGTTCTTACTGACGGAAAAAAATTTTTTGTTTCTTTATTTTATAAATATATAATAAAAAAAAAATGAGCAGTCGTCGGACCGCCGACAGAAGCTTGCTTTTTATGCACAATAGAATGACCATTTTTCGTGAATTTTTCACCATTTTTGACAGTGTTTGGCGAATTTTGACAATTATTGACCGTCTTTGACAATTATTGACCATTTTTGACAATTTTTCAAAAATTTTAACATATTTGGCAATTATTGACCAATTTTTCTATATTTTGACAATTTTTGAAAATTTTTGACAATTATTGACCAATTTTGACAGTTTTGACAATTATTGATCATTTTTGAAAATTTTGACCATTTTAGACCATTTTTCCAAATTTTAACAATTATTGACCATTTTTGACAATTTTTGAGCATTTTGACCATTTTAGACCATTTTTCCAAATTTTACCAATTATTGACCATTTTTGACAATTTTTCAGCATTTTTGACAGGTTCTGACAATTATTGACCATTTTTGATAATTTTTAATAATTATTGACCATTTTTGACAGTTTTTTATAATTATTGACCATTTTTTCATAATTTTGACAATTTTTCGAAAAATTTGACCATTTTTGACAATTATTGACCATTTTTCCAAATTTTTGACAATTTATGAAAATATTTGGCAATTATTAACCATTTTTTCAAAATCTTGACAGTTTTTGACAATTTTTGACAATTTTTCCAAATTCTTGACAATTTTTGACCCTATTTAAAAATTTTTGACAATTTTTCAAAAATTTTAACAATTATTGACCATTTTTGACAGTTTTTGACAAATTTTGACAATTATTGACCGTATTTGACAATTATTGACCATATTTGACAATTATTCAAAAATTTTAACATATTTAGCAATTATAGACCATTTTTTCAAAATTTTGACAATTTTTGACCATTTTCAAAATTTTAACAATTATTGATCATTTTTGACCATTTTAGACCATTTTTCCAAATTTTACCAATTATTGACCATTTTTGACAATTTTCAGCATTTTTGACAGGTTCTGACAATTATTATTGACCATTTTTGACAATTTTTCAAAAAATTTGACAATTTTCAATAGTTATTGACCATTTTAGACAGTTTTTTATAATTATTGACCATTTTTTCAAAATTTTGACAATTTTTCGAAAAATTTGACCATTTTTGACAATAATTGACCATTTTTCCAAATTTTTGACAATTTATGAAAATATTAAAATATTTGGCAATTATTAACCATTTTTTCAAAATTTTGACAGTTTTTGACAATTTTTCCAAATTCTTGACAATTTTTGACCCTATTAAAAAATTTTTGACAATTTTTCAAAAAATTTTACAATTATTGACCATTTTTGACAGTTTTTGACGAATTTTGACAATTATTGACCGTATTTGACAATTATTGACCATTTTTGACAATTATTCAAAATTTTTGACATATTTAGCAATTATTGACCATTTTTTCAAAATTTTGACAATTTTTGACCATTTTTCAAAATTTTAACAATTATTGATAATTTTTGACCATTTTTGACAATTTTTGACGAATTTTAACTGGTTTTGACAATTATTGACCGTCTTTGACAATTATTGACCATTTTTCAAAAATTTTAACAATTATTGATAATTTTTGACCATTTTTGACAATTTTTGACGAATTTTAACTGGTTTTGACAATTATTGACCGTCTTTGACAATTATTGACCATTTTTCAAAAATTTTAACCATTTTTTCAAAATTTTGACAGTTTTTGACAATTTTTGATCATTTTTCCAAATTTTTGAACATGTTTAAAAAATTTTGATAATTTTTCAAAAATGTTAACATATTATGCAATTATTAATCATTTTTTCAAAATTTTGACAATTTTTAACCATTTTTAACAATTTTTCACACCTATAGGTATGCGAGCTCAGTGCGGCGAGAGAGATTGCGCACAGTCGCTTGAATGAGTTATCGCGTGACGAACACTTTTTCGTAACATCGCACGTTTCACGAGTTCACTAGCCTTTTCAGAAATATGGCAACACTGTTGCGTGACGGACTTTTCGTAACGGTTACACGTTTTACGAGTTCAGTAGCCTTCTCAAAAGAGACCCCCCCTTTGGATTTATTTTCGTCGTGAAATGTACAATAATTTTGATCCATTTCTATCTATAATTATTGCTTAAGTGCTTGCTTAAGGAATTATATTAGACAGGCAGTGGCGTAGCGTGGAGAGGGCAGCAAGGACCATGGCCCCGGGCGGCATAGGAAAAAGGGCGGCGGAAAGTGCCACGATGTTTTCAATTGGAAATAAAAAAAAATTATCTCCAAATCACTCCCGCAATGCTATTTGCCAAGCGATGCCGCAGGGGGGGGGAAAGGGAGGAGACGAAATGAAGTCGTGCTGTCGAACTGCTAGTGGAGACTAATAACAACTGCCTAGCGACCGGCCGACCGAGTTTTCCTGAACGTGAACGAACTAACAAGCGACAGCGAGTACAAAACAAAACAATAACACTTCCTTAACTTCCTGTGGGTTCCTTACGCCATTTCTTCCCATAGATGTATGTTGCTTCCAAAGCAAGACTTTCAATAAAATATTTCAACTTTGAACTAATAATTATAATAAGGGGGAAAACCTGTAGACAGGTCAATTTTAGACTAGTATGTCTAGTTTTTAGTATCTAAATTTAACCGATTACGGATCTGTTACTGTACAATGAGGGATTTATAAACTTTCGTTAGACCAGAGTCAACGGAATATTGTGAAACGTTCTTTAGCATTCAAAGAAATTAATAGATAATATTCAAATTAAAATGAATTTCTGATTACTGTGTGGTCGTTTTCATGAAATCAAACAACAATAACCAACATGATCCTATACAAACATCAAATAATAAATATATTTTGTTATTGTTGACCCGAACTGAGAGCGTTTCTCCCCAAGATCCGATAATGACCACCCACCGGCGTTAGGTATACAAGCTATCAGACCGTCTTTGTATCCTTGTATCCCTATACTCTCTGTCCCTGAAAAAGCCACATCATCAATCAGAACCCAGTAAAATGTCCACCTCTAAATAAGGGGTGGTTGCCTTCCTAGTGGGTCTTTCCAATCAACCTGCCTAAGACCTGTTTCGGAGGTTGTGGTTCATACAACGATAGTGTTACGACATATCAATTTTTTGACGTTGTTTCTGCAATGGCTCCCTCTTTATTTAATTTTTTTGAGTAAAAAAAATCTAGTCAAGGTCAGGTATCGGCCATTATTTTAACAGGTAAAAAAATAATCAGATGTGGGATGGCATTTCCGAGTATTCTACATCAGCTGAAACATATTTTTCCTTTTATACAGGATGGTAATAAAAAAAAAGTTTTTCGAAAAAGAACTCGATAATTACGTGGAGTTTCTTACAATTTTTTATCGGAAACTTCTGAATTATAGAATACTATGTATATACATATGTATGTAAATTTTGCATATTTGAGTGAATTTTTAGTCGATATTTCCAAGCAATAAGGGTTCTTGGTTCTTGGCCTCTAGGTTCTAAATTTTCGTCAAAAAAATGATAAAAATTCGTAATAAGGGGTTTTTTGGGACGAGAAATCGACTGGCACAATCGGTTTTTTGATAAAATCAATATTTCGCCTTCAAATAGAATCATGAAATTTCAAAAATCCACTTTTCAAAACAAAAAATACTCATAACTCAACTAATAGGGAAGATAGAACGTTCTAGTCTTCACCAATCGATAGAGGGGATAATTTTACATGTTTTAGTGGATTTTCAGTCGATATTTTCAAGGATTAAGGGAGTTAGAAAAAAGCAGTTTTTATCGCAAAATATTTTCATACCTACCCATTTGTTCTAAATTTTCGACAAAAAATAAATAAAAAATGCTAAAAATTCGTAAAGAGGGGTTTTTTGGGTCGAAAAATCCACTGGCACAATCAGTTTTTTGATAAAATCATTATTTCGCCTTCAAATAGAATCATGAAATTTTCGAAAATCCACTTTTCAAAACAAAAAATACTCATAACTCGACTGATAGGGAAGATAGAACGTTCTAGTCTTCACCAATCGATAGAGGGGGCAATTTTACATGTTTTAGTGGATTTTCAGTCGATATTTTATTTTATAAATATATAATACAAAAGGTGAGCATTCGTCGGACCGCCGACAGAAGCTTGCTTTTTATGCACAATAGAATGACCATTTTTTGTGAATTTTTCACCATTTTTGACAGTGTTTGGCGAATTTTGACAATTATTGACCATTTTTGACAATTTTTCAAAAATTTTAACATATTTGGCAATTATTGACCATTTTTTCAAAATTTTGACAATTTTTGACAATTTTTTCAAATTTCAACAATTATTGTCCATTTTTGACAATTATTGACCAATTTTGACAGTTTTGACAATTATTGATCATTTTTGAAAATTATGACCATTTTTCCAAATTTTAACAATTATTGACCATTTTTGACAATTTTTGAGCATTTTGACCATTTTAGACCATTTTTCCAAATTTTACCAATTATTGACCAGTTTTGACAATTTTTCAGCATTTTTGACAGGTTCTGACAATTATTGACCATTTTTGACAATTTTCCAAAAATTTTGACAATTTTTAATAATTATTGATCATTTTTGACAGTTTTTTATAATTATTGACCATTTTTTCAAAATTTTGACAATTTTTCGGAAAATTTGACCATTTTTGGCAATTATTGACCATTTTTCCAATTTTTTGACAGTTTATGAAAATATTTGGCAATTATTAACCATTTTTTCAAAAATTTCACAGTTTTTGACAATTTTTGACGATTTTTCCAAATTCTTGACAATTTTTGACCATATTTAAAAAATTTTGCCAATTTTTCAAAAATTTTAACAATTATTGACCATTTTTGACAATTATTCAAAAATTTTAACATATTTAGCAATTATTGACCATTTTTTCAAAATTTTGACAATTTTTGACCATTTTTCAAAATTTTAATAATTATTGATCATTTTTGACTATTTTTGACAATTTTTGACGAATTTTGATTGGTTTTGACAATTATTGACCATTTTTCAAAAATTTCAACCATTTTTCAAAATGTTTAACAATTATTGACCATTCTTGACAGTTTTTGACCATTTTTGACAGTTTTTGACAATTTTTGACATTTTTTGAAAATATTTGGCAATTAACCATTTTTTCAAAATTTTGAGTTTTTGACTGACAAAAATGGTAAAAATTCGTAAAGAGGGGTTTTTTGGGTCGAAAAATCCACTGGCACAATCAGTTTTTTGATAAAATAATTATTTCGCCTTCAAATAGAATCATGAAATTTTCGAAAATCCACTTTTCAAAACAGAAAATACTCATAACTCGAATGATAGGGAAGATAGAACGTTCTAGTCTTTACCAATCGATAGAGGGGGTAATTTTACATGTTTTAGTGGATTTTCAGTCGATATTTCCAAGGATTAAGGAAGTTAGAAAAAAGCAATTTGTATCGCAAAATATTTTCATATCTACCCATTTGTTCAAAATTTTCGACAATAAAAAAATAAAAAATGCTAAAAATTCGTAAAGAGGGGTTTTTTGGGCCGAAAAATCGTCTGGCACAATCAGTTTTTTGATAAAATCATTATTTCGCCTTCAAATAGAATCATGAAATTTTCGAAAATCCACTTTACAAAACAAAAAATACTCATAACTCGACTGATAGGGAAGATAGAACGTTCTAGTCTTCACCAATCGACAGAGGGGATTATTTTACATGTTTTAGTGGATTTTCAGTCGATATTTCCAAGGATTAAGGGAGTTAGAAAAAAGCAATTTGTATCGCAAAATATTTTCATACCTACCCATTTGTTCTAAATTTTCGACAATAAAAAAATAAAAAATGCTAAAAATTCGTAAAGAGGGGTTTTTTGGGCCGAAAAATCGTCGTTTGTTGTTTGTATAACTGTTAGATAAAATAAATGTCTATTTCAAAGATTGTTTAGCTCCTGGCATTCACACTCGTATCCCAGTCCCTTCTATTGCTTTTGAGCCGTCTGTATTCCAGAATGCTGAAAATATCATAGTTCTGGCATTTGAAAAATGAAACTCATTGAAGGGAAAGGTCGAGATAAGCGTGACGGGTTCCGCTCCTAAATTACACTAACCCTACACCAACACTAACACTATCTTATGCGCATTTCACTATGGTGCTTCGTCATTTATATATACTAATTTTTTTATCGCGCCAAACTGGTTAATCCGCGGGAACAAACCATCCTGGAATAAACTATACAACGGACTATAAGGTATAGGTTCTTTGTATTTATTCAAACTAACAGTCTCTGAAGAATATAACTTGGTTATCGAAACGCGCGTAAGATAGTGTAAAGTGTTAGTGTAGTGGTAGTGTAAGCAGTGTTCATTTAGGAAGTCCATAATTTTTAGCTCAGTGATCACAATAAGTTCCTATTGGTTGCAGGTATACCGCATGTACAACGGAGATAATATTATTCTTCTTAATTGTGATTGATTTGCTTATTTTGTTTACTATTACGACCTTCTCATAAATTAAGATTCTCTTGAAGCTGTTTACGTTGTATTAATTTAAATATTTTGCTTAAATAGTATTATTTTTCCTCCGACATAAATATAATTCTTCAAATACCCCAATAACAAATCCAGCAGAGTTAAATCGAAGAATATGTCTCCTCTCCTATCCTTTTTCTGAAAAATTGTTACAGCTTTTGTTGCTCTTGAGGAGGCGCACGGTCTCGTCCTGTGGAAAAAACAATTCATTCGCAATAATAATAATTCAAGATATTTTTCCCCTTTCAAGAAAAATACGATCCCATAAATTAATCCTGAATAGAAGAAAGAATAGTGAAATTAGTGAAATTTTCCGATAAATGTTTTTTTCGTGGAACGAGATTTTTTTGATATTATCTGCGTTCACCTTGTATGTTACGTTACAGCCATCTTGTGCATCTCTTACCAGGTAAAAACCTCACAGATGTGGGCGTCTTTATGCCATTGACTTGGAAATATTTGTCTCAAACGATAGGTATAAGCCCACAAAAAATATGTTCAAGGATCCAAGAATACATAATACAGGTTGTCTCTGACATGACAAAAAAGGGTCAAGTGATAAACAGGTTACGACACAATTTAAATTGTATGTACAACAAAAAAAGTAATCAGGAAGTTATTACTTGACAATTATACATTTTTGAATATTTTTAATGATTTTAGTGATAATTAAAAACTTTTTCATTGTTGTTGTTACGAAAAAAATTATTTTTTATAAAAAGTTCAGCATCTACCTGTCAAAAACAGTTACAGTTTTCAGAGTATTTTTTATAGTGGATCCATATTTTTTATTAAAATGTATGTCGCTGTTATCATTTTGTCAACATTATAATATAACCACCATATCAAAATAATCACTTTTAATCAAATCTACTACGTACACTCCCCCTAGAACGACAAACCCAATGAATCGTATTCGTAGTACAGGTAAATCCTTTAGGTGAATCAGACACAGGAAATCCCTCCCAGCGTGGGTGGAATCAAACAGGTTGTTGGCAATTGGGATGGAAGCAGGTGGAGCCAGGTAAAGGCCAGGTAGATGCAAGACTCCATATAAACAAATCTAATCCTCACTGATTATATAAGGCTTTGTTTAGATTCTAGAGGTTGTTTTATATATGATTTTTGATGTTTTCTTTTAATAAAATATATCGAAAAAACATGGTTTATTTGAGTTCACGAATGTAAATAGTAAAAGAGAATGTACCTTAATTTGTTCAATATTTCATAATTCTATACAAATATCTTCAATATTAAATCAATTTTTGGGTCCTGTAAGGTTTGCGACCCTCGGAATTTTGCAACGATTTTTTTCTTATTAGAAAGCCCTATTTCTATAGAACATTTTAAAAGAAAAAAATTCTTGGATCATGTACTTTTAAAAGAGAAAATCGCAATTGAAAGTACTAAAAATCCGCCATTTTTTCTTAAATTTTGACAATTTTTGACAATTATGTCTAGATATCAGATGGTGGATTGAACAATGTTGCCAGTTCTCATTTCCGTAACTCGTTACGGCTTGGAAATGCTTTACACAAGGTTTTTCACTAAAAAATTTGTGGAAGATTCAGAATTTATAGAGAAAAATCCAAAAAACAATATTTTTTCACTATATCGCAATATTTTATTTGAAAAATAGTTAAATACTTTATATTCAACATGAATTTTTTCAAAATTCATGTGAAATACAAATTATATGTAATTTTTTCGAGAAGGGGAAGCTAATAAATATGTATGTTCCTATATAGATTAAGCTTTTGGTTATGGCTAATGTAATCTTAACGATAGTAGAAAGTATGACGTGTTGAGACCTAACCTAACCTAACCAAACCTAACCAAACCAAACCTAACCAAACCAAACCTAACCAAACCTAACCAAACCTAACCAAACCTAACCAAACCTAACCAAACCTAACCAAACCTAACCAAACCTAACCAAACCTAACCAAACCTAACCAAACCTAACCAAACCTAACCAAACCTAACCAAACCTAACCAAACCTAACCAAACCTAACCAAACCTAACCAAACCTAACCAAACCTAACCAAACCTAACCAAACCTAACCAAACCTAACCAAACCTAACCAAACCTAACCTAACCTACATAATTGAACAATGTATAAATTAAATTAATATATTATTCACTGTATTGCTATAAAACTGTATTAGGTACAGCAGTAAGTTTGTTATAAACTCTTACATTTAATGTAAGAAATAAAGCAAATCTAAGATGAACATTATATTCTAAGGATGCTTAATATTTCAATTTTTATGATTATAAATGCAAATCATTTTATATTTTTATATATATTCCTGTAATCTATTACAATGCAAAATTAATTCAACTAAAAGAAAATAAACACCATTTGACAACGCCGCTTAGCTATCACCTGATCACAGAACAATCATGATTTGTGATCGTAGACATGAGATTTGAGTGTGTTGGTTTATAACCTATAAGTGTCGAGTGAAAATAATATACTTCAAAATATTCCTGAAAATTGGCAAAATTAAAGTATTTCCTTCCGTTTTTTTTTTGTGAAACAGACTTAAATTTAGTTAAAGATAATAACCTTTACAGTTTAAAGTGAAAATATTCATCGTAAATAGCATTAAATAGTGTTGAAAAAGTATCATTTTTTGAACTAAATTCGTGATTTTTAAAGTAATTTCCAAATGATCCAACGAAATTTTTGTTCTAATCCACTTTATTTAAGGTGGGCTATCAAACAAATTTAAAATTAACATAAAATTCCGAGGGTCGCGAAGTCTACCAGAACCCAATTTTTAAATAGAAGTCTCATAAATATCTTGAAAGCCACAACCTGAAATAGGAATTAACTATTAATTAGTAAACATTATATTTCAACATTAATTATACAGGGTTGGGATAAAGTATGGAACCAAGTAAATATCTTTTAAACGAAAAGAACGATATTTATGAAAATTTGTAGGTAAGTGCAATGGAACAAAATGCATCTGATATACATTTTTTTGTTAATAATATACTTCCGGTTTAACCGGAAATGCCATCAACTTCTTTAATTTGAATGGGACACCCTATATATTTTTACAGATTTTGAAAGAGCTTGTTATTTTGAATTCATACATACTGAGTTTAGTGTAAAAAAATTTGTAACAACGAGGAATATAGCACTTTAATCAACCTTCTTTGAGTTTTTTGCATTAGAGCAAAAAACTATTTAGATAAACTAATTGATGTTGTTTGTAAGCATAGTAATAAACAAACGAGTACTGTTTAGTACGTCTTTTGTTCTCCAAGTGTCAACAAATTTTACAATTTAGAATGGTTCAATTAAGTGAAAAAGAGCGTATTGAAATTTTAATGATGATTGGTTATGGTGATCGTGTTAGAACTCATGAAGAAGTGTGTCATATTTTTAATAATTTGCATCCGGAGAGAAATCCTATATCTCGCTCAACAGTAACTAAAACATTACAACGTTTTAATACAACTGGGATGGTAAAAAATTTGCTAAAACTTGGAAGACCGCGGACTCTGCAACAAACGAAACTGTTAAACAAAATATTGCAATCGATTTAGAAGAATCACCTCAAACTTCCACCACAAATTTGGCACTAAACCATTGTATCAGTCGACGTTCTGTAGGAAAGATATTAAAAAGTGAAAAGTATCATCCGTATAAGGTACAGTTGGTTCAAGAATTGTCAGACGATGATTTTGACCGACGGTTAGAATTTTGCTTCTAACATAGTTTTTTCCGATGAGGCAACTTTTTGTTTAAATGGAACATTTAATCGCCATAACTCAAGGTATTGGTCAAATGAGAATCCTCATTGGATTCATGAAGCACATACCCAGCATCCACAGAAGTTAAATGTTTGGATGGGAATTGTCGAGAATAGGCTTATAGGCCCATTTTTTATCGACGGAAACTTGAATGGTGACAAGTATTTGGATCTACTAAATAACGAAATTATTCCGGCACTTCAACCGAATGGGCAATTACCACAAAATGTTTGGTTTCAACAAGATGGAGCAGCTCCCCACTATGATAGACGGGTTAAGGATTTTCTGGATGCGAATTTTCCAAATCGATGGATTGGACGTAGAGGATTCATAGAGTGGCCTGCTCGTTCTCCGGATCTTAGCCCGTTAGATTTTTTTCTTTGGGGTTATCTAAAATCACGTGTTTACGTTAGACGACCAACAAACTTACAGGAATTGAGACAAAGAATTATTGAATATTGTGAACTAATACGTGGAGAAATCTTGGAAAGAGTGACTCAAGATTTTGTTAATAGGATGGCATATTGTCAGCAAGTAAACGGCGAGCATTTTGAACATTTGAAGTAATTTTGTTTCTCATTATTCTAAAATAATGAAATGTACACCTATTGTACAACTAACAGTGAGTTATTCCTCGTTTTTACAAATTTTTTATATGTGCACAAGGTTAGTGAAATATTTTATTGGTACCAATAAATAAATAAAAACAGTTTAAGGTGTACATCTAAAAGATTAAACTTACTTAAAAACGTTACAGAAATCCATGGTGTTTTAGGTAAGAATTTTGTTTCAGTCACATTGTTTTGATTGCACTTTCACAACCTATTTTATATCATCCATGTAATACTTTATATCTAAATGCGTCAAATTTCCTTTAATTAAATTGTTATAGTTCAGTATTTTTATTTTATTTAAATAAAACATTTCAATAACCTTACAAAGGTACAAAACGCTTCTAAACATTCTTGTAAGTAAAGAAGTTGCCTAACCCATCAACTTGATTCTTCATAGGAAACAGGGGCGTATTGAAGTTTATTGACAAAATAATTCTGAAATTAAAATTAGTAAACAAAACATAAAATTTATAATATATTTTATTGCTAAAACATTTCTCAGGTTGATATACTTTTAAGAAAAAAAATGAATAGGACTACCGACGTCCGACACAAGTGAAAACACATCTAAATCTGCCCTTTTTAAAACTTTTATCGTACGCCTATGAAATTGTTACAAATTAATTCCCTTTGAATATTAAATCGTACGCTTGGGCGATGTCCAACTTATAATTTTTGCCCATACAAAAAATGACACAATACGGTGAAAGGAGTTTTTCCTACTATTAATCGCAATTTAAACAATCCACGGTATACACAAATTAAATTTTTCAGCTTTACTAACATTCTCGCCCATTTCAATATTGATAAAAGATATAGAAGGCAAAGGATTGTCATCATGTCGGATAGTCGAGAAGCCATTAAAGCACTGAGATCTAAGCAGTTCTAAAACGGGATGGGAATGCCTAGGAAAGCTCAATTAATTTTACTGGGTTCCAGGACACACTGGAATAGAAGGAAATGATGTAGTGGATAAACTAACACAGAAAGGCTAAAACATCTTTTTGGAGGCCGGAATTATTTTGCTCCAATGTTATAATGTCATACAACATTCTCGCAGGAGAAGAATTATAGTCTGGAAAGTTGCTAATTTAACTAGACAAATGGAGATATTCGATTGCTCGTATAAACTGGGCAAATTATCCTCTGGTACATTACCCAATGAAGGAAAGAGAAGAACTAGGGATTTTTGATATTCTCGCCCACTCTCGTCTCGATCTCGTCAATTCCGAAGAAATTAAGTCTCGTTCAAGTCTCAGTCTCGTCTGGTTACCGATTGTCTTGTCTTGTTCAAGTCTCGGTTTCGTCTTTTTATCGGTTGTCTCGTCTCGCTTAATTCTAAATATTGATAATAAAATCCATAAATAATTTTTTAAAACTATATTTATAACAATCACACTCGTTGACATTTTAATGTAACTGGAGTCCTAAAATCAAAACAAACGAGTGAAGGTATAATGAAAATTTTTTAATTCATACAGTGCATAAATACGGAATTTTAAGAATATTAACAAAAGTATTGAACAAGTTCACCTGGAAATTCATTCACAACAATTACTCCTGACCTATCCTCTAGGTAAATAAGTTTAATAAGGGAGAATGGTTGATATCTATTTGGTCGTTAAGAAGATTACCAGATTTTTATTTATTTATTTATCTCAAGAGCTTCTAAAAGATTTTATTTAAAGGCTTATCATATTAGTGAAACCTCAACCATTCTGCTGAATTTTACGACCCTATTGTATTTGAGGCGATACAGGACGTGTCGATTTAATTTTGGTAAAGCCGACCTGTTTTATCATGTTATTCCACATTGAATAGAAGAAAGACTCACCACTTTAAACTATTTTTATTTAAAACATTTTACATATGGTCACTGTAATATTTTCAAAATTCAAAAATGTCTCGTCTCGTCTCGCTTTTTCGAGGCGAGAACGAGACGAGACGAGAATGATCTCGCTCTCATGTGAAACCTTAAGAAGAACCCAAACTAACCTCACTTAATGCATCAACACGATGACGGGTGCTGGTTAAGCGGTGACATGTATAGGTTAAGCAGCAATAGGTGACGGTTACGTCACCAATCCAAAAGTTTTGTCCCTATATACCAAAAATTGTAAATAGATATTGAGATGCGGTTCAATCACCGCCACCTAGGGACCGTTAAAACTACTGGAATAAAACGTTGATGAAATATTTTATTAGGTATTGAATTCCCTTTCAAATGATACTAAGTTTGTCAAAATCCATAAAGCGAAACAAAAGTTGTAAAAGTTTTATTGAGTCAGCTTTCCCACTTACCCCTAACAGTTATTTTACAAGATAGAGGAAAAAGTACTGGAGGAAACTTACGTAAATTTAAATCTAATGATTACGAATATTTAAATTTTGTGGTACTATTATAACGATACATTTATTATAGAAAAATTATGTTTTTGTGATATTATTATGAACTACGCCTTCTAGCGATGGAATAGAAAACTTGGAAATAATTTCCAGCAGTTTCTCGTATGCCAGTTTGTCATACAAATTTTTTTCTCTAAGCTGTACGATAATCCTAGATTACCTCTCTTAATCAGACACCCGGTACATACATACGCCCTTTTACCCCGCTCCGCCATCCGGTACATTTGACAAACTTTTGATAACGGTTGAAATATTACAACTAAAATGTCAGTTTCACCTAGCTAGAGGAAGAGCATCGGGGAAAACCTTAATAGTTGGTCGTGGTGACGGTCCCTTGACGGACCAGATGCCGGATAGTTGACCTTTCATGAATTTTTATTTGGGGGAAAATATGTATCGCCGAGGGGGAGAAACTTAAAGTGAACAGAGATATGAAATGAAATGTATTGGATAGCTTTCGTTGGGGTGTTTGATTTACCAAGAAAAATATGTATTAAATTCCATTGTTGAAACCAGATTCGTTGCTTTTAAATGGAATTGGTGGTTTTTGTGGGATTTATATGGAAATTGTTATTGCACCGAATATGGAATATTAAAGTACTGAAAAGCCACACAAAAAGTGTTGTTCAATATTAAGAAAAACCCAAATAAAACAGGTGGAAATATGGAGTTTTTGGTGAACTGGTAAGTCACATGTGGTATCTGGTGGACCCACTTTATAACTTTTAAGCTTTTTTTCTTCATGTGGAGCTGACTTTTTTCATTGAATTTGTGTAAAATGATATCCAGAATTTGAATGGCACTTGGAATACGCCATATATAATTCAAATTTATGAAACCTCAAGTTTCTGGAATGTTTTGTGGAGGTGGAAATCGCTAAGAACTGGTGTAATTGTGGTTTTTCTAATTTTTCTCACTTTTTTCTTCTGTCGTCATGTGTCTAGTTGTCCTGGTGGAAGACAGAGAATTTTTGGTTACGAATGGATCAAATTTATCAAGTGCCGAGCCCTTTAAACTTATTGAGACTGAGATTAAACGTGTTATGATTACTGTAGAGATCTATTGTTATGGTATGAATAGTTACTCAATAATAAATTAAATATTTAATAATCATATAATTTAATTGATATTTGTACAACCAACTCTATCATTTGATATTCAGAATCATTCATTTTCCATGGTGGAAGAATATAAAATATATTAAGTCCGTCACAAGCCTAAAATAAACAAACAAAAGTTAGAAACATTTAGAAAGAAAAAGAATAATATGTAAAATTAGTTTTGATACACCCTGTATACTGAATAATTAAAGTCATACAATGACAAACAGTAAAACAGGAACACAAACTTTAAATTAAAAAATTAACAGAATACCAACTAAAAAAGCGATGATTGTAAAATTGAAATAAAAATAAAATGAACACCACAATATAGAAAATGATGACTTAAAATTGAACTATAGATAAAACAAAATTAATCATATAACTTAACATAAATAAACTATCAATATAATTAAAAATGGAAATAATAATTTAGTAACTAAATTTTTCAAAGACAGTCATTGGTAGAAATAATTTTAAAATAAAATCTAAGAGCGTTTGTTGAAAAAACAAAGGAAAAAATCAACAACGGGTTGAGATTTTGAGAAGGAAGGAGGAGGTTGTTCGAAGTAAGAAACTAAAATATTCAAAAAGAAATAAAAATTTGTAAATATAAAGTTAACTAAACTAGTATAAAGTGATTATAACAATAAATAAGTAAGTGAAAGGTAATACTTACCATAAAATATTTGTTGCTAAGTAAACACTGGTATAAGCCATATAATATACCTATATCCAAGGCATATTATCAATAAAATCACAAGTGAAAAGCAGAAAAATATTGAAATCGTTTATCCAGTACAGAAAAAAACTTTCCAAGTGACCCAGAATTTTGATCCAGGGCCACCGAACATTGAATTAAGTGTGACCTTCAAGAGAAGAAAGGAAATGAATACTTTAATTTCGAAATACAATCAGGTATCATTTATCTATATTTAATAATTGATGTATAAAATTTAAATTGTTCAAATTTAAAAAGTATTACATAAGATTATACTTACTGATAAAAATTTTCAAAAGAATCAAAAAGGTATTAACCATCATTGACTCCATTTTATTCTAGAACGTTGTCGAATGTCATTTCTTCGCATATAAAATTAATCATCTTTTCTGTAGTTTTTTAAAACCATAGACTCTGATAAGTATAATCTTAATTTTGTTGTGAATGAGAGAGTGAATGAAATTTAGATAAGAAATAAATAGTGTTCATGATTTTTGAATATTTTTGAAGTTAATTAATCCGTTAAGCAGAATTAAACAATAAACCAAACGTTTTCATTTGTTGAACATTTATTTAAAATTGAATGTGTTTTTTTTTGTATCTATGATAAATTTTTACAATCAATACAGGCTATCAACGTTGGAACTATTTGAAGGTCAAAGGACAGAGTTGGTCTCACAAAAATTTGAACTCACAAACAAAAAATGTAATTCCCTGAGATAGTTTAAATAAATTTACAGAATAATATTCAAATAATAATAAAGAGTCTCATAATAAAAAAAATAATAAAATAAAAATAAATAAATATTTTAATAATTTCCGACTGAGCTAGATTGATATAAATAAAGATAGGTATTAAAACTAAAAATGATAAAATAAATAAAATTTAATTTATAAAAGGTATGGAATTGATATAGACTACAATAATTAAAAATCATATTACTATACTATAGTGCTGTGAAGCATTGTTACTGGAAAACAAACAGGCAACTTATATACTACTGTATGTAAGATGAACACTGACATTTTGACATGACAGTTGACAGTACTAAATAAAGATGGTAACCTAAGTAATCCTAGTTCATCGTAATAATTGAAAGGCATCCAATAATTGCAACCTACATAAAAGAAACCAATATTTAAATAACACAGAAGGTCTATCTTTTTGACTAACGCAAAAGATTGAAACTGTCATAAAACACGAATCTCTTAGAAACTGTCAAACATTCTACAGAAAATATTGGGTCTGCCTACTTGGTTATTTAAAAATCTAGATTTTTATTGGTCAATTTTTCAGTTTCATAATGAAAACCAGTGTTATAATGAGTATCATTATGAAACTGAAAATTGGCATTTAATTAACAACTTTATAGTATAGGAGTAGAAAAATGAAATTATAATATAATGAAAATGTAATGATAATGAACGTTGCATGAATCGGCCTTTAAAAATTGTAATTTCTCAATAAACCTTGACGGTTGTCACTTGAAAACTGAAAACGTGAAATATAAATTGTTATTGTATAAAATGGGAAATTTCTAAACCCAAGGAAAACATAGTAAATGTAAACACGAACGAATTTCTTGAAGTGGTTCTTGAATAATTGTATTAAACTGAAACCTATTGGAATAAAATATAGTTTCTCGGTGTTAGAATTCAATATATTACCTCTAGCACAGTAATTGAGACGTAGAGACAGGTCCTGGCGGAGTTTACAGAAACCGCTCGGAGTATTTTACCGCAATCCAATTTCTAGGATTGCATAAACCAGGACTACCAATTAGAGAGATACATGGACCATGTGGATAAAGTGCCGCGAAGCTCCATTTTACACAGAAACGCATTCGCCCATACAACATGTCCCTGTACTTTTTTTTTCTTTTGAAATTTATTCTATTGTGTTATCCCATGTTTTCTTTTCTCCTTGTGTCTACCACTCTAGCTCATCAAACTTTCTATACCGTTAGTTTCACATATTTGCCTTGATCATTAGATATATCAATAACTATTGACACAAATAGGCTTGGCTTGACTTTATCTTTAGGTAAAATAGAGATCTCCTTTCGGAGAATCATTGTTGTTGGCTAGTTGTACCATGGAGAGGGAGGATTTGTAGATTCTGAAGTATGAGGTTGCGTACAATACCTTGAAGATTACTGGATAGAATAGGGTCACTTACATAAACTAAAGCCTGCAGACATCCTAATTCCTCCGGAAAATAGGTCTAAAGGAGGTAATAGTCTCTGAGACTTTCCTCAGGAACTAAGTAGAAGTGATGGGACACAATAGATCTTTTAGGTCTCAGTGAAAATGACCCCAAGATACGTACATATACATACCATGGAGAAGGATAAGATCAAGCATTTCCTCTGTTATACTGAGATCATTTTGAATAGTTCGGATAAAATTTACAATCTGGATAATGTCGGACATTCGAGTGCTTTCGTCCAGGCATAGCATGAATGTTTACATGTAGATTTTTGGATACATATTGATTAACATAGTCCATGTCACTGAGATTGTTACCAGATTTTTTAACAATTTTTTTTCATTGAAGTCTTTCGCCATTTTTACTGCACAATTTTCAATAAGCCCTTTACAACTAACAGGTTTCTACACTTTGAAAATTTCCAGCGCTTTTTCAGACGGGCTCTTCAAACTGGTTTTCGTATCCCAAATAGCTACTTAGATAAAGGGATATCTGTATATAATGAATAACCCTGTACTTCGCGAGGTCCGAAAGATCAGTAGTTATGAAAAACTAGAAAATTGTTACTTACTTAAGTAATATATTTTATTCAAACCGACCCTGGGTATTCCCTTTTCGAAACCTTAGTGGAAGTCGATTCAATGCTGCCAATTGTAAATACACATGTTCGCTACTTAATTAAGTTGGGGATTTAAGAAAAAAAATGCGGTACGATTGCTCTGTTTGATTTGCTTTTAAACATAAATCACTGAATATACCGTAATTATAGTAGTCGTAAAAGATATAGTGACAAAGAAATTATTTTGAAATTTTTAAGTTTAAGTTTAAGAAATATGGGCTTGTGATATATTGTTTAAAAGATCTTTTCAGTCTCCATTCAAAAATATTGTCACTAGTAGTGGTAGTAGTCAAAAATTGTCAAAAATGGTCCAAAAGGATCAATAATTGTTAAAATTTTAAAAAATGGTCAAAAATTGTCAAAAACTGTCAAAAATGGTCAATAATTGTCAAAATTTTTAAAAAATGGTCAATAATTATTAAAAATTGTCAAAATTTTTGAAAAATGGTCAAAAATGGTCAATAATTGTAAGAACCTGTCAAAAATGCTCAAAAATTGTCAATAATTGTTAAAATTTGGAAAAATGGTCAAAATTTTTGAAAAATTGTCAAAAATGTTTGAATATGGTCAAAAATTTGGAAAAATGATCAAAAATTGTCAATAGCTGTCAAAATTTTGAAAAAATGGTTAATAACTGCCAAATATTGTTAAAAATTGTCAAAACTGTCAAAAATGGTCAATAATTGTCAAAAATGGTCAATAATTGTCAAAAATGGTTAATAATTGTCAAAAATTTTGAAATATGTTTGAAATATTTGAAAAATTGTCAAAATTGGTCAATAATTGTCAAAGACGGTCAATAATTGTCAAAACCAATCAAAATTCGTCAAAAATTGTCAAAAATGGTCCAAAAGGAGCAATAATTGTTAAAATTTTGAAAAATGGTTAAAAATTGTCAAAATTTTGAAAAAATGGCCAATAATTGCCAAATATGTTAAAATTTTTGAAAAATTATCAAAATTCGTCAAAAATGGTCAATAATTGTTAAAATTTTGAAAAATTGTCAAAATTTTTGAAAAATTGTCAAAAATGATCAATAATTGTCAAAACTGTCAAAATTGGTCAATAATTGTCAAAAATGGTCAAAAATTGTCAAAGACGGTCAATAATTGTCAAAATTCGTCAAAAATGGTCAACATTTTTGAAAAATGGTCATTCTATTGTGCTTAAGAAGCAAGCTTCTGTCGGCGGTCCGACGACCGCTCACCTTTTTTTAAGAAAGTTTTCTTCTTATTGAAACTGGGTGGCCATGGTGATTTGGTGTGCACTAGTTAGGATATCCTTAATGTTGGTTTTCATTCCAAGTTGCTGACGTCTTTTAGTATAGTAGGGGCAATCTACGAGAATGTGTTGAATGTCAATTGAAGATTGACAGCTTGGCTGGGAGGAAGAGGTCATAAGGTGGCCATGAGTGAAACGGGTATGACCAATACGCAGTCTTCTTGTGACGACCTTCATGTTTCTTCGAAGATCGGGGATGTTCATCTGTACAACGTTCGGATGTATTTCCTTAAAAATGTTACGGAATGGTTCCACTGGTTTTGCAAGCTTTTTCATAGAGAATTTTAGGTCACTAGAGATTTGCAGAATAGTAGATGTAGTGGTGTACAAAGCAGCTTCTTTGGCAAGGCAATCGGCTTCTTCATTACCAGTTATACCAATATGTGAGGGAATGCATATAATGGTGATGGTTATATCAAGTGGAATAAGGGTTTGATAGGTATCGTGGATACGTTGAACGAGGGGATGCTTTGCGAATAAGTTGATGGGGGGTTACGCAGAAATGGAAGGCTTGTAGAATAGCGAATAGTTATTCGGTGTGAATGCTACAAGAGGCTGGGATTCGGTATGATTGCGAAGAAGTAACAGCACATTCAATACCAGTCTTGTTTTTGGAGGCGTCAGTGAAGAGGATCCGGTCGTATTTCTGTGAATTTAGGATTTCTAGGAAAAATTTCCTTATGAGTTCATGACTGGTTTCTTCCTTGCTGAACTTGGTGAGGGAGATATTACAACTTGGGAGTATTTTGGTCCAGGGTGAGTTGTGTGGGATGGGAACAGGGTTGGTTAAGGATAATTGAATGCGAGGGAATAATGTTTTTAAAAGGAGGGGAATGGTACGTATGCGCGAGTTGGTTGGTTGGGAGCTAGGAATGTGAGGAATTCTGGTTATTAAAGAGGTAACTTGATTAGAGGGGTTGGAGGAGGTCGAGGAAGCATAAGAAAGGAGGAGATACTGACGTCTGAGCCAAAGGGGGGTTAATTGGCTTCAATGCCAAGGCTCTCGGCAGGACTAGAGCGAAATGTGCCTAAACAAAGTCGGATGACAGTATTGTGTACAGGACGTTTTTGGATTCGGTATGATTGCGAAGAAGTAACAGCACATTCAATACCAGTCTTGTTTTTGGAGGCGTCAGTGAAGAGGATCCGGTCGTATTTCTTTGAATTTAGGATTTCTAGGAAAAATTTCCTTATGAGTTCATGACTGGTTTCTTCCTTGCTGAACTTGGTGAGGGAGATATTACAACTTGGGAGTATTTTGGTCCAGGGTGAGTTGTGTGGGATGGGAACAGGGTTGGTTAAGGATAATTGAATGCGAGGGATTAATGTTTTTAAAAGGAGGGGAATGGTACGTATGCGCGAGTTGGTTGGTTGGGAGCTAGGAATGTGAGGAATTCTGGTTATTAAAGAGGTAACTTGATTAGAGGGGTTGGAGGAGGTCGAGGAAGCATAAGAAAGGAGGAGATACTGACGTCTGAGCCAAAGGGGGGTTAATTGGCTTCAATGCCAAGGCTCTCGGCAGGACTAGAGCGAAATGTGCCTAAACAAAGTCGGATGACAGTATTGTGTACAGGACGTTTTTGGATGCTGACATATATGCAATACTGCCATAATCGAGACTGGATGGAATGAGAGCTCTGTATACTTTCAGGAGGGAATATTCGCTAGCTCACCATTGATATAGTGAGAAAGTGTTTTGATGATATTCAAGAGTTTTAGGCAGTGTCCTCTGGTTTCTCTGATATGGTGATTCCAAGTAAGTCGGGAGTCGAATATCACACCAAGAATTTTGCAGTGTTCGACGACTGGGAGAGGGAGGTTGTTCACTAAAATTTCAGAGTAAGGGGATTCTGCTGAATCTTGTGGGCTTGGATTTTGTTGGGGAGAGGGAAAGGCCAAGAGAAGATATTCTGCTATGTAATAGGTTTACAGCAGATTGGAGGAGTTTGCATGTAGTAGGTGTCGAGTCACAGTGACAGTAAATAACAAAGTCGTCTGCATATGCAGCATATTTGACAGGGGACGGAAAATTGTTACCTAAATGACTAATAGCAAGATTGAATAATGTGGGGCTAAGAATAGAGCACTGGGGAACGCCGTCTTGTTGGACATGAGTTAATGAAAGGCAGCCAATTACTGAGGATCTATTACTAAGAAAGTGTCGGATAAATGAGAAAATGTTGCCATTAAGGCCATAAAATGAAAGTTTATCAATAAACGTCTGTCTTGGTAAGCTGTCAAATGAGGATTGAATGTCAAAGACAGAGGCTAACACCTCTTGTTTACGATTTATAGCATCGGCAATGTGGGTTTGTAAGACTGCGAGGTTATCTCTATTTACTTATAATTTGAATTTTATGTGGTTCAGGATTTTCTATAAATATGTGCAGAAACCGAAATAATGAATATTTATTTCATTTAACTTTTCCACACTGAACATTATATTCACGGAAATAGAACAAATGTAAGTTTATAATTACACTAAAAATAATTTGTCAATATTCTAATATTTTGTATGTATTCAAAGAAGGAAGGAAGGTGGGTATATCTCTCGGGATTAGTCTAATGCAATTATTGAGGATCCACTTCAAGAAATTGCTGTTTGCATTTACATTTGCACATGTTTCTCTCGAAAGTAGATTTTCGTTTTATTTTTCTGTTCTTGGCTGGAGATTTCAATAAGTTATTCCATTTTGCACCAAATATTAAGAGGTTCTACAAACCTTATTTGAATAGAAGATGAAGGACGAAAGCTTTTACCTCGGTTAAATAAAGTCGAGTTTATTGGCAATTTCCTTTCAATCCTCATCGATTTTCGCAAACGCTAATTTGAATTCCGTACATTGGAATTTTTATGTCTTCTACTTATCTTTTTAATTAAATCACAGATTGACATTTCCGGTGCTGGCCTAACTAGAAGTCCAACAGCGAAAAATACAGTCTAGGTAACCATTTTTCATTATATTTTTAAGTAGACACAACGACCATTCAGTTAATTAAGCGAGATATAAAAGTCGATTTAAAAAATCCTGGAATGACAAGGAGCGTTGTCCAAAACAATTACCGAGTTGGGCGGAATTAGAGAAAAAGGAGATAGAGATTGTGATAGAGGAGCATCTGTCCGTAGCTCTAGGCGCCGACGTTGCCAAATTTCAAGAAAGTGACATTTAAAAAATGTGGAGAATGAAATGAGGTTAAGTGTTTTTTTTTTCGTTTTATATATCTTAGTTCTTACTTTTTCAAGAAGGACAAGGAAAAATAACCATTCCATTAACCTTTCCCCTTGAAGGTACATTAAGGTGAAGGGTGTATGGAATGGTTATTTTTCCTTCCCCTTCTTGAAAAAGTAAGAGCTAAGATATATAAAACGAAAACAAACACTTAACCTCATATTATTTTCCACATTTTTTAAATGTCACTTTCGTGAAATTCGGCAACGTCGGCGCCTAGAGCTACGGACAGATGCTCCTTCGTGATAGTCTGCATCTTTTAAAAACCCATCTGTACTTCCAATATGCGTAATTATCAGTCGTTTTTCATTTTCATTGCGAAAATCCCTTATTCATCGCAAATAATTCCGTCTCCAACATACAATTCCATATTTTTCGATTAAAAGCGACTTTCTGTTTACTTTTTCCCATCTAAAATGCATCTCTCGCAGAATTTTCCACAATTCATGTCTTCCAATTTCAGAAATAATGGCGATACCCAATTAAGATATTATTGAGTCAGATTTTAGGATATTGCTTAAATATAAAATTCACAATTATTGAGATTTTTAGAATCACAAGCAGATACGCCCTTGGAATGGTCATTTAACAAGGGTTTATTGCTCTCTCCCCTTTTCAAATGGAGTATAGATTGAACAATGCAATTGATATGATTATTAAGCCGTACGCCACTGTTCTCTGTGGGTGGGGATCCGTAACTAAGGATTCGACGGTCATTTCCGGTTAGAAAACAGAAAAATGCAATTTGTTCCGACAGGTCAGAAACATTATAAATAAACACGTTATATGGTATTGTATAAACACAGTTTGCATACATTTTTATTACTCTTATAAGTAGGCAAAAATCGACGTGTTTCAGATTTTCTTGAAAAGGCTTTTCGCTTAAAAAATATCGAATTTCTTTCCTGTTTATGTTTATAGACTTTTTTTTTGTTTACAGTGCCAATTGAAATTATTATCATAACTTTGGTATAACTTTTACCTTGAATCAATAAAAAAAAATACGTCACGAATGCGGAATTCAAGCTTCAACCTTGACGAAGGGAAAATGAACGATTGTCGAATAAGAAAGCAGGAGAGATCCAGGCAAGCGATGCAGAAACAATAGAAAACTCTTTCATTGTTTTTGTCGTGATTTTAGAGCGCTCAACTGACAACCCGTTCACACCAGCGCCCCCTTTGTTTTTCTTTCACTTCCGTCACAATTTTAACGCTTATTTTTAATATGATAAATTTCGAGCTTTGTACTCTTTAATTATTCGACTTTTTTTACATTTATCCACCTAATTGTGTTTCCTGGTTGACACGACAAAAGGTCCTAGCTCTCCTACTCCTTCAAGAGGTGTCATAAATCATGGCGGTTCACGTATATCTTGACGTACGTAAAAAATGCAATTTGCCCTTTGTTCGTGCATCGTTGGTTTTGTAACCTGAAATGTTAGAGTGGAACAAGGACTGAGAGGGCATCGAGGAAGAAATAGGGACAGAACGCCATGCCGACAACATTCAAACCATTCGAAACACCCACATCGATGACGATAGGCTAATAAAAATTTATATATAGGTATATACAGCGTGTCCCAAGTTATCATTTACAGGCGATATCTCGCTTAATTTAAAAGATAATCCAATTCTGTAAAAACTGTTGCCAATGGCATCAAAATTCCTTCCTAATGACGTATCAGAAAATTTCACTATTTCACTCAACAGTCCTTTGGCAGCCACCCTTCTATTTTCAAATGGGACCTCCTGCATATTTTCGTTGAAAATTGATTGTCAGAACGTCTTAAAAGCGCTCTTGTGCACCCAGCCAAATTTACTATTTGGAACCTTTTCCAAATAGACTGGAATTTTGCGGAAATGCATAATTTTCATTTTTTTGACTTTAGAATAGCTGAAACCAGTTACAAGAAAATACGTTTCTGTTTTACATTTTAGACAATTTTCTAAACACAAACACGCAAAACACTTCTTGCGGAAATATACCATTTTCATTTATTGATAAAATATTTTAGAATTTAGAATGATTCGAACTATAGTCGGCTATTGGACTCCTTAAACAGGCGTGTACAAAAACGTTCGACAGGTTTTTACATGTCGTTGAGATTTGAGCGCAGGTGGGGCATAGGGGGTTGATGAGGGTGCGGTCTCTCTCATGTCATTTTAGTCTACCCTCTCTACCCTATAAACGGTTTTGAAATTTTTTTGAAGTTTCTTTTCGTTCACGAGGTACAGCCCATTGTAAGTTTTAAAATTGACACCCTGTAGGCGTAGTAAAACAGATAGTATGTCTTATTTTGTTATAATTAAGCAAAGTTTACCTAAAACTAGATAGGAAGCTGTTTTTCAAAATTTTGAAAATAGTTAACAATAATTGTCTATTTTTGACAAGTTTTGATAGTTTTTGACAATTATTGGCCATTTTTGACAATTTTTCAAAAATTTTAACTATTTTTCAAAATTTTTTACCATTTTTCAAAATTATTGACCATTTTTAATAGTTTTTCAAAATTTTAACAATTTTTGACAATTATTGACCAATTTTGATAATAATTGTCCATTTTTGACAGTTTTTGACAATTTTTGATATATTTTGACAATGTTTGATATGTTTTGACAATGTTTGACCATTTTTGAAAATTTTTGACCATTTTTAAAAATTTAAACAATTATTGACAATTTTTGACAGTTTTGATAATCTTCGGAACAGGTTAGTGAACAGGTGAGATTTTTTGCAAAATCAGTCAAAAACTCGTATAACTTCGTATAGTTCACCGGACCCGTTAAATTGAACAATACGGCTTTCTAATATGATATAAATTTTTGCGAAATTCCGAGGGTGGCGAACTTTTTCGGACCCATTTTGATATATATTTTCTAATATTTTTTAAAATTAACTAAACCAATGGCTGAATATACTTTTTATTTGCATAATTTCTTACATGCTTCCGCCATTGAATCCAATCTGGTTTCTCATCGCATTACGGTGTTGGTTCATTGACTTTGCTTTTTTTTATTTTGTATTATTTTTAATATGATGATGATACCAAACAGTAGGTGGCTTGATGTTCTTCGTTGAAAAAAAATGTGAACAAAAAAATATGAATAGTCTGGAATTAAGAAAATACCGAATATTATATTTCGCATTCACTTAATATGATACGTCTTGGAAGTTAACGATTAACATCTACTTGCTATTTTTAATCTTGAATTCTGACTTTTGATATTTCTTACATGAGGTGTTCAGGGGTGGGAGGGGATCGAGAAAAATCTTACTACATTTCACCAAGGGGAAACGGGGGGGTCAAAAAATCCTCAAAAATGCCTCACGTACTTAGTAGAAAATTAAAAGTTAAAAAAAAAAGAAACTGGACAAGGTTTTTTATTTTAAAAACATTCATTTATATTTTTGTCTTTTTATCCACTTTCATGCATGAATTAATATATGATTAGGTCCTAATTTGTGGTGTTGAAAGCTGAGCATGATACCTATCTTTAAGGGAGGTTCGGCCCCACGTTGGGCGCCAATTTGTAAATCAATATATGCCTATCACTTTTTAGAATTTAAAGAAAAGGGGGCGTCCATTAATTTCGTGAGGTGTTCAGGGGTGGGAGAAAAATCTTACTACATCTCACCAAAATCCTCAAAAATGCCTCACGTACTTAATGGACGCCCCAAAGATAAATAAAAGTTAAAAAAAAGGAAACTAGAAATGGTTTTTTATTCTAAAGACATTCATTTATATTTTTGTCTTTTTTTACACTTTTATTCATAAATTAAAGGTCCTAATTTGTGGTGTTGAAAGCTTTGCATGATACCTATCTTTAAGGGAGGTTCGGCCCCACGTTGGGCGCCAATTTGTAAATCAATATATGCCTATCACTTTTTAGAATTTAAAGAAAAGGGGGCGTCCATTAATTTCGTGAGGTGTTCAGGGGTGGGAGAAAAATCTTACTACATCTCACCAAGGGAGAAGGGGGGGGGTCAAAAAATCCTCAAAAATGCCTCACGTACTTAATGGACGCCCCCAAAGATAATTAAAAGTTAAAAAAAAGGAAACTGGAAATGGTTTTTTATTCTAAAAACATTCATTTATATTTTTGTCTTTTTTACACTTTTATTCATAAATTAAAGGTCCTAATTTGTGGTGTTGAAAGCTGAGCATGATACCTATCTTTAAGGGAGGTTCGGCCCCACGTTGGGCGCCAATTTGTAAATCAATATATGCCTATCACTTTTTAGAATTTAAAGAAAAGGGGGCGTCCATTAATTTCGTGAGGTGTTCAGGGGTGGGAGAAAAATCTTACTACATCTCACCAAAATCCTCAAAAATGCCTCACGTACTTAATGGACGCCCCAAAGATAAATAAAAGTTAAAAAAAAGGAAACTAGAAATGGTTTTTTATTCTAAAAACATTCATTTATATTTTTGTCTTTTTTTACACTTTTATTCATAAATTAAAGGTCCTAATTTGTGGTGTTGAAAGCTGAGCATGATACCTATCTTTAAGGGAGGTTCGGCCCCACGTTGGGCGCCAATTTGTAACTCAATGTATGCCTATCACTTTTTAGAATTTAAAGAAAAGGGGGCGTCCATTAATTTCGTGAGGTGTTCAGGGGTGGGAGAAAAATCTTACTACATCTCACCAAGGGAGAAGGGGGGGGGGCAAAAAATCCTCAAAAATGCCTCACGTACTTGATGGACGCCCCCAAAGATAATTAAAAGTTAAAAAAAAGGAAACTGGAAATGGTTTTTTATTCTAAAAATATTCATTTATATTTTTGTCTTTTTTTACACTTTTATTCATAAATTTGTGGTGTTGAAAGCTGAGCATGATACCTATCTTTAAGGGTGGTTCGGCCCCACGTTGGGCGCCAATTTCTAAAAAATCTTCAAAAATGCCTCACGTAATTAATGGACGCCCCCTAAGGAATAAACAATGGTCTTTATTTGTGTACTATCATCTACGAAATTTACAATGCAGATAAGCAGTTAATTGAGATTAATTATTCTAATATTGAGTAGATAAAAAGCTAAAAAGACATTCCAATCCAAATTTCTTAAAGAAAAAAAAGAGAATTGTGTTCACGCGTAACATTGGGCGTTACAGCGACGATGTCGACCGAGAAAGATCTTGGAAGGAAATCAAATTACATATGCATTTCCCTTGTATTATGTTTCTCTTATCTGCGGTTTTTTATAAACCTTTATCATGGAGGCATAAAAGAATATCGGAGCTTTGAAACGTTCACGGTGCCCGTTATGAGCCACACTTCGCCGTTTTTTTTAGACGAAAAGGTGGAGATAGATTGTCGATGTGTCGTAGGAAACTGATCGTAAATTGGGAAAAGCAATATTAATAAAATTGTAAGAGATAGGTTTTTGGAACGGCAGACACAATGAGGAGAAGAGCACCGTCGCCGTGTTGTCGCATATACATGAGGAAACTCTTTTATCTATGGTCGTCTACGTTAAAATGTAACCGTTTATTTATAACTTTACTTTGGCTTATAAAATATTAAGGTTAATGTGATTTTTAAATCATGTTGTGGTTTTAAGGAGTATTTTGAAGCGGTTTCAAAGTTTTGTTTATAATTTAGTTTATATGCGGATAAAAATGTAAAAAGTAGACAAAATATATACTTTTGAAGTAGGTACAGCATGCGTTAAAATTGAATTCTAAGAGTTCATCAATATCTCAAATATGGTTAGAATCAATAAAAGTCAGAGCACAAAAAGTATAATTTACCCCAACAAAGGAGTGTGTGCAACTAGTTTCGGTGAATAATTACCACCATTTATTTATTTTATTTATTTATTTTGTTATTTATTTGTTATTCAAACAAACCTTACAGTTTAATTACATGAATAAATATATATAAAAAGGATACATTTTAACTTAATACCTAAATAATAGTAGTAATGGTAATTATGATTAAAAATGCATGAGGATGTACACCCACCTTTAAAATTGTTCACATAGATATGTCAATTAAATGATCTATAACAATTTTGCGGAAAACTCTGGCAGATACTGTCCATTCCAGATGAATCAGTGTATTAAATAGGGATGTTAAAAAATAATCGATTTTTATATAAATCGATAATTTTTTTCTTATAATCGGTTTTCAGTTATCGATTTTTATAGCAATATTAATCAATTTTTAGTAAATCGATTTTATAAATTACGTGTTTAAATCGATTTTCGGAAACGGCTCGTATTATTTATTGACTATTTTTCAAAATTTTGACAACTTTTGACAATTATTGACCATTTCTCAAAATTTTGACAATTTTTTTTTGGCCATTTTTGACAATTATTGACCATTTTTCCAAATTTTTGACAATTTATGAAAATATTTGGCAATTATTAACCGTTTTTTCAAAATTTTGGCAGTTTTTGACAATTTTTGACGATTTTTCCAAATTCTTGACAATTTTTGACCATATTTAAAAATTTTTGACAATTTTTCAAAAATTTTAACAATTATTGATCATTTTTGACAGTTTTTGACGAATTTTGACAATTATTGACCATATTTGACAATTATTGACCATTTTTGACAATTATTCAAAAATTTTAACATATTTAGCAATTATTGACCATTTTTTCAAAATTTTGACAATTTTTGACCATTTTCCAAAATTTTAACAATTATTGATCATTTTTGACCATTTTTGACAATTTTTGACGAATATTGATTGGTTTTGACAATTATTGACCGTCTTTGACAATTATTGACCATTTTTCAAAAATTTTAACCATTTTTCAAAATTTTGTCAGTTTTTGTCAATTTTTGACAATTTTTGAAAATATTTGGCTATTATTAACCATTTTTTCAAAATTTTGACAGTTTTTGATCATTTTTCCAAATTTTTGACCATACTTAAAAAATTTTGACAATTTTTCAAAAATTTTAACATATTTGGCAATTATTAACCATTTTTTCAAAATTTTGACAATTTTTAACCATTTTTAACAATTTTTCACATAGGTATGCGAGCTCAGTGCGGCAAGAGAGATTGCGCACAGTCGCTTGAATGAGTTATCGCGTGACGAACGCTTTTTCGTAACATCGCACGTTTCACGAGTTCACTAGCCATCCCAAAAGTCCTATGTCGTGCAATAAGAAGCTTCAATTTAAATTTCATTGGATTAGTGGATTATTCAGAAATCTGGCAACACTGTTACGTGACGAACCCTTATTCGCTTTTTCGTAACATTACACGTTTCACGAGTTCACTAGCCTTTTCAGAAATATGGCAACACTGTTGCGTGACGGACTTTTCGTAACGGTTACACGTTTTACGAGTTCAGTAGCCTTCTCAAAAGAGACCCCCCCTTTTGGATTTATTTTCGTCGTGAAATGTACAATAATTTTGATCCATTTCTATTTATAATTATTGCTTAAGTGCTTGCTTAAGGAATTATATTAGACAGGCAGTGGCGTAGCGTGGAAAGGGCAGCAAGGGCCATGGCCATTTTTCTAGATTTTTGATAATTTTTAACCATTTTTAACTGTTTTTGACAATAATTGTCCATTTTACCAGTTTTTAACAATAATTGACAATTTTTCAAAATTTTAGTTCATTTTTCAAAATTATTGACCATTTTTGAAAATTATCAACTCTTTTTCAAAATTTTGACAATTTTTAACCATTTTTGATAGTTTTTGACCATTTTTGACAATTTTTCAAAATTTTAGACCATTTTTCAAAATTATTGACCATTTTTGATATTTATTATTCACTATATTGTTATAAAACTGTAATAGACGCAGTTTCGGAAATAAAATTTAGTATCAATTACGATATCAGTCCCGGTCCCGGATTCTTCAACCTTACTTCCCCGGACTTCTTAAAGTCTAGAGAAACGAAATTTCATTTTCTCGTTTTTAACATTTATTTGTTTGTTTATTTGATTGGCCTTTTTTCCAATAAACACGTACTTAGAGCACCCGAGTTATATAGGGGGGGGGCACGTTCAAAAGGGTGCAGTTATGGTGTGTATGAAAGGTTAAAATGTTACTAATTTCCAATAAGCCATTTAATAATTATGAATGAAAAACCTTTTTCCATTCCCAACTTTAGAGCCCTATAGCTCGTTAAAGAAGCGCGCCAGGAAAAAATTTTATATGAAGTAATATAATTATTTTTAGTCTTTCTATCACCCTTCCAAGTTTTTAGTAACGAATTACTAGGACACCCTATATAATCATAATCAATTATTTTTATGCTTATTATTATAATAAACTACCTGTAGTAACGCCTCTGTCACGTTACTTCCGTTCAACAAACTCGTCTCCTTATTGTTTGCCGATAAGGATGACCCTCCTCTATGACCGATTCGAAGTGGCTCTCTAGCAGAATAGCGTCAATCAAGATCAAAATAGCTTATTCCCTTCCCCTTTTTGGAAAACTTCATTTATGCCCGCCGCTGTTTTTTGTTCTGCGTTATTTTTGTGCGGCGCTATTTAGACTGACGTTATTTTAACCTAGCGCTATTTTGTCCAGCGCTATCTTGACTGACGCTATTCTGCTATAGAGCCTTCGGAGTATGTAGGTAGAAAATAACCGAAAATTATCATTGCAAGATTACAAGTTGTTCAATCTACTTTATTGAAAATTTACATTTTATTATCCCAGCTCCTAAGTAAACAAACTACAGTATCTAGAAGTAGGTCTGTGATTTTCTCACAGTTTTTTTACTTTTGATTAATTACCTTTTTATACCATTAACATCCTTGTTATTTTAAACTACCCGGCGGCGCCACATCCACATGTAACCTAGTTAAATGTTATTCAATTGAAAATAGTGTTAAATATTCTTAGCAAAAATCCAGATGTGTTTATCGTTTTATGATTTGTTCCTGTTCTCACGAACTGGTTACCTCTTTAACGTTGTCATAGATAATAATATCTGCAATACATCTGTTGCTATTTATAAAACAAACCTTTGAAAAATGTCACGTTTTTATATTGGTACATTAACGGTAAACTACATCGTCCCACGTAACAAATCTTTGCCCATCTGGTGGACAGATTAAAAGGTGGCTGTATATTTAAATTATGATTTACCAAAATATAATTATTAACCTTCCGATAGTCGCATCAAAATTTTCAACGTGAGTAGTCGCGTCGGTCTCACAGACCGTACAACCTAATTAACCCCCAAATAAATAGTCGAACGTACTTTTCAAAAAATACACGTGGGAACGTTTTAGCAACGCAAAAATTGCCAAGAAAAAGAAAATGAGGTATATTTGGCTAATTTTTCCAAATATACCACGAAATCTTTGAAAACGGTGTTTTTTAAATACCCATAGAGGAGAGTACCACGGGCCCGAGCTTGGTCCAGGCTTGGCCCAACTATGTAGAACCCTGTGCCAAGCTTGGAAGCCAGGCTCAGCCCAGCGTTGGTAGAAATCTGGAGTGATAACGATGGGCCAGTCTTGGTTGCCAGGACTAGGCCAAACTTGGTTGCCAGGACTAGGACAAGCTTGGTTGCCAGGACTAGGCCAAGCTTGGTTGCCAGGACTAGGCCAGGCTCGATTGCCAAGACTGGACCAGGCTCGATTGCCAGGACTGGACCAGGCTTGGTTGACAGGACTGGGCCATGCTCAAGTACCAGGAGTGATTCAGGCTCGATTGCCAGGAATGGACCAGGTTCGGTTACCAGGACTGGACCATGCTCAATTGCCAGGGCTAGATCAGGCTTGGTTGCTTGGAGTGGACCATCCTTGATTGCGAATATTGGTCCAAAATTAAATGCTAATTATTGGCTATTAATTAAACAATGGGATTAATAATGGTACACACATATTAACAGAAACGCTGTTAATATTTCGTCCACCTTCCCTGTCTTTCGCTCCGGATAAAAAGTTACTCACTGCTGTTATCACCCCGATTTTTTCAATTGATCCTGGCCCGAGCTTGGGTTATCATTGGCATGGCCTAGGCTGGGTTAGCCAGCCCTGGTCGTTGCTTGGGTCACCATCGTACGGTCACGGCTGGGTTATCCAGCCCTGGCCCGGACTTGGGTTATCATGGGCATGGTCAAGGCTGGTTTATCCAGCCCTGGCTCAAGCATGGGCAATCAAAGGCATGGCCAAGGCTAGGTCAGACAGTATTGGCCCAAGCTTGGATTATCATAGGCATGGGTTAAGCGACCTGGCCCTTGCATGGCTCTATACAGGTACGCCAAAGCTGGTCCAGGCTCGGCCCCTTTGTCAACTCTGGGGAACTCCTGCATGAGTACTGCACTTTATTCAGTCACGTACAAAAAACAAAAACTGGAAATAATACGAACAGTAAATTAAACAAAAACATAACTCTTTTACAATAAATAAGTTTTAAACAAACATCATCAAACTTAGTGAAGGGCATTTTCTTGGCACTCCTCACAAACGCTAATAAAATGCTCTAAGCACATATATATTTATTGCACCTATAACATTGGAAGCGGGTTTTGCGATTTTTTTGAAGAACAGTAGGCACATCTTCCTGGTAAGGCATCCTGTGGAACATCAGGTTGGAAATAAGTCCCAGAAATTTCTTGCAGTCTCAAACTTAGGCTTCTAGGAATGTTGCTCATAGCGGAAAGTACTTGCAAATGGGGCTTGACTAAATCATTGGCCAATTGTCTTAAAAAACGCCTTCTGGAAATGTTTTTGTTAGGATTGTTTGAAGCATAGACGACCTGCGAATGATGCCAGCTATGTTCAAGAAATTGTAGAAAAGTACCGCGTATTTCTTGCAGTCAGTTTATCTACAGTATCTACTCCCCCTTTAGTTCTGTTATAGTCTATAATCATGACTGGTTTATTTGCATCTGTTCCTGTATCAATGTCATCATTATCATGCATGTGTTTTAACTGTTGTTGGTTGTGAAGCGACTTTTCTCCAACTCCCTTCCCAAAAACGACAATGTGTTGCTGTGTATTTCTTATACCATTTCCTCATCAGCAGAAATGTTCTGGTTGATGATTATGTTTATTGGGGTGACATTCACTGATACCTAAAAGACCCTTACTTCTACTTTGTTCCTGAAGAAAATCTCAGAGAAGTAAGTAGCTGATATAGATCTATTTCTCGGAGGAATTTTAGGATGTCTGCAGGCTTTAGTTTAGGTAAGTGTCCCTCTTCTATCCAGTAGTCTCCTAGGTGTTGTGCCCTAGGATTATGAAATGCTATGTAATCCGCAGATACGTGGATGGAGGTTTCTTCTTCCATACCACAGAATTTACATTCTTCTTCCTCCACTATTTTTAATTTTTTTCAGGTGCCCATTCAAGTGCAGTTTTACTCTGACTTGGGCATTCATTTGTTCTCAACTGGTTGTAATTACCTAGAAGTATCTAAGTCTAAGTTTTACTAGATATTTCCAATGGTCAGATCTCTTTTTTCGGCTTTGTCTATTTCTTCCAATGGAGCTGATACCGCAAAAGAGTTCCGGCCTCCAAAAGGGTTTTTCAGTTCCTCTCTTTGCTAGTTCATCTGCTATTTCTTTCCATTCCAGTGTATCCCAGTGTCAATGCTGTTCTCGCCTAGTTCATTGAGTTTGCCTAGGCACCTCCATACCATTTTAGAACTGATTACACAAGAACTGAACAGAACTCTTAACAAAGATTGGAGAAAAAAACACGTTCTAATATGTACAGGATCTTTTTTAATAAAAGCATTATGGATCTTAATACTTAGTTCCTTGATTTAAAATTTCTCATCTACATCGAATATTTTTTGGCTGAATTATTTTATTGTCACTTATATCTCTTAATAACCGATATGACGCGAATAGCTTTAATGGCTCCTAATTTTTTACATTCTTAGGAACGACGCTCCCCTAAAATGCGAGTTGTAATTATTAACTTTCTGGTGTGGCGCATTAAAGGTAAAATGAAAGGAGACGATTTTCAAAAAGTCGTAAAAAGAAAGCTAAAAGCTGCAGATGGAAATAATGGAATGTCTTAATGACACCTTTCACCCTCGTTTTTACGTTTTAATACGGAATTGCAACGGGATTTATAAAAGTTTAAGTGAGAATATAAATACATGACTGACTATAATATCAAGATTGCGCAAATTTCACGACAAATCTTTACAGAGCCGTACCTTTTTTTAAAATATTTCACTTATTTTGATTTCTCTAGCGAAACCGTTGATCTTGGGTTCTTGGTGAACCATAGATCAAGAAGGTAAGATCTGTGGCTAACCGTAAAAAGAAAGTTTGAGTCATAAGACTTGGACGTAAAAAGACTGGGACGATATTAGATTTCTCAAACCCTTCTGCTTTTTCAATATACCCATAGCTAAAAATATGCTTGAGCATTTATATTAGCATAAATATTCTGTCGATGATATTTGACCATTTTTCAAAAATTTTGACAATTATTGACCATTTTTCCGAATTTTTGACAATTTTTGAAAATATTTGGCAATTATTAACCATTTTTTTTTAATTTTGACAGTTTTTTGATGATTTTTCCAAATTCTTGACAATTTTTGACCATATTTAAAATTTTTTGACAATTTTTCGAAAATTTTAACAATTATTGAACATTTTTGACAGTTTTTGACGAATTTTGACAATTATTGAACATTTTTGACAGTTTTTGACGAATTTTGACAATTATTGACCATTTTTGACAATTTTTGACCATTTTTCAAAATTTTAACAATTATTGATCCTTTTGGACCATTTTTGACAATTTTTGACGAATTTTGATTGGTTTTGACAATTATTGACCGTCTTTGACAATTATTGACCATTTTTGACAATTTTTCAAAAATTTTAAACTTTTTTCAAAATTTTTGACAATTATTGACCATTTTTGACTGTTTTCGACAATTTTTGGAAATATTTGGCAATTATTAACTATTTTTTCAAAATTTTGACAATTTTTGACCATATTTAAAAATTTTTGGCAATTTTCCAAAAATTTTAACACATTTGGCAATTATTAACCATTTTTTCAAAATTTTGACCATTTTTGACAATTTCTCACACCTATAGTTGTGCGAGCTCAGTGCGGCAAGAGAGATTCCGCACAGTCGCTTGAATGAGTTATCGCGTGACGAACGCTTTTTCGTAACATCACACGTTTTACGAGTTCACTAACCTTCTCAAAAGTCCTATTTCGTGCAATAAGAAGCAAGCTTCAAAAATTTCTTCATACTCGTGGTGTTGCTACATCTATGTCTACTCCATACAATCCTCCTGGGAATGGACAAATATAGCGTGAAAATTGCACTATTTGGTGGACAATACCTCTTGCCCTCAAACAAAGGAATTTGGAAATTTCCAATTGGGAAGTAGTGATTCCATTCTATTGGATCTCTTCTATGCACCGCTACTAACGAAACTCCCCATGGAAGAATGTTAATTAAACATAATCGAAGATCTGACAATGGTTGTTCTTCACCTTCCTGGTTGGTTCCTTTCAACAAACTTTTTATGAAGAAGCATGTACAATTGAGTAAATATGACCCACTACCTAGAAGAAGAAGAAGCAGTGGAGCTAATTGATGTCAATCCACAATAAGCTCGAGTTCGGCTAGAAGATGGAAGGAAGAACAACCGTGTCTTTAAAAAACTTGGCTCCTAACAGTGAAGGAGATTTAGAACCGTAGTTTCAACCGCTTTCTTATGAAGATCAAGACCAAGCAGAGGATATTCTACAAGGTGAAAGACCTGGAGACCCATCTGCTGTTGAAAGTAGTTCAGACTCTCCTACCTCCGAAAATTCTACTATTCCTAATAAATCTTCTCAAGATAATACTCTTCATCGTTCAACAGGAATAAGCTGAATTTTCGTCAAAACCTTCATTTTGGCATTCTAAATGTTCTCTCGAAAGTCTTATAAAGTCACGTGTGGGCGTCCTTAAATATTCAAGGTCGAAGTCAAGTCACATATCTCGTTTTCTTTGCTTTAAATCATATTTGCACTTATGATGGAAGTTGTAGAGTGGATTTCTACAAATTTGTTGGATAAAACAAAACAAAACAAAAAAACATGCTACGCCGGACCTGTAGTATTTTCTTTTTCCTTACATTCTTCGGGGAGTTGATTTAATAGTTTTACCATTTACACCTTTATTTCATTTTGAAAGAAAGTACTTTCGCGTCTCTTGCAGAGGTGCTTATTAAATTTTCCTCTTTATTAAAAGCTTTTACTTTTAATTTAAAAAGAAAATCTATTGTGAAAGAGAAAAATAGAATTAAGGGATGGTCACATTTCTTATTGTTGTGTGATTGATTACATTAAATGTTTTTTCAAGATTTGGTTTCATAAAAAAGCTGGTAAGGTCAAAGTATTTTTGGAAAATACACAGTTTATTGCGATTGAGGTCAAAGTTTGTTGATAGATATCCATTCTGTACCTAATTATAAAAGATGCTGATTTTTGTGCCTACAGAGACCAGCTGTGCTTTGTTCATTAGACTACAACCAACACCTATAGTCATTCCAGAGTAATACATGTTGTCACAAACTTGCTTCTTGAAATATGATAACATGTTGACCATAATTAATGGCTACTAATCATACAATATCCAGTTAAACTGGAATGGGTTGAAACCATGCACTCACGGATCTAAAACTGAGAGAAGCAGGAGCTGGAGTCGCTAAACCCAGGTGTCTAAGCATATTTGGGAAAGTTTGCATCCGTATTCCAGGCGGCAATCTACGCTATCAACGTGTTTGCAAATTGTTGTAGACTACTACTAACCAGGATCAAAGATTAAGGTCAATAATTGTCACCCATTTTTTGTACTTTTGTAATTAATATATTCTTTTACAATTAACGAGTCTGACCTTAGCTGCATCATCTAGTCTTGAAGCGTCTTTGAGGAATAAGTCTTCGTATCTGTAGTACCAAGATTCGAATGTTATGATGTTATCTGGGTCTGGTACGAATTCTATAAGATTCCTTCCCAACGGTTCAATTCGATCATAAACCACTCTTGGCTATTTTTGGATCAAGAAAAGGTTTACCTGTTTACACAGCCAATCGTATTCAAAGATGGGGTTTAATGCTTTCATCATACGATTTTGAGATTCAGTAGACATCAACCACAGCTTTTGGTCAAGCAGATTTCCTGTCATGATTAATGGAAAATCTAAACCAAATGAAGAGTTTGTTATAGCAGCAGTACACTTCGGAATCTTCAAAATATGTCACCCTAAAACAAATTTTACACTACGTCTCTAATAAATGGCCTAATAAGGTGACAGATTTTCAGCTTCAACAATTCTCAAATCGAATGGATTCACTTTCTATAGTTGAAGACTGTATATTTTTTGGTCATCGCATTGTCATTCCAAAAAAATACCAGGAATGTATTAAATGGCCTGAAGTTATTAAAATGAATGCTATTACGTCGTATTCCACAATTAAAGAATTGAATTCTTTGCTTGCAACTTTTGGCATACCAAAAACTTTAGTATCTGATAAAGGAACACAATTCACCAGCAGTACATTCAGTGACTTTTGTCAAAATAATGGAATCGAACATACAGATTGCGAAAATCCCTTTCTTACAATGCGACTTATACAAGTATGACAAGGAAAATATGAGCAAAACTACGTGAAAGAGAGAGAAGACTTGTTAGCCCAGCGATCAGTCCCCTCTACCAGAACAGTTGGGCGTGTATTCAGTCCCCTCCTATTCATTTTAACTGTTGTGTTGCCAAATGTACTTATCTGTAAAAATTATTCCTAATTTTTGTCTATCGTTGTTTTAAAATTTTCAACGGCATTTCAAGCGGCAACAATAAATACCAATAATTGGTAAATCGAAAGCAGCGTACGGATTTTATTTATTGCAGATTGTAATTTGTCCAAATTTTTTCATGAACTCCATTATTTTATTCTTGTTTGTGTTGATCTCACTAGTTTTTCAAAAGACAATAATATTACCAATCTCGATTTTCTCCCACTAAATACACCGTTATCCGGTGTTAAAAGTCAAGTACAAAATGAGTTATTTATTACTTAGAAAGTACCAAAGATTCTAAACTGGCAAGGCTGCAGCAGAGACTGGCTTTCCCCACTCTGTGAGTAGGTTCACTGTGGTTCAGTAGTTTCCCAACATGGAAGGAATGAGGTTGTTAAAGAAATAAAAAAATACACTCGTTATTACGTAACCTGTACATCTTAAAATTCATTTTTGACAATAAGATCGTTTCTGACCAAGCTGACAATTAATTTCTAACTACAATAGGATATTATTTTAGCCATTGTAACTTGAAAATAAAACATTTTTTCTTGAGATAAAAATAATAAAGTAATTCGGTGTAAAAAACTAAAGATCCATTCCATTAATAAATTGAATTGAAAAAATAAAATAAGTACTTATTCTAAACATAAAATATGAACTTCTTGAAAAAATTAAACTAAAAATCTGTTCTAAAAATAAACATAATTTTAATGAATTAAGTGCTCAAATAAACCACCTTGCTGTGCCAGGCAATAACCAAATCTGTCATAAAGATTTGATCTCATATCTCTAAGATTATTTGTCGTCATGCTGGCTCAAACGTGCTGTATTTTCACCCCCAATTCATTTAAATTCTTAGCTCTTTCAAATTCATGTTGATAAATGCTACTTTTCAAAAATCCCCAAAGAAAAAAATCATTTGGAGCTAGTTCAGGTGATCTTGGAGGCCATTTAATTGTACCATTAGTACTAATAATTCTGTCGGATAATGTAAACCTTAAATTTCATTACTATCCTTGAATTATGAACCATCTTGTTGAAATCAAATTCTGTTGAGATCAACATCGGGAATAAGGGGAACAGCAGGAATTACATGATTTTGTAATAATTCTAAATATTTGGCGGAATTTAAGTTGCCCTCAATAAAAAAAGACCTATAATGTGGTGGTGAAAGTGTTCAATTTTACCTAATAGTGCATGAGCTCGAAAAAAAGTTAACGATAACGAGACAAAAATATCATTTGTACAAATTAATCTGAGCTTCTGGCAACAGCGGTTGAAATAGTGGGGCGATGAACACACGCCCAACTGTTTTGGTAGAGGGGACTGATCGCTGGGCTAACAAGTCTTCTCTCTCTTTCACGCAGTTTTGCTCATATTTTCCTTGTCGTACTTGTATAAGTCGCATCGTAAGAAAGGGATTTTCGCAATCAGTATGCGATCTCCTCCATACCATCCACAATCTAATGGCCAAGCCGAACGTTTTGTTGATTAATTTAAAAGAGCATTGAAGAAAATGCGAGGACAGACTACAGAAGAAATTATTACCACATTTTTACAAACAAACACGAAAGGATTGGACAGAAGAAAAGGTATCTGAAAACATTGGCAAAGTAATGTAGAATGTATTACTTAGTCAAGTTCATATCAATCAATTGAAATCGAGATACGATGACAATAAAGAAGAGGAAAACATACTAGAAACAAATTTACTACTCGATATACTGCTAGATACGTTCAGTCTAATTCATTCTTCCAAAACTAATGGTCATGTAACACATGAAGATGACATTGGTTCACGTCCAGATCTATCTGAAGAAACTCAGTTCAAGATGGAAGTCAACCAATCTCCAGTATACCTACACGTAGTAGAAAAATGCCTCAAAGACTTGCAGATTACGATCTTACCTAGGAAAATGAAATAACCTACTTAAAAGGGGAAGATGCTGTAGACTACTACTAACTAGGATAAAAGATTAAGATCAATTATATTCTACATCGAAAGGGGGTATAGAGGATGAAAGATCCTTATTTATACTCTCCGATATTCAAGCAGCTCTGAAATCCTTTGCATGCATCCAGATTAGATCCAAATTGATCTGCCAAAACTTTTAACCCTGCAAACTTCAATAGAGTAGCACTTTAGTGGGTCCCGGGGCACAAGGATATCAAGGTCAATGAAACGGCAGATATCCTAGCAAAGCAAGGATCTGAAAGTGCATACTGGTCCTGAACCAGAATTCGGGATACTGCAGCACTTATCTTTTCACATAAACGGTACAACCAAGAGCATAAAGACTGAGATATCGAGCACTCGAAACCTCTGACTGGTGACATCAATCAATCATCAACCATAACCCATACCTTACGTTTAGTCTTTTATCAAGTACTATCTTTTCGAGACACCTTTAGACAATTTCAGCTGTATTAGTGGTTTTGGTGCGGCAATCTTCTTGTTCTGTGGTGTAACCAGAACAACTTCTGTCTTCGCTTCTTTATTAACTAGTAATTATGATTTTAAAAAAGAAGACGCGACAAAATTGTGGTGCTGTGTTTTCTCTATGTCTTCTCATTTACATTATGTGAGTAAATTAGTAAATTTACTTAATTACAGTTAACTGTAAATAATTGTCATATTAGTAAAGCGTGATATATAGACGTCAAAAAATAATAGTTTAATACTATTAAACGCTTTACAAAATTAGAAAAATTAATTTCCAAAGAGCAGACCGTCCACTAAGAAGCAACAACTACTTCTCGGGCTATATGCCGTTTACTTTAGAAGTGTAATTCAATGTCTGCGGGGGCATATAGCCCGAGAAGTAGTTGTTGCTTCTTAGTGGACTGTCTGCTCTTTGGAAATTTATTTTTCTAATTTTGTAGCGTTTAATAGTATTGAATTAGTAAATTTATTCAAATCATCCAAAAGTTCAATTTTCAAATCGACATAAAAACCTTATGAATAAAAATATTAAAAATGATTGATTCTCCATTCTGCTACTGCCCACCACTGCCTGCCTATCAATATTGAAGAAATATCGTAATTCTTTTTAACACCTCATTATTATTAAAAAGAATGTTGTGTTAACTATGATTAAAACATATTTTTGGCAGTTAATTAAAGCTCCTTTAAAAAATGCAAAATACAAATGAAACTGAGTGGCACATTTCATCTGAGAAATATGTTACGTCAAATATGAAGAGACAGCATGGCACAATATGCCACGTTGCATGCCAGGTACAAAAAGAATGACTCGTAAAAACCTGGTCTAGTGCCAAATTGAATCTTTCAATATGTTAATGTCATAAAAATGATACCTGCTCGAATAGAATTATGAATGATACATTTTCTATTATTTATTTTTAAACTTGTAGAAAGGATGTCTGGACTACTACTTTGTTACATTAACTAATTGGATATTTATTTTTTTTTATAAAGTGAATTTAAAATTGAAGGTTACGCTTTTTATTTTTAATTCATAACCCAAATAGAAATGTCAACAATGTCAAAGTAATCAAAATATGACAGATTAAAGAACTTGATGTGAATTCCATTACAAAAATTAAAAATAGGAATTCAATCGACCAAAAAGAAGTTATTTATGCAACCAGTGCATTAAGGGGTGCTTTTTTTCACGAGTGGAAAAGTTGCGTCAATTCCATTAGTGAAAAAAGACACTTTATACATATGTTGCATACACTATTTTTTCTACAATCAAGCAAAAACCAAAAAATGTGTTATTTAGGTTGCTCTAAATGGACTAAAAATGGCGTCGATTTGAATGTTTATTTTTGTCATGATGACAAAACGCTAAGTAAAATGACAGATGAGTGCAATCTGTAGAGCCATTAGCGGAAATATTTAAAATTGGCGTTAAAAATAGTTATTTATGATACTAGTGCGTTAAGTGATAGTTTTGCACACGAGTTGCGAAAATGAAACGAGTGCGCAAAATAATTCACGCATGAGTATCATACAATGTTTTATCTACGATCTCATTAAAAATAATTTCCCTTAATTATAGAGGATCGAAAATGATTATGTTTGACGTAATAGAGAAGATTAAAAAAAATGTTTGGGGGTACTTGGAGGGGGTAATTTATTTAAAAAATTTTTGTTAGAATATCTAATGGTGGATCCATTAGGAAAAAGTGATGCTGATTTTGGGAAAAATAATGATTTTTACCCATCGGCGCTGCCACTGGAGTTATATACGAAAATATGAAGGTAACTTTTTTATTTATGAAAATATGGAAAAAAAATACCTAATTCATAATTGAAGTATAGGTCGAGACCTACATATAGACTATATAAAATATATAGGTAATTTGATTAAAAATTCGAGAAAAATTGAAAAACGTTTATTAAAAAATTAAAAATATTTTTTAAGAAAATTTTCATTATGCCCACGAAAATTTGCGGGTTCGAATCTATGGGAATTGATTTAAAAAAAAATTAAAAGTCGATATAGAAGGCGCCACAAGAGGCGCCAAATTTTGAGGTTAGGTCACTATTTTCACTAATTTCGTAATATGCCTTTATAAACGATGCCTAAAAACACCATACGCGGTTTCCACCATTAATTCGGGGCCATACTTGGGGGGATTTTGGGGGGGTCAATTTTGAAAAAAAAAATTTCGCATTATAAACACCTCAAATGAGGAAGATTGCCCGAATATTATCGTTCCGAGTTGAAATTTTGGCGGGTCCTGTACCTTCTTCCACCCGGGGGTATTTAACTCTCACATATTTTAGACTTTACCGGTATATATTTTCAGGTTGACCCCCCCTTTTTTGGGTTCTATAGTCTCGTACGATTTTTACGAATCGAATGGTTTTTGTTTCAACTCGATAGCTCAATTAATAAAAAAGCTTGTACCGCTTGGTCCCTAGATCTCTGATCGGGGGGGCGCGGTAGGGGGGGCGTATTTTTTTTGGCAGCCGAAATACTTTTATCTGATCCATTTCGGGGTCTCGATATTGCAGCTTTGATAGTTTCCGAGAAAGTTATGTGGTCCGAGAATGTACGTCGGGGGGCGTAAAAACCCATGTCTTGACTTTGTGTTTAAAAAAATTTTGCCTACACGCCCATGTATATATCGTTAGTCCAATTTTGATTTCGAGGGTAGCTTACGTTCCCACTCTTTTTAATAATTGTGTTTGAATTATTGCCTACCTTCATCATAAGAAATTCATTATCTGGTGCTCCATTTATAAAATCCAAAATCTGTTCCCTTGTGAAAATTTTTGATTGTTTTGGTTTATGGTTCTCTGATTGTCGTTTTATGAAGGTAATAAGTTTATCAAATTTACTTATATCGATGTTTAAATTTAAATTTATGGTAGTTTTCAACATTGAATAATGGGACCATAACGTTGATGATTTCCATTGACTTTTCCGAGAAATATGCAATTAGAACATTTTCCGTCTAATTTTTAATTTGTTTAGTGTTACACCAATCCAAAAAAAAGGTGAGCAGTCGTCGGACCGCCGACAGAAGCTTGCTTCTTATGCACAATAAAATGACCGTTTTTCCAAAAAATTTGACAATTATTTACCATTTTTGACAGTTTTGACAATTATTGATCATTTTTGTCACCTTTTCAATAATTTTGACAATTTTTACCGTTTTTTCAAATTTTAACAATTATTGACCATTTTTGACCAATTTTGACAATTATTGATCATTTTTGACAATTTTTCAAAAATTTCGACCATTTTTCCAAATTTTAACAATTATTGACCATTTTTGAGCATTTATGACAGGTTCTGGCAATTATTGACCATTTTTGACAATTTTGACCAATTTTCAAAAATTTTGAGAATTTTTAACAATTATTGACCATTTTCGACAGTTTTTCATAATTATTGAACATTTTTTCAAAATTTGGACAATTTTAGACAATTTTTCCAAATTTTAACAATTATTGACCATTTTTGACAGTTTCTTACAATTATTTACCATTTTTGACAATTTTTTAGAAATTTTGACAATTTTCAACAATTATTGACCATTTTTGACAGTTTTTTATAATTATTGACCATTTTTTCAAAATTTTAACAATTTTTGACCATTTTTCAAAATTTTTGACAGTTTCTGATAAATATTGACCATTTTTGACAACTTTCAAAAATTTTGACAATTATTGACTATTTTTGACCATTTTTTAAAATATTTAACAATTTTTGACAATTTCTATAATTTTTGACAATTTTTGACAATTTTTGACAATTTTTATAATTTTTGACAATTTTTGACAATTTTTGACAATTTTTGACAGTTTTTGACAATTTTTGACAATTTTTGACAATTTTTGACAATTTTTGACAATTTTTGACAATTTTTGACAATTTTTGACAATTTTTGACAATTTTTGACAATTTTTGACAATTTTTGACAATTTTTGACAATTTTTGACAATTTTTGACAATTTTTGACAATTTCTGACAATTTTTATAATTTTTTACCATTTTTGACAGTTTTTACAATTTTTGACAATTTTTGGCAGATTGTGACAATTATTGACCATTCACGTTTCACACTTCTTAATGACGGTACAAAATTATTACAATTACAAAACCTTTGACAGAAAACAAAACACAAAATTATCTAAGGTAACTTAATAAATATACAAATAAAAAAGAGTGTTTTAATGATTATCCCATTTAAAAAGCATTGTACTTTTTCGCACTCTTTTGGGTGTTATAATGAAACTTCCATTTAAAAAGCATTGTTCTTTTCCACACGCTTTAGACGTATGTATAAAACGTAATTTCACGTATTTATACGAGTTTGTAAATGCTTAATTTTAATGGTGGTCGTAGATAAAAACTACTTTATCTCACTCTAATGTCACTTTTTTAAACTGTTCAAGAAATACATACTTTATGAAGGAAAATCGATTAAAAAAACGTCACTTTTATTAATGATTGTAGAAAAATTAAATTTTTATGGCCGCTTCCTTTTAAAGAGATTTTTTGCTGGTGTAATTCGAATCATACTTGCACCTCATTACATTCCAACATAAACAAATGTCTGAATTACTTTCTCCCATAAAAGTATTTAATTACTTGAGTCAAAAGAGAACGGAAATATAAACGAGCATTACACTATCCATTACTGCGTTGCAGGTGCATAAAAATTTCTTTACCACATGTTGCACAGTATAAATAATTGCTATTTAAAATAAGATACTCATGTGTGCCAGTCGAGATACCCAATTAAGATGAAAATAAAGCTATTTAATTCAGACAAGTTTTAGAATATCATAATTTTTACAAATTACCGAAAATTCATTTAGAAACGCAAACCACAGATACAGGATATGCTTGAAAAACTGACTTACATCGGCATCTTCCTTAGGAGAGAGAGTTTCTGGATACTCTGTATATTTGTAAATTTTAATCTAATTTGTATTATTTTAATTTTGTTTGTGTTCACTGATTAAAATTTTACTGTTTTTATTGATTGAAACTTATTATTATTCAAGTAGAGAGCGGATATAAAGCAAAAAAAATTCTCGTTTCCGAAAAACGTCTAATATTCTTGTAAAAATAAATTATCCTGTGTGACCCTCTTTCCGATGTTTGTTCGTCCTTGTTACCCTTAATATGTGTATGTTAATTAATTCTTCATGTATATTCAGCAATCGTGATTTCTGAAATTGTGGATTTCAGTATTTCGGGATAGCAGCAGACACGGATGATAACGGGCTACTTTTTTATGCTAACGGTTTTATTGTTCTTTTTATGTAAAGGATGGATGGAATTGTTATTGTGGCAAACTATAATTCTTTTTATTTTCTTCGTTGATATCATTTATCAATTCCTTTTTATGTTCGTTCCATAGCACTGGAGTGAATAGTGAATGAATACGTGTGTTGTATAAGTTTGTATCATTTTCATTTGTTGTAAAGTATTTATAGATTGTATTATTAATTCTTAAGCTAAAATATGGATTTTTTATGTTATTATCGTAAGTAAGTGCACAAGTTTATCAAAATTACCGATAATTTTATATGAAAGCGTGTCAGACCACAATTTATTCTACTGGAAATTTAGCCCTTTCACTCTCAGCAGTAGTAAACATTGTTCAAAAATTCCAGTTTTTTTATATTAATCTCTTATAGACTTTCTTAAAACACTTTTGATATCAATTTTCTTATTTTTCACCCCCACCCCTAATTAGAGCATGTCTCTCCCAAGGGACAAACATAGTTAGAGGATGAAAAAAAAACTGTCTTTTAATTATGGTTTATTACAACTTTTCAACAAATGTAGTAACAAAGAGTATGAAATGTTGTGAAACAATTCCTCTCCTTTAACAAACATTGCATTTTTGACAATAGACATGTGTTTTTCCCTTGCAACCCTTTAATTTACATCTGGTGTTCTCTTTTTTCCCATCAACACTTGGAAAGTTGTTATAGCCATCAAACTGCTTCTGCTCGAAGGGTCTTACTTCCAAGTGCTTCTTTTTAGAAGGTCCTGGCTGGTCAATATCAGTTGTTGGTCTTCCTCTTTAGGCGAGGCTCTAGATAAAATAAGATGTTCGCCAACGTCTTGACGGAATACAAGTAAGCTTGATGCTTATATTCAAGCCACGAATTCACTAACGCTTAATCGTTGACATGTGTTAACATAGTAATGGTCCACTTTTTGGACCTAATAAAAGATCGATAGATGCTCAATAAAAAATCGACTATGCCCACACCTCCCATGTTCATGTTGTAATATTTTATTGATTCTGGTCTAGGTATATGTACGTAGGTCTTATACTTCTTTGCAAAAATATTGCTTCTGTAATATAATTCTGAAAAAAAAAACAATCAGTGCTGGCAAATCCAATGCGTGTTCTAGTTTGGGGCTAAACTACCTCATGTTTCTTGTCTGATATTCAGCATTGGGTTTCCATTTTATGTCGGCTTTTTAGGTAGGATAATATATTTTTTTTAAACTCTGCTTTTTCATCCTCTGGTATATTTTCAGCCTCCGGTGTAATTCTTTCATCTTCGTTATTTTCGTGAATTTCATCTTCATTATCCGCATCGGAAAATTCAACATCTTCGTTCCTTTCACTCATTTCTTCGTCATCAAATTCTTGCTCGACATCAGATAACTCCATAATAGCAGATTCATCATCATTTTCGAGCAACTCCAGTACCTCCTGCTCAGTTAAGTACTTTCTACTTGCCATAGTTAGGTACTGTAAAAAAAATAACAAATAACAGTTCTGTTATTCAGTAATATAATAAATCAAGGTCAAAAAGATCATTACCATAATTATAAACATGTCTTATACTTACTATTCACTGTGTGAAACCTAAAATTCTCTTTAAAACTGTATGTAATCCAAACAGATTTATGTCATTAATTTAAAATTTTGTGAAGTGACAGTGAATAAACGCGAATAGAATCAACCGATTAAAAAAAGTGTAGTTCATAGAGGACATGGTATTAAAATATGTGAAAGTACCTTTAGCATCAATAGAAATCAATAAAAATAACTCTAAAATAATGTATCAGAACCCGCACCCACAAAAAAAAATCATAACAATATTAACACCAAAAGTAATAACAATAATCAGAAGAAACGTCCCACATATACTACATAATCTTCTAGACAAACTGAGTCATCTCCTGAGGTATCAAGTATTCCAGAAGCTTTGAACATCTCAGCCTCCAGCAGTAGTCAATGGTGGCGTTATGTATTAGGCAACAACCTCCCTGCATGCTCCACTTCAAATTATATTGAGCAAGAGACATTTGAAGACAATTACCGACCTGGATAGTGTATCCTGAGGAGACATCTACATGAAATGGGAAAAGTCAGTGAACCTATCTGCGGAAACGTACAAGGACTCAGACAGAAGTACCTTTGGAGAGGAAATAATACAACCATCAGAAGTACACAAAATCCCCCCAGTTAAGCTAGTGGCTTATATAGAGGACACGAAGCTTACGGAATGGAAATAGAAAATATCGGAAATGGTACAAAGATTAGTTCAAGTGCCTGGGCTGTTGAGCACAATCCAAACGAATGGATGAATGAAGGTTTTTTTTCAGGAACCATCCTACGGAGAAGAGGGAATTATTAAAAAAACCCGCGTCCTCATTTCTTAGAAATCAGAAATGATGCCATTCAATGGTACACAGACGGCTCAAGAGCAATAGAAGGAGCTGGGATAGAAGTGTACGGGCCAGGAACCAAACACTCCGAGAGCTTGGGATAACCTCAAGTATCTTTCAAGCGGATATTTACGGCATAAGAAAATGTGCCCAGCTCAATATTGATAAAGGATATCGAAGGCAAAGGATTATCATAATGTCGGATAGTCAAGCAGCTATTAAAGCACTAAGCTCTTGTGTAATCAGTTCCAAAATGGTGTGGGAATGCCTAGGCATACACAATGAACTAGACGAGAACGATATAGTCACCTTACTGTAGATTCCAGGACATACTGGAATAGAAGGAAATTAAATAGCAAAGAGGGGGACTGAAACACCCTTTTGGGGGCTGGAGCCCTTTTGCGGTATCAGTTACAATGTAATATTGGAAGAAATAGGCAAAGGCGAAAAAAAGAGAAGATCTGTCCATTGGAAAGATCTTGTAGGACTTGGACAATCAAAGATTCTTCTGGGTGACTACAACCTGTTGAGATCAAATGAATGCATAAGTCAAAGTAAAACTGTTTTAACAGGGATCCTAACGGGACATTGTCGCCTGAATGGGCACCTGAAAAAGCTCAAAATAGTAGAGGAAGAAGAATGTAGATTCTGTGGCATGGAAGAAGAAACCCTCCATCCACGTACTTGCGAATTGCCCAGCAATTCAGAATCCTAGGGCACAACACATAGGAGATTACTGGTTGAAAAGGGACATTTACCTAAGCTAAAACCTGCAGATATCCTAAAATTCCTTCGGGAAATAGGACTAAAGGAGCTACTAGTCTCTGAGACTTTCCTCAGGAACTAAGTAGAAGTAAGGGAGCACAATAAATCTTTTAGGTCTCAGTGAATTTCTCCCCAATATTTATACATACATACATACGGAGAAGAAGATATTACGCTGTTGCCTTCTCCAAGGATGACTATTTGGCTAATTAGGTCAATAGTCGAGACATTTTTGCTCCAATTATTGCTGTAGAAGATTTTATTTTGTCTGGATGCTGTGTGTAAAAATGTACTGAATTGTGAAATGTAATAATGTATGGAATACGTATTTGTAAGAAAATCTTGATATATTTGTTCCAAAAACTTGAGATTTTTGAAGGTTTTCGATCTTATTTTCACTTTTTTAGCATTCTTTCGATACCGTGTGATGCCTTTCGGCATAAAATAAAATAAGAAATAGATTCCCTTGAAACTATTTTCATAAAATCATTGAACGTTAAAGAATGCATAAATAAAACCCACGAGGCCGACAGGTATCGAGAGTCAAGCTCATCACGTAAATAAACGTATTATAACATTAAATAGTAAATATCAGCCGGAACTTGAACCACAATATAAATATCATAGAAGCAGACGATAACATATTCATATTCAATTCAGTTGTAATGAATATATTCCTCCTAATTAGATATTAGATTATATTAAGAGACCTGGAGGAACACCAATTAAAGAAGCCTTTCCATAACAACATCCCATCATCATAACCATATAAATAGTTGGGTCCTTGTAAATAGGTCATTACAGGGGAAAAAATGGAAAATCGGAAATTTATTATTTATTTCAGTACTTTAATTTTGTATAAATGTCAGATTTTATAAGCAAACAAAAAACCAAAGTTAAGAGATTACATCAGTATTTAAACGACTTACACCTTTATTTATTCAAAAATTCCCACAGTTTTTGCCTGGGATGAAAAGATTTATGCCCATTTTAATTTAAATGTAAATCCAGCTTCAACCATGCGATTTTCATAGCAACAAGGGAAACGATTTAATCGCACTAAATACTTTATCTTCTTATTAAATTTTACACCTTTTTAATTCTCGTCGTAATGTAATGCTCTCTGAGACGAATTAACGAATAAAAAAGGGGAAACTTTATTCTAATTTTCAAGAGGCATTAAAGAAGCATAAATTCCGTTGGAGATGATAGTGAAAATTTTTAAACGGTTAAACTTTTTCAACTTAAAAAAAAATCGATATTTAATATAATATAACGCATAAATAAAAAATTGAATCAAAAATAAGTACCAAAGATAAATAAATTAATTGGTACGCCACTGAAACGAAGTTTATCCTTTACTTGGCAATATGGCCTAATACACATGTCATCAATCTTTATAAAGTACATTAAAAGTGTACAGTATTCAATTTAAATAGTATTTTAATTCAAAAAACAATTAAGCAGATGTACGTGAGTTAGACACACATCAATTAAAGTAGGCGGAGACCCTAAATGGAACATACCGACTCCATGATGATTAAAACATTTTGTTATATTTATATATGAATGTGAAGTCACAGAGAGTGATTGAACAGAGACTATCAACAAAGTAAGTCATAACTTTCACATCTGAATCGATGATTTTTTTTCACAACAATTATAGCAACAGCAAATTTCATTTCATTCATCTTAAACTTCTCGACTTTTCTATGCCATTTCTAGATGGTTCCAGTTGTTTTTCTTTTTCTTTATGGACCTTTACATATTCCCAGTGAAGCTCCATCTTTTCTAGTTATTCGTTTCTGCTGGGTTATGGCTGCAACCAACAGTGTGGATCGGAACCGCAGTAAGGTGCTGGTCTCTAGATATTAATCACTTTGGGCTAACTCTTTGGGGCTTACCCATTTTCATTGCAGTTTCCGGCACAATCCTTTTCTACGCCTGGAATTGAACAGCCATACGAGGTCACCTCTCGAGATGTTTTTGTTATAAGTAGGCACTGTGAGTCTAGCGTTAACCTTGTAGGTATGTATGTATGTATATTGTGGTGACATTCACTGAGACCTAAAAGATCTATTGTACTCCCTTACTTCTACTTAAGTCCTGAGGAAAGTCTCAGAGACTAGTAGCTCCTTTACTCCTATTTCCCGGATGAATTTTAGGATATCTGCAGACTTCAACTTAGGTAAATGTCCCTCTTCTATAAAGTAATCTCCTAGGTGTTGTGCCCTAGGATATACAACCCCCCGAGCACAAAAAATAAGCAGATCCTGGAATGGAGTAGAACAAACCTGCGCTTTCTGTCGGGACTGCTTACAGGACATTGTCGACTAAATTACCACCTAAAGAAGATGAGTCTGGTTCAGACCTCGGATTGTAGGTTCTGTAATTTGGAGGACGAAACTGCTGAGCATATACTATGCTCATGCCCAGCTTTGGGCAGGGTAAGGTATAACATATTCGGTTTGAGTACCTTAGAGCCGAGCAACTTCAAAAAAGAATCACCAAACACAACCATGGCTTGTGGGGTGAATTGTAATCCCTATGGGTGAGCCACAATAGACCCAAGTGGAGGTGGCGTGAAGACCCCACTCACATAGAACCTAACCTAACCTACTGTTTTCATCAGTTCCTTCCATGATTCGTCTTCCTTGGTCAGAATGCAGTTCCGATCCTCGCAATAACGTTGGTTACCAAAGCTTCTGCTACTACCACTCTTCTCGATTAGGAAGACGTGCAATTTCAGGCCATTTGGAAAAATGTATTTATTTCCTTTTTATGCCAAAGGAAGTGGACCGAGAATATCAATTGCAAGTTTTACTTTCACAACACAGAACTCAAAACTCTAATACTTCAAAAACTAGAAACTAACGTCAACTGTCCTGCCTTTTATAGTTTTCACATGTTTCAGACACTTCTGGACTTTTTTATGAAATATCTAGATGGCTCTAGATGTTTTCTCTATGGACCTTTACACGCCAATACAGGTTGGACGTTACAATATTTATGACATATACAACATTGAGTGCATTGAGAACTCCAATTTAACAACTCGTAATCGAAATGAAACTATATTAAAGTTAAGCTCTTCTACAAATTCAGTTAAAAAACGCAGAAACTTAAAACAAAATTTTATTTCTACAAGAGTAAACGGTGATTTTATTAGACAGAGGAATAAATATCGAGAAACGAGATTAAAGCCGTGCACAAAGAACTTTTTCACAAACGAAATGTAAATACAATAAGTTAAAGCAGAAACGAAGCGGGGACGAAAACAACTTTCATATTAATTGATAGGCCGCCATTCCTTTATTAAATTCGGTAATTCATTAAATTATGGCAATAAAAACTTTGTTCGGAACGACTTTTTAAGAAATTCATAATGAGCGATATCGCTAACTTTTCTATAAGAATAAAATTGGACTCACTCTATTTTACCATTCAGTTATGTTAATTTGGTTATACAGGGTGTCAATTTTTAAAACTTCCAGAACGAAAAGATATTTCAAAAAAATTTCAAAACCGTTTCTAGGGTAAAGAGGGGGAACTAAAATGACATGAGAGAACGCACCCCCATCAACCCCCTATATGCCCTACCTACCCCACCTACAAAAATTTAAATGGCTACCTCCTACTTGTGATACGTCGTTAGAAAGCCCGTAGAAAATGCTTTCCAACGGTCTAAGTCATAATTATACAGGGTGTGACAGTAAAGCAGTAAAACAAAAATAACAATTAATTGTGGAACGAAACATCGCTTTGAAAGTGCAAGTACGGTCCCTATTTAAGTGTTAAATGTTAAAAGTATCATATGGCATATGGCCTCCCCCCTGTCCTTACCAGGACCGATTCCCTATCCACTCTTGTTTTGCTACCCCTTGTAGTTCATTAGCCGCGATATTATATGTGATCATCCCACCTCTACCGACATATTCTAGGGCCATCCTGAAGAAGATCGGGTCAGCCCTTTCCATGATAAGAACCTATCCTCTTATGCAGATCCCTCACCATGTTGAAAACTTGTTCATTACTCATCTCTTCCGTGTCTCTTGCAACGAAATGGTACCATTCTTTGCGGAATTTGTAAGTTTTCCACCTGGTCGATCTCCCCACCCCTGCATCCCTCCGCAACCCCAACCAACTATCCCCTTCAATCTTTCAGATTTTGTATAAGTTCTGAGGGAACTTTTTCCGGATCTAACACCACCGCATAATTTTCTTTATCCAATGCCTCCCAATGTTCCATCTGTTTGTATTTTGTACATTTATAAACCTCTTTTTCCAAACTTACTACGGAAATCTCCTGGAATGTTTGAAAATTACCACCCTCGTCTAATTGTTTCTTCAACTTCTCGATTTTTTCCCTTTTTTCTTCCCTCTCCCTCTCCGCCCTGCATACTGCGTATTTCGCATTATCTACCTTACTCCTATCTCCCTCTTTCCCTATACCTTTTTTAATCACGGTACCTATTTCCCCTATAATCCTTTTCAGGTCCCTGTCTTTTATTCTTAATATTTCATATTTTTGTCTCAGCTCCTCTATCTTTCTATTGACTGTTTCCAGTACGCTTTCCCCTTTATAGTCCCTCAGATGTTCCATCTGTTTGTATTTTGTACATTTACAAACCTCTTCTTCCCAGCTTACTACGGAAATCTCCTGGAATGTTTGAAAATTACCACCCTCGTCTAATTGTTTCTTCAACTTATCGATTTTTTCCCTTTTTTCTTCCCTCTCCCTCTCCGCCCTGCATACTGCGCATTTCGGTTTATCTACCTTATTCCTATCTCCCTCTTTCCCTCTTTTTTAATCACCGAACCTATTTCCCCTATAATCCTTTTCAGGTCCCTGTCTTCTATTCTTAAAATTTCATATTTTTGTCACAGCTCCTCTATCTTTCTATTGACTGTTTCCAGTACGCTTTCACCTTTATGCTCCCTACTTTCATTTTGTTTCTCTCTCTTCCTCATCTTCTTCTCCGCTGGACTCATTTTTTTTCTTTTTGTGCCAATCCTATCTTCCTCATCGTCAAACCATATGGACCAAAGGACACTATTGTATATCTCATCTTCGTTCGCTACATCTTCCCAGTTTTCCTCTATTTCAGGTATTTCTTCATTTTCCAACCTTCCGAATCACCTAAGAGATTCGATTGTTTCCTCACCACCTGTCTAAATTTGTGCGTATGTGCCAGAAGCTCTTCTTCAAATTTCCTCCTTTCCTCTTCCTATACTCTCCTATTCTCTTCCTCCTTTTCACAAATATTAAATGTAAAAACAAATTCTATTTTATGTAAATTTAAACTCGGCCGTAGTTTTCCACAAAATAATATGCGCACTTGTAAATTGCGCATTCGATGTGGCACCGTAACTTCCTAGGATGATAATTCTTATTGAAATTAACTTTAAACAGGAACAGTGAGAAAGCGACAAACCTGGCAGTCGTTTAAAAAACTTGACTTAATGAAGGAGACGGTGGTAAATGAAGATAAATGATTCAGATATTGAATTAACTGTTGGGAGTATTTACGTGTAGACGGAGAAACAATGATGTGTTTCTGAATATTTAATCAAGGACGGATCCAATGAGGGGTTTCACGAAATTTTGATATGGAAACTACAAGAATTAACGTACTAAAAGTATTTATTTATTTATAAGTTAAGATAGTTTCTTGTATTTTTAAGAAAGTCAAATTACAACCTCTATCTTGTGATATACAATGCGTGAATTCACTATTATCTATATGTATCACAAGTTGATTGATTTTTGTATTTATTTCACTTGAAAAATATTATAGTCATCAAGAACATAATTCTCCAACTTATAGTGCCAAACAATTCACCAAAAATAGTCATTCTCATCCAAAAACTTTCATCTTATTACTTTTTGGCTTCTCAACCCCAACTGTAACTCCTTTAAGTACCGTCACTGTTTTCTGGGAGATAATATGTCAGAGAGAATAATGTCGCTCAAGTCTACCTATTATCTGGAATAATTGATGGATTATTCAAAGTAAGAGTTGATAATTTTAGAATTTGTGTAACAAAAATACGTTCCTTACATGGAGAAGCTTTTCAATCTATTAGCTTTGTTAATACATCAGCACCTGGATTAATTTGGTTATGTACTTTGATAGACTAACCAATTTCAGCTACATTGATAGTTATTCGACGAAGAAATCAATGCATTCGACATGTAGTATATTTATGATAGATAGATAGATAGTTTATTTAAAAATCATGCTATTACATTCAACATATTTACAAAAAAACATGTACATTATGTGCTAATTACATGTCAAATAAGGGGGCGTCCATTAATTAGGTGAGGTGTCCAGGGGGGGATCGAGCCGAATCTTACCAAATCTCACTTGGGGGAGAAGGAGCGGGTCTTGGCAAATATCCCGTAATTTTTTCTAGGAGAAAAATCTTACTACATCTCACCAAAGGGGGAGGGGGAGTAATGAAATCCTAACTGGATAGGAATAATCACGAATAATTCATTTTTACATAATTAAAAGTTTCGCTTATGAAAGTGTCAAGGGTGATACAATAAGCCAGGATTCTAATAATTTAATATTCTGCATTTTATTCATCGTCTCTTCCACATTTTCACCGTCTACTGAAAGTGTAGTGTCGTCATCAGCAAATAAATTCAAAACTAATAACTTAGCAATATCATCAATATATAAAATAAAAAGAAGAGGCCCCACCCAATAATGTTCCTTAAGCGACTTCATACTTCACAAGAAGTTTACTGGACTGGCAATTATTTACTTTTACTTGTTGTTAACGAATTTTCAAGTAACTGCTGAACCATTCTTGTGCATTTCCAAGTATACCACATTTTTTTAGTTTTATGATTAACAAGTATAGTTGTAGGTATAATTACATCCTCCATGTCCATCTTCAAACAGTTGCCTCCGGCTAACTCACTAATGCATTTAGTCCAGCTGCTAGATCTCTCATTAGCTAGATGAGAGGTAACTGCTTTTGGAGGAGATTTCAAATATCCTGCAGTCTTTTTGCCTGGAATACAATAAGCATGTTGATACTACTGTCCTAGATATTCAACCTTATACATCTGCACTAGCTCCTGAGGAGATTATGAACATTCTGTGAATCAACAGCTATTTGCTCCTCTTTTCAAGGACCACAGCTGCTTCTATTCGAAATTAGTAAAACATATTCCTCTCTCGCAAACTTTCCATCCTAAAATAGTTTCCTCCAGCTAACTAACTTATACGTTTAGTCCAGCTGCTAGATCTCTCATTAGCTAGATGAGAGATAAGTGCTTTTGGAGGAGATTTCAACTGTCCTGCAGCCTTTTTGCCTGGATTACAATAAGCATGTTGATACTACTGTCCTAGATATTCAACCTTATACATCTGCACTAGCTCCTGAGGAGATTGTGAACATTCTGTGAATCAACAGCTATTTGCTGCTCTTTTCAAGGACCCCAGCTGTTTCTATTCGAAATTAGACACAACTGGAATGTTTTTCCAAGTAAAACATATTCCTTTCTCGCAAACTTTCCATCCTAAAATAGTTTCCTCCAGCTAACTAACTTATACGTTTAGTCCAGCTGCTAGATCTCTCATTAGGTAGATGAGAGATAAGTGCTTTTGGAGGAGATTTCAACTGTCCTGCAGCCTTTTTGCCTGGATTACAATAAGCATGTTGATACTACTGTCCATTATACATCTGCACTAGCTCCTGAGGAGATTGTGAACATTCTGTGAATCAACAGCTATTTGCTCCTCTTTCCAGAGACCCCATCTGCTTCTATTCGAAATTAGACACAATTGGAATGTTTTTCCAAGTAAAACATATTCCTATCTCGCAAACTTTCCATCTTTAAATAGTTGCCTCTAGCTAACTAACTTATACCTTTAGTCCAGCTGCTAGATCTCTCATTAGCTAGATGAGAGGTAACTGCTTTTGGGGGAGATTTCAAATGTCCTGCAGTCTTTTTGCCTGGAATACAATAAGCATGTTGATACTACTGTCCTAGATATTCAACCTTATACATCTGCACTAGCTCCTGAGGAGATTGTGAACATTCTGTGAATCAACAGCTATTTGCTCCTCTTTTCAGAGACCCCATCTGCTTCTATTCGAAATTAGACACAATTGGAATGTTTTTCCAAGTAAAACATATTCCTTTCTCGCAAACTTTCCATCTTTAAATAGTTGCCTCTAGCTAACTAACTTATACGTTTAGTCCAGCTGCTAGATCTCTCATTAGCTAGATGAGAGGTAACTGTTTTTGGAGTAGATCTCAAATGTCCTGCAGTATTTTTGCCTGGAATACAATAAGCATGTTGATACTACTGTCCTAGATCTTCAACCTTATACATCTGCACTAGCTCCTGGGTAGATTATGAACATTCTGGGAATCAACAGCTATTTGCTGCTCTTTTCAAGGACCCCAGCTGTTTCTATTCGAAATTAGACACAACTGGAATGTTTTTCCAAGTAAAACATATTCCTTTCTCGCAAACTTTTCATCCTAAAATAGTTTCCTCCAGCTAACTAACTTATACGTTTAGTCCAGCTGCTAGATCTCTCATTAGGTAGATGAGAGATAAGTGCTTTTGGAGGAGATTTCAAATGTCCTGCAGCCTTTTTGCCAGGACTACAATAAGCATGTTGATACTACTGTCCTAGATATTCAACCTTATACATCTGCATTAGCTCCTGAGGAGATTATGAACATTCTGTAACTCAACAGCTATTTGCTCCTCTTTTCAAGGACCACAGCTGCTTCTATTCGAAATTAGACACAATTGGAATGTTTTTCCAAGTGAAACATATTCCTTTCTCGCAAACTTTCCATCCTAAAATAGTTTCCTCCAGCTAACTAACTTATACGTTTAGTCCAGCTGCTAGATCTCTCATTAGGTAGATGAGAGATAAGTGCTTTTGGAGGAGATTTCAACTGTCCTGCAGCCTTTTTGCCTGGATTACAATAAGCATGTTGATACTACTGTCCTAGATATTCAACCTTATACATCTGCACTAGCTCCTGAGGATATTGTGAACATTCTGTGAATCAACAGCTATTTGCTGCTCTTTTCAAGGACCCCAGCTGTTTCTATTCGAAATTAGACACAACTGGAATGTTTTTCCAAGTAAAACATATTCCTTTCTCGCAAACTTTCCATCCTAAAATAGTTTCCTCCAGATAACTAACTTATACGTTTAGTCCAGCTGCTAGATCTCTCATTAGGTAGATGAGAGATAAGTGCTTTTGGAGGAGATTTCAACTGTCCTGCAGCCTTTTTGCCTGGATTACAATAAGCATGTTGATACTACTGTCCTAGATCTTCAACCTTATACATCTGCACTAGCTCCTGAGGAGATTGTGAACATTCTGTGAATCAACAGCTATTTGCTCCTCTTTTCAGAGACCCCAGCTGCTTCTATTCGAAATTAGACACAATAGGAATGTTTTTCCAAGTAAAACATATTCCTTTCTCGCAAACTTTCCATCCTAAAATAGTTTCCTCCAGCTAACTAACTTATACGTTCAGTCCAGCTGCTAGATCTCTCATTAGCTAGATGAGAGGTAACTGTTTTTGGAGTAGATCTCAAATGTCCTGCCGTATTTTTGCCTGGAATACAATAAGCATGTTGATACTACTGTCCTAGATCTTCAACCTTTTACATCTGCACTAGCTCATGAGTAGATTATGAACATTCTGTGAATCAACAGCTATTTGCTGCTCTTTTCAAGGACCACAGCTGCTTCTATTCGAAATTAGACACAATTGGAATGTTTTTCCAAGTAAAACATATTCCTTTCTTGCAAACTTTCCATCCTAAAATAGTTTCCTCCAGCTAACTAACTTATACGTTTAGTCCAGGTGCTAGATCTCTCATTAGGTAGATGAGAGATAAGTGCTTTTGGAGGAGATTTCAAATGTCCTGCAGCCTTTTTGCCAGGAATACAATAAGCATGTTGATACTACTGTCCTAAATATTCAACCTTATACATCTGCACTAGCTCCTGAGGAGATTATGAACATTCTGTAACTCAACAGCTATTTGCTCCACTTTTCAAGGACCACAGCTGCTTCTATTTGAAATTAGACACAATTGGGATGTTTTTCCAAGTTAAACATATTCCTTTCTCGCAAACTTTCCATTCTTAAATAAATGCCTCCAACTAACTAACTAATGCATTTAGTCCAGCTGCTGGATCTCTCATTAGCTAGCTCATTACATCCATTACATGGAGGATATAATAATTGTAATTTGCGTCGTTTCACAATTTGTCGGCGAATAAAGAAATCTAGAAGCACTTCAGAACAAATATCTCTAATAAGTTTAATCACACTTTCAGATAGAGTTGGCGAAACATTTTTTTTTCTTATTCCCGTTTGATGTTGGACAAAATTAACTCTACTGTCGTCATAGTCGACGTCCAGAGCGGCTCATTCAGCAAATGGAGTAGCCGTGGAAGAATGTGCTATATACAACCGTTAGGATAGTTTCAATTAATGTCAGTGCCTAGTTGGCGAAGTTAGATATATATGTTTTAAGTGACACCACTTGTCAATTACAAAATAAATAGATAGTTTTTTCTATATTATATTTATAACAGTTACCTATGCGGAAGCTGGAAATTTAGCATCAAGTCAGCCACAAAACGACTAGAAAATCTAAGTATACATAGAGTAGAGTAATCTATTCCATGATAAATTGTATAGTTTCTTTCAATGATTGTCCTATCGACATGTCTTAGAAAGTTGTCGTTCCTTTGAATTTCAAAAATATATTTTTCACCTTCAGTTTCAAGTGGTACGTATATATATCTATCAAAAAGTCCCGTTATTTTTTAGATTGATTCGTCCACATAAAAATCGAAATGGCGTCAAGAGTGGCAATAAATCTACTGCAGTATATTTGAAACAACATAACCACATTTTTAAGGTCACCTGGGGCTTCGCTTTGATATGCTCCTCAAGGTAGTATATATCATGAAAGGGACGTTGCCATATCTCAAAATGTTTAACTATATTGATACATTTTTCGTACATTGTAGTTGTTTTTGTTTCGCTTGAAAAATACTCTTAAAACCATCTGTATACCATCGAACGGCATTCTTCCCAAGTTTGATAATGGTGTTGTGATCCCATTTCCTCCTATGACTGTTATACTTTTTCATCATTCCATCCTGGAATTCTGATTTCTAAAGCTAGGAGGAGATTTTTTTCTATGATTCCCTCTCTACCAAGTCTGTATCTTGTTCTTTCTTCAACACTTTCCACCACCATATACAGACTAGTCTTTGAATTCCGCAGAGGTTGTCTTTCATCGTCAATAGACTAGTCTTACTATCTACTTGACGAGTGATGATTGGTCTCACTATGTTTCTATACATCCACCTCAGAATCCTTGGGTTACAACAATTTTTTCCTACCTGGTTCCTGTATACTATTAGAGCCATTTTTTTGTTGTGAAACGACCATAATATTTATTGAATAAGTCGTCTTGCAGCAGTAGTTGTTTCGCTTTTTCAACATTCTCCTTTCGATCCTTTTTTATAGACCATAGGGTGTTATAGGTGAGTTGAATGATACTTTTTTTCGCCACAAGAGTCTCCAATCTATCTTGTTAAGTTGTGTATTGTAAGTATTTATATTATATTTTTTCATTAAGGAAGCAAATTGATGGATGCTTGGATTGATGCTGTTTCCTTGGTAGAATTTTACTTTATGATGGAATAGTGAGGAATTTCAGGAGAAACGTTCAATAGAACGATAAACACAGTACTTTAAAACTTATATTTTTTACAGTCGCGCGTAAAATGACTAATTACTATATTCAAATGAAATCGTAAAGTCGACAAATGCCGAGGATTGTTACTTTACACTCTAGCGCAAAAAGGAGTCTTTTTCGCTCGCTTATTTAATCAAACCACGCCCTCCGAATTAACTCATTTGGTGAATAATTAACAATTTATCAGATTAAAAATTAAACAAAATTATATGAAAATTGTCAAACATTTTGAAATATGGTCAAGAATGGTCAAAAATTGTCAAAAATGGTCAAAAATGGTCAAAAATGGTCAAAAATGGTCAAAAATTGTCAAAAATTGTCAAAAATTGTCAAAAATTGTCAAAAATTGTCAAAAATTGTCAAAAATTGTCAAAAATTGTCAAAAATTGTCAAAAATTGTCAAAAATTGTCTATTATTGTCAAAAACTGTTAAAAATGGACAATTTTTTATCAATAATTGACAAAAATTTTTAAAATTCTGAAAAATGGTCGATAATTGTCAAAAACTATAAAAAATGGTCAAAAATTTTGAAAAATTTCGAAAAATTGTCAAAAATGGTCAATAATTGTCAAAAGCTATCAAAAATGTTCAAAAATTGTCAAAAAAAAACAATTATTGTTAAAAATTGTCAAAAATTGTTGAAGTTTTTGAAATATGGTCAAAAATGGTCAATAATTATCAAAAATGGTCAATAATTTTGAAAAATGGTCTAAAATTTCGGAAAATGGTCGATAATTGTCAAAAAGTATCAAAAATGGTTAAAAATTGTCAATTATTTTTAAAAACTGTCAAAAATGTACAATTATTGTCAAAATTGGTCAATAATTGTCAAAATTTGTTAAAATTTTGAAAAATGGTCGATAATTGTCAAAAACTATCAAAAATGGTCAATAATTTTGAAAAATTGTCAAAAATGGTCAAAAACTATCAAAAATGGTTAAAAATTGTCAATTGTTTTTAAAAACTGTCAAAAATGGACAATTATTGTCAAAATTGGTGAATAATAGTTAAAATTTTTGAAAATAGTCGATAATTGTCAAAAACTGTCAAAAATGGTCAATAATTTAGAAAAATTGCCAAAAATGGACAATTATTGTTAAAAATTGTCAAAATTTTGGAAAATAGTTGATAATTGTCAAAAATTGTTAAAGTTTCTAAAAAATTGTCAAAAATTTTGAAATATGGTCAATAATTGTCAAAAATGGTCAAAAATTTGGAAAAATGTTCTAAAATTTTGAAAAATTGTCAAAAATGGTCAAAAACTATCAAAAATGGTTAAAAATTGTCAATGATTGTGATTATTCTAGCACTCCTATTATAACCTAAGATAATATAAAAAACCAAAAATGGTCAATAATTTTGAAGAATGGTCTAAAATTTTGAAAAATGGTCGATAATTGTCAAAAACTATCAAAAATGGTTAAAAATTGTCAATTATTTTTAAAAACTGTTAAAAATGGACAATTATTGTCAAAATTGGTCAATAATTGTCAAAAATTGTTACAATTTTGAAAAATTGTCAAAAATGGTCAAAAACTATCAAAAATGGTTGAAAATTGTCAATTATTTCCAAAAACTGTAAAAAATGGACAATTATCGTCAAAATTGGTAAATAATTGTTAAAATTTTGAAAAATAGTCGATAATTGTCAAAAACTGTCAAAGATGGTCAATAATTTGGAAAAATAGTTGATAATTGTCAAAAATTGTCAAAAATTTGGAAATATGGTCAAAAATGGTCAATAATTGTCAAAAATGGTCAAAAATTTGGAAAAATGTGGGTTTTTGAAAGATGGTTTGTTAGCATTTGAGCCAATTCACGAAGATGAACTATGACTATTTTTCACTAATTCCGCACAACACGGTAATTGATTTAGACAAAGCTCCTCATCATTCAAAGAGATGCGAGAAATTGCCTACCACCACTTGAAAAAAAAAGCGGAAATCATTCAGTGGCTTTTAGATAAGGAAATTACATTTAAAGAATATATGTTAAAAAAAGAACTGCTGGCAATTGTACATAAACATATTTTCCTAAGATATACTATTGACGAAATGGCAAAAAACCGGAATATACTGCGAGAGATGGATTTTAGATGGGAAAATGTAACAGAAAGATTTTGGAGTTTTAGTTGCCCGCCCGATAACGGTTTTGCATGTTAAATTAGGTTTTATTACTCTCTGTCTATTTCAAACAGACTGTAAATTGTTTCTACGACATTTTTCCCATTATCTCATCCCATCTTTTTCGAGGTGAAAAACTTTCACGTCTGACGCTGGCAACACTGACGCACTAACAACACATGTGTTATCTGTGTGATGTGTGTGTCGTCCCATATGGTTGGTTTATTCGGTTTTTATAAGCTCCATACTCCCACGGGCAGTCAGGTTATAAACCACCTTCTCGGAGGTTGTTTGCCGGCGAAAAATTTACCTATTCATAGAATCGAGATGTAATCTTATACACGTACCGTCTCGAGGGAGGTTAGAGCTCTCCCTGTTTATTTTTATGCAGAGACGTATGATCATATCAAATCATAGGAAACGTAATGGAATCGTATTTTAATAAATAATTCACTTTTAACAATGTCCAGCAGTTGAAGTACAACTGAACAATTGTTAGTAGGGACTATCCGATATTCCAGTGTATTGATACTTTTACTTCCGATACTCGATATTTTGTATCGATACTATGCTTTTCGATGCATTCCAAGTATCGATAAATTTATAGTGTATCGATACCTTGCGATACGGGATTTTTAGTGGTAGCGGCAAGTGGCGTTATCTATAGTGATGAGCGATATCGTGATTTTTTAATCACGTTGTGAAATGATGTCGTGCTTTTTTTAACGAAACTAAAAATGAAAAACGAAAAATATGCAGTTTTTTGCGTTTTTCGAGCTAATTTTGAGGTTATGTGAAAAATTCACTAATGAAAAAGTTGTAGATTTTCTCAAGATCTCAACTTTTATAATCAACTTTTTATTCTAGGAATTCAACTTTGGCCGGAAATCGCAATAATGTCTTTTTCCACCCCCCAAAAAGGTGTTTTTTACCGAAAAAACGTCAAAATTAGCAAAATCTCGGATCGTTAACGTATCGATAAATTAATATTCGATATTCTACTGTATCGATACTTTACGTTCCTATCCATATCGATACCTAATATCGATACTTTCTAGTGTATCGCGCAACCCTAATTGTTAGGCGTTACAATTTATACGTGAAATTGTTGCATACAGTTTGGCAAATACAGGAGTGAATGTCGAGAAACGTACGAGAGGCGCGAAGTTAAAATGACAAAGTATTCGGATGACAAAGAGGGTAATATGCGCTCGGTAAATAATCAAAGTACTAAATTCTGTACCCCAGAATAAAATATATAGACGCAATAGAACTGACAATAGTAGTCAAGTATACCTGCTTGAGGGACCGTACTAATCCCTACTACCATCATCTAGTAACGCGCAATGACGGGCGTGGCTATTTCACATTCATTCCTGTATTTGCCAAAGTGTACATTCTTTAAAGCTTTCAAATTAGATTAGGACCAATGAAACTAGCAGACTACGAGTGTAGAAGTAGAATGAACTAATAAATTGAAGATGATATGGTGAAAAAAATTAAACTCAAAGACCAAGATGGTTGGGACATGTATGGAGAGTTGGAGATGAAGCTGTAGTTAATTTTATATTAGACAGGAAGCGGTGGAACGGAGGTGCAAGAAGAAGAGGTAGACCAAAGACTACTTGGTGGCAAGAGGTGAAAGGGATTTCATTCATTCGTTTGGGTTGTGCCCAGGCACTTGAACTGAATCTTTGTACCATTTCCCATGTTATCTACTTCCATTCCAGAGCTTCGTGTCTTCTATAAAGGCCACTAGTTTGACTAGAGGGATTTTCAGTAGTTGTAATGTTTGTATTAATTCCTCTCCAAAGAGCTTCCGTCCAAGTACTTGTAAGTTCTCGCAGAAGCAGAGTATGTGAGTAGGTGTTTAATCATCAAGTTCACATTTTCTGCACATAGGTTCACTAACTTTAGCCATTTTGTGCAGATGTTTCTTCAGAGTGCAGTGTCCAGTCACCAGGTCGGTAACTGTCTTCAAATGGCTCTTACCCAGTTTCAGTAGCCTGGTTGAGAGTTCCTTGTCTACCTTGTTCAGTAAACTCTTTGTATGGAGGAGCCCTTGTGTCAACCTCCATTTGAATTGGTGTTCCCTCTCTAGCCAATTCCCGATTTCCCCTCTTATGCAATCTTTTGTGGTTCCACAAAACGGTTCCGGACATATAAAGTCTTCTTTAGAGCCTTCTTTAGCTAACTGGTCCGCAATTTCATTACCTGCAATCCCCTCATTAGCCGGCACCTATATTAGAGACACTTTGCTGTCTCTTGTCAGCCTGTTAGGGGATTCTTTGCAGTTTTTCACCAGTCTAGACCTAGTTGTTGGATTACTGATAGCAGAGTGAGGTGAAAGGCATCCTCAAAATAATTGGAGTGCGCAGCTGGCAAGACAAAACGAAAGACCCCACAGACATGGCAGGACATGATATATGATTGTATGAATATTCAGGAAATAGAAAAACGGAAATAGACACGAACAAAAAGGTCATGAGAAAAGTACTTACACTCAAGTAAATTATAAATTTAATAAAATTGTTCTACTGATATGATTAGAAAAAAGAAATCTCAATTATTTTCCATAACCTACCGACCACTAAAAAACTAACTAATTAAAATACAGACAATTTTTGCTCTTTTAATTTTTATACCGTCATCAGCATCCGCCGTTTCGAAAGCATTTACTTTGGAGCAGATTAGAAGTGAAGTGAAAAATATTGAGAGCCAGCCATTTTAATTAAAACACTAACCACCGATGGTAATGGGTTGAACTTTTGAAGTTTTCCAGTTGTTCCGCAATTACCGTGCCTCGCCGAATTAAATTGGAGTTGGCGTTATTCTTTCCACTTTCAGGATATACTAAGAGTGTTCCTGTTGATCTTTCGCATTAACGAAAATTCCCTTGCTATTTTTCCGCTTAAATATATAACGAAAAACATACTATAGGTTGTTATTTATAATTTGATCCTCCCACATAAAATCCCTCCCAAAAGGAATTCCAGAGTTGTCACATTGTTTGATGTAGCTATTGACCTTTTCCAATATGACCCTTCAAGATTCGCTGTGGTCCACATTTCACATTTCTCTTGGCACTGACATAATGAGCTCTGCAGTTTCTTCCTATAGGTTAGGTTAGGTTAGGAAAAGGCTTGGAGGTAGCACCAGAAAAGACCGAGGTGACGATATTCGTAGGGCACAGGAGGAAAGTAGTAAGATTTCATCTGGGGGAACGATGATAGTACCAAGAGGGGAACTGAAGTACTTTGGTATATGGCTTGGGTCAGGGATGAACTTCAGGAAACATATGAACTAGACCATGAAGAAGGCTATAGAGAGGGCCTCAGCACTTGGAAGAGTGATGCCAAATGTAGGGGGGCCACCGGAGTGCAAAAGAAGATTACTATGGGAGGTTGTGAAATCAATCCTTCTTTATGGAGCACCGATTTGAAAGGGGATGGTTGGGATTAATAAATATAGGAAAGGGTACAAAGAGGGATGCTGCTGCGGGTGGTGTCGGGCTACCGGACGATATTGGATAAAGCAGTTGCGGGAGTACCTCCTATAGATTTGTTGATTGAGACAAGGGTGAACGAGCACAGGAGAGGAAGAGACAAAAAAATCACAGAGGAGGAGATGGTGCAAAAATGGATAAAAAGATGGGAAGAGGAAAAAGTGAAAGGGGAGTGGACAATAGTCCTGATTAAAGATCTGAGGAGTTGGGTGCAATGTAAGCATAGGAAAATGGATTACTTCCTAAGCCAGAAACGGGTCGTTTCGAACGTACACTAAGAAAATAGGGAAAACAGATGATGATAAGTGCATATATTGTGGGGAGAGGGACGATGTAGAGCACACCCTTTTTACATGCACATGATAGGATGTACCAAGGATAGAGGCGGAGAGAAAAGTGGGATGGAAATTAGAAAAAGATAATTTGATAAGGACAATGGTAAAAACGGAGGAAAACTGGCAAATAGTATCCAGATATGTGAGAGAAGTGATGGGGAGTAAAGAAAAAGAAGAAAGAGAACATCAAGGAATGACACGGTGAGAAGGAATAGGAGAATATACTTCCATTTTTGTTGCGGGTGGTTCCGAAAACGGAAAGTGGATATGAGGAGAGTGGTGCGGTTTTAGTGCGGTCGGCTCTGGTCGGGGACAATGCGACTCGCTAGTTTCACCTGTGAGGCTACCGAGTGGGATTGGCACTCGATTGGGGAGAGTCCCACACTCCCGGGAAAGGTAGAACAAGTACCCGGTGCCTGTGAACAGGTTTCCACCAATCAAAACAAAAAAAGGTTAGCTCTGCAGAATCTTCCTATAGGTGACATAATTTGCATATGCCTCCGTCTGTTGACCCAATCAGTTGTGCAATTAGGCAATCTAGCGACCTGTCAAATAAAATTCAATATGGCGTACCAGGGCAAACAAAAATATGGTTTTGGTCTTTTGGTACACACAAGAGTGTTTATTTTGGATCATCATTACAAAAAAGAGCTTTTCTAGCTCGTCAAACTTCTGCATGGGATAAGGGCATGCTTGAAATAAAATTTTGAACTACCTCTTGACCTAGCTAATCTCATTCATCTAAGGAGACTTCCTCCCCGTGTAGGGTTGAAAATACCAAGGAAGGAAGGAAGGAGTTCATCCATTTCTCAAATGTGGTAAAATCCAGTGAAGGGTTTCAAAGAAACACAAACTCAAACCACAGCGTATATATATATAAAACACACTAATAAAATCGACGAAAAAATTCTTGAACATTGAATAGACAATACAAAACTAACCAGCTGCCCAAATGGTTTGCCCCCCCCCCTGGACGGTCATATTAGGTGGGGTATTAGGATCTGGATTGCCTAATACCCCATTAAGAGACAGTTTTCTGATCTTGGATTATTAGTTCCGTCGCAAATTTTGGCAAATGTCCTATGATGAACAGCTTCTCCTGGTTAAATTGCCTACCATTCTAAATATTTCTCTGTCGTCCATTTTCCTGTGGTAAAGTTTTTTGTCGATGTTGCAACCGTACAGAATGGTTCTGTTCCCAGTAATGGCATTTTATCATACCTTTATGACCCATACTCAGGCTACTGTTACCTTGCAACGGTCTCCAAGTGCGCTTAAGACCTCTACGAAATCCCATACTAGCTTAGAATTGACGTTTATAGAAACAAGTGCTATTACTGAACGGTATGTCCTTTTAGTACATGTTCCGGCTCCCACACCTTTCTTCCAGCCTCTCCTACCAGGTGCTTGGAACTTATCATTAATGGCAGTTGCGGCAATGGGTTGCCCCATTAAGTCATCCTCTATAAGCTTTCCGATAGGCAGCACTGTACGTTTGATCTGATTTCGCCTTGTTTAAGAATGTGTAGAGGTGGTTGCGTTGTACTCAACAGCACTTGAACTGAATCTTTTCCCATATTTCCCGTATTATATACTTCCATTCCAGAATGGATTTCCCTACTTGATAAGCCCATTGTAGTCAGCGTAGAGGGATGCTCTTAAGAATTTCTTCTTGTACCATAAATGATGTCTTATGGTAGGATTTAGCTTGTGATATGGCCGTTGATGCCACATCAGTTGAAATGACAACAAATTTTATGCTGTCATGAAAAATAGGATGCCTTCGATTTAGTGGACTGGAATTCTATAGGATGACTGGTTCTCCCGCATAAATAATAACTGTATTACGTTAACAATTTAATAAACTTTTACGTCGAAAATACATACAGATGGAACGATAAATATAGACAAGCCTTTAAGTATGAAATTATTAGAACGATCTTACTCTTTCCTTTGTGGTTTTCAAAGCACTATTCACTTGAAATATAACTTTGCTTCGGATTGAATTACTATACAAACTTTAACTTTATAAAAAATGCACTTATTATGCAGGAAATAAAGGAATTAAATTAATTACTAAAATATCTTTTTTTACCGGTAAAGGAGTGGTAGGTCTAAGGAGGGAGAGGGAGACCGATCCGATTGGAAACTCAACATCAACTCTACTGTTACTGAGATAAGGCATTTAGGTGCAGAGTGTGCGTTTGGTCACGCCTACTTCAACTGCCGAAGAATAATAGTAAATATTGCAAGGCGTCGGTCAGTCGCCAGGAAAAGAAAACAAAACGTGACTCTGGACTAAGGTAGAAGTATTTTGGAGGCAGTGGCGCGCCGGTAGGAATTTCGAATGAAAATGAAAGTACTAAAATATAACTGTTCATGAATGTACAAAGGAACTAAAATATAAATATACAAATTGTTGAACGTGTGGTTTCAACAGCCTGTGTGTACGTTGCTTTCCATGGCTTGGGAATAAACACCACATGTGACTCTCTCCATGTAATTGGTATATACCCTAAAACATGGTTACCACGTAGTATCAAAACTAAAGGACCTCTTTCTTTGTCTTTGTCAACCATATTACTGCTCCATAGGCTATGTATCGTTGGTCTATGTTAAATATAAACAAAAATTGTGTCAAGACTGATAGTACCTTTTCTGGAAGTATCTTTGTACATTTTCCCACAAAAACATTGACATTATTTTTTGCAATGTCGTCTAAAGGATCATCTTTGATTGTTGACTACTTGAAACTCGACTTTTGTTTACACAAAACTTAATGTCCTCGATTATCCGTGTCACTTCTCATGTTATTTATTAACCGCACTCTACGTCTACAGATAACCACCACATGAGGACAGAAGAGAAAGGAGGAGCAATAAAATCACAAGGTCCACTGCAGCGGTGAATAATAGACACTACGTTACAAGGAAAGTGACCTCTCACATAAAGAAAAAATAAAATAATATTTTACGTGCTGAGAATTTCGCATTCGCCATCGGTGTTGTTTGTTTCGCATCTTCGAAGTAGAACTACTCCGGTTATATTCAATCGGAATTATAAAGAGTTGAAATCGCTCCTGATAAACTTTGAGATACAAGATCCATATTTAAATATCGTGTAGGAAAAGGCGTCAAGAATTTTGTCGTATTCTATAATTAAATTCATAAGCATAACATTCCATTTAGCCAGTTAGCACTTACTGAAAATTGACATCTTAATTTAACCTCGAAACCATAAAACTAAAGTAAACGTGTGAAGTTTTCGGTTCAGTCGTAAGATAATATTTTCCTTTTTCTCTCTGCAACGGCATCAGCTAAAACTTTCCAAGTAGATTCGGAAGATATATTTCTGAGCATTGCGGTATAATGACATGGTGTAATTGCCTCTAATTACTTGTAAAATTACCTTGTGGCATAAAAGATGTTGGCCCGAATGCTCGGAAGTTTTTCCGAGGGTGGAGGAAATGAAGCGAAACCCTTTTCCACAATTTCCACGCCTTGGAATCCAACAACTTTGAAAAAGTAAATACCCGATGTGTATTATTGTTTAATTACGGAGAACCGTAAGAAATATGGCGACTCTCTAATTAATTTTAGAAACTTTCGGCAATTTACGTTGAAATAATATCTGTTTGCCATATTTAATATCTACCCGTTTCGTTTCGGAAATTATTGTTACTCTGTTTTTATTCATTACTTTCACTCAAAATAAAAATTAGGAAAACTTCGTCTTATGCTACCAACATTATTTTTGGAACTTAATCCTTAAAAAGATACACCAAGCACAAAGAAGTTAGAAGATATTGGGTCGGATTTAAGTTAAAATGATAGTTGACTATGTTTCTATATATTGACTAGAGGGCAAGCGTCCATAAGCAGATGCTTCCCAAGTAATAGCTTCAGGAAAAACTTTGAAACAGTCGTAAAAATATCTAATAGGATCTTATTCTTACCCAATTACACTGCATTGTCACGGCAAATTTATCACTTCTACATATATTTGAATGGTAATGGTATTAGGGTTCTATTGTCCTCGCTACCTGCGGTTCACTATACATGAAGAAGCGCTTACAATTCTGTTTAATTCTTTGAATCACCCTGAAGTGTTTCAGACACGTTTTTGAATTTATAATGAGCTCTTCAGCTATCAATATGATAAAAATACACTATGCCAATTGTGAACAGAAATGTCCATCAATTTAGTTGAGTTTACTTTTAATGCTCTATCACTCATTATTTTAACATAAAATTTTATAAAACTGAAAAGAAATCGGCCCGTCGCTGCAATTTAAATGCAAATAAAATGATCATTTGCACATTCTTCGTTCCTTCAAATACGACGAACATATTGTTTATGTATAATATTAACCGTTTATAGCCAAAAAAATGATTTTCTTTGAAGTTCGTGTACTTGTTTATCAGTTTTAGTTTTAGAAGTACTATTATTATTGCTCTGTGAATTGGTGTAAGGACATTAAAATGTGTAACTCAGAGTAAGTATGTGTTTTGTTTGTTCAAAGCCATAAACCGAAAAGAGCATCGGTCACACTTTATTGTGAAAATATTTACAAACTTAAAAGCTACTTTACTGATTTTGACATTATTTTTCTATAGAAAGCTACATTATCAACGAGTAACATTTTTGAAAAAAATTAGAGATCCCTACAATAATTTCGGAGAGTTAACTCGGCCGCTTGAGGATTTATAATCTTCTCAATTAAAAGAAGCCCCAAAATACGGTATGTAATCTCGGCCGATCGTAAAACTGATGGTACCAATGTTGCCAAACATTTTTTTAAATCCAAAAATTAATGAAAAATCTATTTTTTTTAAACAAGACAAAAAACGTAAAAAAAATGTGTGAGCCGTCACGGGACGCCTGGCAGATGTGAAACATCGAAATTGTTTTGTATAAGTTATATGCATAAAAGAACAGATTAAAAAAGTGAGATATGGAAGAAAGAGGGAAATGGGAAAGAAAGATGGGAGAGAGTGAAAGCAAGTGTATTGCGAGTGATTACAATCATTATTTTAAATTGTCAGAATCTAAGACGGATTCGGTAAGGTTCGCGACCCTCGGAATATTGTGAGACTTTTTTTCTTTATAGACCATTTTTCAAAAGTTTTGACAATTATTGACTATTTTTGACCATTTTTTAAAATATTTTACAATATTTGACCATTTTTAAAAAATTTTTACAATTTTTGATCATTTTCCAAAATTTTGACAATTATTGACAATTTTTTCAAAATTTTGACAATTATTGACCATTTTTTTTCGAAATTTTTGACAGTTTTTTTATAATTATTGACCATTTTTTCAAAATTTTAACAATTATTGATCATTTTTGACAGTTTCTGACAATTATTGACCATTTTTGACAACTTTTCAAAAATTTTGACGGTTATTGTACATTTTTCAAAATATTTAACAATTTTATACCATTTTCCAAAAAAATTTAATAATTTTTGACCATTTTCGACAGTTTTTGACAATTCTTGAGCGTTTTTGACAGGTTCTGACAATTATTGACAATTTTTCAAAAATATTGACCATTTTTCAAAAATTTTGACAATTTTCAACAATTATTGACAGTTTTTTATAATTATTGACCATTTTTCAAAATTTTAACAATTATTGACCATTTTTCAAAAATTTTGACAATCATTGACCGTTTTTTTTTAATATTTAACAATTTTTGACCATTTTTCAAAATTTTAACAATTTTTGACCAAATTTGACAAATATTGACCGTCTTTGACAATTTTTCAAAGATTTTAACCATTTTTCAAAATTTTTGACAATTATTGACCATTTTTTCAAAATTTTGACAATTATTGACCATTTTTTCAAAATTTTTACAAATATTGACCATTTTGACAGTTTTGGACAATTATTGACCATTTTTCCAAATTTTTCACAATTTTTAAAAATATTTAGCAATTATTGACCATTTTTTGAAAATTTTGACAGTTTTTGACAATTATTGACCATTATTCCAAATTTTTAAAAATATTTGGCAATTATTAACCATTTTTTCAAAATTTTGACAGTTTTTGACAATTATTGACCATTTTTCAAAATTTTTGACAGTTTTTCAAAAATTTTAACATATTTGGCAATTATTAACCAATTTTTCAAAATATTTAACAATTTTTGACCATTTCTCAAAATTTTAACAATTATTGACTATTTTTTCAAACATTTAACAATTTTTGACCATTTTCGACAGTTTTTGACAATTTTTGAGCATTTTTGAAAGTTTCTGACAATTATTGACCATTTTTGACAATTTTTCAAAAATTTTGACGGTCATTGTACATTTTTCAAAAATTTTGACGGTTATTGTACATTTTTCAAAATATTTAACAATTTTATACCATTTTTCAAAAAAAATTAACAATTATTGACTATTTTTCAAAATATTTAACAATTTTTGACCATTTTCGACAGTTTTTGACAATTTTTGAGCATTTTTGACAGGTTCTGACAATTATTGACCATTTTTGACAATTTTTCAAAAATATTGACCATTTTTCAAAAATTTTGACAATCTTTGACCGTTTTTTAAAATATTTAACAATTTTTGACCATTTTTCAAAATTTTTACAATTTTTGACCAACTTTGACAAATATTGACCGTCTTTGACAATTATTGACCATTTTTGACAATTTTTCAAAGATTTTGACCATTTTTTCAAAATTTTTGACAATTATTGACCATTTTTTCAAAATTTTGACAATTATTGACCATTTTTTCAAATTTTTACAAATATTGATCATTTTGACAGATTTTGACAATTATTGACCATTTTTCCATATTTTTGACAATTTTTAAAAATATTTAGCAATTATTAACCATTTTTTCAAAATGTTGACAGTTTTTGACAATTATTGACCATTTTTCCAAATTTTTAAAAATATTTTGCAATTATTAACCATTTTTTCAAAATGTTGACAGTTTTTGACAATTATTGACCATTTTTCCAAATTTTAAAAAATATTTTGCAATTATTAACCATTTTTTCAAAATTTTGACAGTTTTTGACAATTATTGACCATTTTTCAAAAATTTTAACATATTTGGCAATTCTTAACCAATTTTTCAAAAATTTCACAATTTTTGACCGTTCTTGATAATTTTTCACACCTATAGGTATGCGAGCTCAGTGCTGCAAGCGTATGGACTACGTATGGACTATGTATAGTACATATACACCATCATATAGCCTGGCGACGCTTCGCCACGCCAAAACCCAGGTTTACCCTCCGCCTATAGATGTTTCACATCAAAAATTTCCAAGAAAAAGTTAATGAATTGTGAGGGCAAGGCGAAAGGAACAGTAGGGGAGACAGACTTGTGCAATACTGTGTAGAAAATAACCTTTTAATCGCTAACAGCTTCTTTAAAACAGCATCCAAGAAGACTTACACCTGGAGGTCACCTGCAGACAGGGAGGAAAAATTGTAAGGAATCAGATTGATTTCATTTTGCTCAGCCTAAATTTCAAAAAGGTATGTGAAATCTACAAAAACCTACCCTGGATCAGACATCAGCAGTGATCACAACCCTGTCGTGTTGGACTTTAAATTCATCAGAATTAAAAGGGAAAAAAACGAAAAAAAATAGACATCGCAAGATTGAATAACCCCAAGAAAAGGAAGGAGATAAGTTCTAAGATCGAAAAAAACTAGAAGGAGATGGTTCGACCGCTCGTCTGCAGAAATCCTTCGTGCTGCAGTTTCCAGAGCTACAATTGCCATTTGGATCGCCAACCTTCGGCAGGAGAGGGCGTGATAAGAAGAAGAAGAAGAGGGCAAGAAACATTACACGTTAAAAAATTAATACTTGAGGCAAGTGAAATTCTGGCAAGTAATCTTCCTCAAAAAGTGTCACTTTCCTGGTATTGAGGCGGCCGAGTTTACGAAATACTCATTAGTGAACATTACCTGATAATTGGCCCACTTTACAATCGCATTAAATTTCACTCAAGATGAGATAAGGCCAGGCGGTCTAGTGACATTTTTTGTCGCATGCGAGATTGTACTTTTTTTGTAAAATTCTTGATTGACAAAAGTACAATCCCGTACTACCTACCAACAAACGGAAAGATTTAAATCTCTTAAAATTTGTTTGTTTAGTTGTAAATAAAATAAAAATAGCAATAAGACTTCCGTGAGAAATAGATAATTGCCATATTATCAAGAATTATCAGTTTTTTTCAGGTGGTTGAGGCGGACTATAATTCCTTATCTTGAAAAAACAGTTTTAAATTGTTTCTTTTGGTGATATTATGCGTAGATGTAGATAAAACTGTTCCTTTAATATCAGTTTCACATACATTCAGACACTTTTGACTCATAGCTATTATTATTTCTGATAATGGCAACCTTGAGTCGGAACTATCTTAACCAAAATGAAAATAAATCAAAATAAATCGCTCGTTAATGAAGCTCATACTTGAAATATTTACATTTAATTTATTTTCCGTATGTATTGATATAATTTTTAACGTTATTATCCGTGCAGAGAGTAATTTTACATGGTAAAATAAAAGGAAATTAAACTTACAAATCCACCAGTTTCAGCTTTTTCAAAAGTTATTCAGGCACTTAAAATATATTTGTCACATCTTACTTTGTATCTGTATAGTTATTAAAGCGTTTATGTCAACGTTATTATAAAAAGGAATTAAGAAGTAGTTGATTGCACATAATACCACAATTTTGTAAAACTTACTAGCGATCTGTTGGCGGCAATCCAACAGGCTGCACAATCTGCACATATTGCCTGTTGCAGGGATATACCGGCACAATTTGTAAAAATAAGCTGAGTACCAAATTGTTTTCTTTTTATAAAAATGTATAGGTAGAACGATTATTAAAGTAGATTTTCTATCTTTTGCCGATGACCTTGTAATTTTAATAGAATCGAATCTGGCCCCTGGCCTGAGGTCTGAGAAGAACGTAAAGTTCCTTTCGGGCCTCCTCCGTTCGCTGCGTATCAATTCCTAGTAAAATCGAAGGAGAAGTCTCAGTTCAGAGTTCTAAGTTCTTCATTCATTCATTCGTTTGGGTTGTGCTTAACAGCCTTGAACTTGAACTGAATATTTCTACCATTTCCCATGCTATCTACTTTCAGAAGTTTCGTGTCTTCTATAAAGGCCACTCGTTTGACTGGAGGGATTTTCAGTAGTTGTAATGGTTGTATTAATTCCTCTCCAAAGTGTTTCCGGCTAAGTACTTGTAAGTTCTCGCAGAAGCAGAGTGTGTGAGTAGGAGTTTCATCATCAAGTTCACATTTTCTGTTTCCTCAGGGTGCAGTGTCCAGTCACCACTGTCTTCAAATGTCTCTTACTCAGTTTTAATAGCCTGGTTGAGAGTTCCTTGTCTACCTTGTTCAGTAACCTCTTTGTATGGAGGTGCCCTTGTGTCAACCTCCATTTGAGTTGGTGTTCCCTATCTAACCAGTTTCCGATTTCCCCTCTTATGCAATCTTTTGTGATTCCACAAAACTGTTCCGGACCTATGGAGTCTCCTTTAGAGCCTTCTTTAGCTAACTGGCCTGTCTTCATTACCTCTCATGTGCCGGCGCCCATATTAAAGACACTTTGTTGTCTCTTGCCAGCCTCTTAAGGGATTCTTTGCAGTTTCTTACCGGTCTAGACCTAGTATTCCCTAGGTTTTGCCCAAAACTCTTCGGCATCGCCAGAAAAGCCTAGTCGCCCTAGTAAGATTTTTTTTCCAGGTGTGCCTTCCAATTCAGTTTGGAATCAAGGGTCACTCCCAGATAGTTCTCCAAATCTTTCTCCCAATTTACAACTCCACTCCAAACTTTAAATCTGCGAAATCTTCCGAACAAATACTGCTCTCAGAAGGAGCTTTTCACCCGTCTGAACACCAATGAAATCCTAAGAGGTCAATTCACATATATCAAAGCCTATCCAAGCTGCACTGCCCTTTCCAAAATTCCGAGGAACGTATGCCACAAAACACTCCAATCCATGACCCATGGTATTGATGACCACCGTGTGGTATGCATCCCCATATTTCAACAATCTCCTACTCCCAGGAACAATCCTACAAGACAAAACCATCACCAATGACGAAATTTCTGAACTATTGATTGAACTCAAAATCAAATTCAAAAAGTCCTGGAGAATCGTTTCGTAGGTCACCAACTCTCCCACCTTCCTAATCAGAATCATCAAGGACTCTGAAACTTTGAGGAAATTAACTTTGATAAAAAAATCTAAGTACCTACTAACAATTTTTATGATGTCTTCTATAATATTGTAAAACAATAACATTTTTGTCTTTTTTTTCGAAATATGTTTACTTTTGTCGCCGAATGCGGTCCTGTAAACGTAGTGAACCGTGGCTCCAGAAGAATACAGCGATTGTCAGAGGTCTATTTAGCTGACACTTTACGATTAGTACACAAGCTTGCAAGCAATCCGACACCGAGAAAATTTGACGTAAATGCTCCCATAATTCGAATTCAAATTATGTTATGATGTTGTGGTTTTCATAATGTCTCCGTTCAGACGGTCTATTATTTAATGGCGATATACAAAAGCGCTTTTAAGAGCCAAAATTATAATTGAAAAATATAAATTTCGATATTGTAGAGATGTTACTATAACTCGAAATAAAGATTCTAGACTAGTCTTTACATCGTTGACGTTCATTTTAAATAGATATGATAAGCTTCTATTTATATTTCGAGAATTGGCAACACTGGTGTTTTCAAGTAAAATCTAAAAAAAAATCACTTCGACTAAAACATGTATTGTATATTGGGGTGACGTTCACTGAATCCTAAACAATCTATTGTGCCCCCTTATTCTACTTATTTCCTGAGGAAAGTCTCGTAGACTAGTAGCACTTTTAGTCCTATTTCCCGGAGGAATTTTAGGATATCTGCAGGCTTTAACTTAGGTAAATGTCCCTCTTCTATCCAGAATTCTCCAAGGTATTGTGCCCTATGATTCTGAATTGCTGTGCAATTCGCAAGTATGTGGACGGAGGTTTCTTCTTCCGTACCACAGAATCTACATTCTTCTTCCTTCAATATTTTGAGCTTTTTCAAGTGCCCATTCAGGGCTTGTTCTTTCCACCACCATATATAGTGGTGTGAGGTTGAGAATCACTTCCATGGCTGCCGTTGGGTATATTCCCATTGCTCCTCTAGGCTAGTCTTTGAATTTTGGAGATGTTTTCTCTCGTCGTCAATAGGCTAGTTCTACTACTCCACGCGATGGCTCCATAAGTGATAATTGGTCTCACTATGGCAGTGTACATCCAGCTCAGGATTTTTGGGTTAGGCCAGATTCCTGCACACCATTAGAGCCATTTTTGCTTTGTATATAATCTCCTTTTCGTGTTTCTTCCACAGGAGTTTACTGTCTAGAGTCAAACCTAGATACTTGACTTCTCTTCCATTCCTTCATTCAACCTCGCTCCCATCAAGTTTAATGGTTTTGACGTTGAGTTTTCTTTTCTTAGTGAAGGCTATTCGACTAAGATTCTTTTATCGTTTTCGAAATCCCAATGATACTCCTCGAATTTGGGACACACTTTACAATCCTCTACAGATTGATGTGTATATTGGGGGAGGCGAGTATACATTTTTCTTGTTCAACTTTTAAAACGAGTCCAATTATTTTTACTCAACTACTTTTTGACGCATTAAATGTAACATTGTAGTCGTTCGTTGAAAGGACGATCTCAACATCACACAGAGATATCTGCTTGTGTAACAAACATTTCACCACCTTAATTGCATTTTAAAAGAAAAACAACTCCCACTCTCAACTCCTGGGGAGCTGATTTGCTTAATGCTTTGTCATGTGTAACGAAAGTATAATACTTCAATTTAGTTGGCTGTCGCCGGCATGCATTTTTCCAGCCACTACCTTTCTTACAACCAGACGGTCGCTAATTAGTGCGGGAGCTGGGACTCCAGATAAGTACATTTTGATATTGTTATGTGTTGTATCAGTGGCGGAGTTGCAAAGTGCAGTTTTTTGTCATATTTTAATAAGGTAATATCGTATACTTCATTTTAATAGTGTTGAGTTTATTGAATTCCATAAAGAAATAATAATTTTATGGCTGATTAATCTGTTTTTGCCTCTACATAACATATAGGACAAAACAGTAATAATTTTATACAAAAAAAAGACTGTAGCAGTTACGATTCTAGTTTGACAAGCCATTGACACTCTGAAGGTTTCAAGACAAATACCGGTCGATACTGATGACAGCGCCACAACGTTAAAACGAGTATACTTCCTTTTATCATAAACGTTTTCTTAGTTACGTCTTTTTCTAACTAGTGTTACTATCCCCCGTAGACCTCGAGAATGAATTTAAAATTTGTTTTAAAGTGTTTTATGTACTTTTTTGCTAATGACAACACTAGTACTGTTTCAATGGTTCTGATTGTTATATTCTCGTATAGGTAACGGTATGTTTGTATACATTCTCTAGGACCTAAGACCTCTAGGTCCTAGAGTCTCCTAGGCGTTGTGTCCTAAGATTCTGTATCTATTCTCTGGTTTTGAAGATGGAGACCATGTCTTTACTCTTCCAGTCATGCGGAGCTTTGTCAAAAGTAACTTCTATATCCAGGAAGCATCTTTACTCCTTCGCTGTTCTTGAAGAAGACAGCTCTATTCAATTGCATCGACTATTGCCTCATTCAAGTCTTCAAGCACATTCTCCAGGTCAAGAGGGTGTCTAGCCCTGTCTCTCCTCTAGATAAGACTTCTTGGTGTTGTTCCCTCAGATTCTGTATATGTCCTCTAGTTTTGCAGATGGAGACCCTGTCTTTACTCTTCCAGTCATGTGGAGCGTTGTCAAAAGCATCTTCTATATCTAGGAAGCATCTTTACTCCTTCGCTGTTCTTGAAGAAGACAGCTCTATTCAATTGCATCGACTATTGCCTCATTCAAGTCTTCAAGCACATTCTCCAGGTCAAGAGGGTGTCTAGCCCTGTCTCTCCTCTAGATAAGACTTCTTGGTGTTGTGCCCTCAGATTCTGTATATGTCCTCTAGTTTTGCAGATGGAGACCCTGTCTTTACTCTTCCAGTCATGTGGAGCGTTGTCAAAAGCATCTTCTATATCTAGGAAGCATCTTTACTCCTCCGCTGTTCTTGAAGAAGACAGCTCTATTCAATTGCATCGACTATTGCCCCATTCAAGTCTTCAATCACATTCTCCAGGGCAAGAGGGTGTCTAGCCCTGTTTCTCCTCTAGATAAGACTCCTTGGTGTTGTGCCCTAAGATTCTGTATAAGTCCTCTAGTTTTGCAGATGGAGATCCTGTCTTTACTCTTCCACTTATGTGGAGCGTTGTCAAAAGCATCTTCTATATCCAGGAAGCATTTTTACTGCTTCGCTGTTCTTGAAGAAGACAGTTCTATCCAATTGTATCGATTATTGCCCCATTCAAGTCTTCAAGCACACACTCCAGGTCAAGAGGGTGTCTAGCCCTTTCTCTCCTCTGGATAAGTCTCCTAGGTGTTGTGCCCTAAGATTCTGTATCTATCCTCTGGTTTTGCAGATGGAGACCATGTCTTTAGTCTTCCACTCATGTGGAGCATTGTCAAAAGCATCTTCTATATCCAGGAAGCATCTTTCCTCCTTCGCTGTTCTTGAAGAAGACAGCTCTATTCAATTGCATCGACTATAGCCCCATTCAAGTCTTCAAGCACATGTTTCAGGTCAAGAGGGTGTCTAGCCCTTTTTCTCCTCTGGATAAGTCTCCTAGGTGTTGTACCCTAAGATTCTGTATATATCCTCTAGTTTTTCAGATGAAGAACATGTCTTTACTCATTCACTCATGCGGAGCATTGTCAAAAGCATCTTCTATATCCAGGAAGCATCTTTACTGCTTCGCTGTTTTTGAAGAAGACAGCTCTATTCAATTGTATCGACTATTGTCCCATTCAAATCTTAAAGCACATTCTCCAGGTCAAAAATTGTCAAAAATGGTCAAAAATTGTCAAAATTTTGAAAAAATGGTTAATAATTGCCAAATGTTTTTAAAAATGGTCAATAATTGTCAAAAATTGTCGAACATTTTGAAAAATGATTAAAATTTTTGAAAAATGGTCAATAATTGTCAAAGACGGTCAATAATTGTCAAAACCAATCAAAATTCGTCAAAAATTGTCAAAATTATGAAAAAATGGTCAATAATTGAATTGAATTGAATTTTTGAATAATTGTCAAAAATTGTCAAGTTTCTCGAAAAATTGTCAAAAATGGTCAAAATTTTGAAAAAATGTCAAAAATGGTCAATAATTGTGAAAACCTGTCAAAAATGCTCAAAAATTGTCAAAAATGGTCAATAATTGTTAAAATTTGGAAAAATGGTCTAAAATGGTCTAAATTTTGAAAAATTGTCGAAACTGTCAAAATTGGTAAATAATTGTCAAAAATGGTCAATAATTGTTAAAATTTGAAAAAGTGGTAAAAAATTGTCAGAAATTTGTAAAAAATTGTCAAAAATTGTCAAAATTTTGGAAAAATGGTCAAAAATTGTCAATAATTGTTAAAGTTTGAAAAAATGGTCAATAATTGTCAAAAACTGTCAAAAACTGTCAAAATATTGAAAAAATAGTTAATAATTGCCAAATATTTTCAAAAATTGTCAAAAATTTGGAAAAATGGTCGATAATTGTCAAAAACTGTCAAAAATGGTCAATATTTGGGAAAATTTTGAAAAAAATGGTCAATAATTGTCAAAAATTGTTAAAATTTCGAAAAATAGTCAAAAATCGTAAAATTTTTGGAAAATGGTCAAAAATCGTTAAATATTTAAAAAAATGGTCAATGATTGTCAAAATTTTTGAAAAATTGTCAAAAATGGTCAATAATTGTTAAAATTTTTAAAAATGGTCAAAAATTGTTAACATTTTGAAAAAATGGTCAATAATCATAAAAGACTGTTAAAAATGGTCAATAATTGTTTAATATTGTCGAAATTTTTGAAAAATTGTCAAAAATAGTCAATAATTGTCAGAAACTGTCAAAAATGATCAATAATTGTTAAAATTTTGAAAAATGGTCAAAAATTGTCACAATTTGGAAAAAATGGTCAATAATTATAAAAAACGGTCAATAATTGTTAAAAATTGTCAAAATTTTTGAAAACTGGACAAAATTTTTGAAAAATTGTCAAAAATGGTCAATAATTATCAGAACCTGTCAAAAAGCTAAAAAATTGTCAAAAATGGTCAATAATTGTTAAAATTTGGAAAAATGGTCTAAAATAGTCAAAATGTTCTATTAATTGTATTTCAAAAAAAACTTGTTTGCTTTGCAGTTTTTAAACAACACATTTTGTTATTCTGTTATTTCCGAGCTTTCGAATAACTAACTAAGTATATAAAAAATCAAAAAACAATGTTCAAATTTACTACATTTTCCGAAATATTTTACCTATAATCTCACATAGATATTCTGTCAAAAACGGTCAAAACAGTCAAAAACGGTCAATAATTGTTAAAAATTGTCAAAATTTTTTAAAACTGGATAAAATTTCTGAAAAATTGTCAAAAATGGTCAATAATTGTTGAAATTGTCAAGAATTGTCAAAATTTTGAAAAAATGGTCAATAATTGCCAAATATGTTAAAATCTTCGAAAAATTGTCAAAAACGGTCAATAATTGTCAAAGACGGTCAATAATTGTCAAAATTCGTCAAAATTCGTCAAAAACTGTCAAAAACTGTCAAAAACTGTCAAAAATTGTCAAAAATTGTCAAAAATTGTCAAAAATTGTCAAAAATTGTCAAAAATTGTCAAAAATTGTCAAAATTTTTGAAAAATGGTGAAAAATTCACGAAAAATGGTCATTCTATTGTGCATAAGAAGCAAGTTTCTGTCGGTGGTCCGACGACCGCTGACCTTTTTTTCTTCAGATAGTGGCTATAGTTTTCCGATTCTGTTTTCCTTCTCAGGCTAAACTCGGATTTGCCTATTTCGCACGCTTGTTACAAAGTTCTTGGATCAACCACATCCCATGTTACTGACAAAGTCCGTTATGCAGTCATACCTAGGTCTGACTAGGCAAAGTCCGCATTGACGGTCCACTCATGGTATATTCCCTTGCCCTTCTCGAAAAAATATCAAAGAATTTGTATTCCACATGAAGTTTTCCAAAAAGGGGAAGGGAATATACCATGAGTGGCCCGGCAATGTGGACTTTGTCTAGGCAAACCTAGGTATGACTGCATAACGGACTTTGCCGGTAACATAATACTTGTTTTTGTCCTTTCCAGATCCTGACATGACACAAGCGTATCGATAATATAGCTCTTTATTTTTGTTTTTTCCGTCCTCGTTATTTTCATAGTCTTCTTTTTCCACATCTCCTTGCACAGAGTTTTTGTTGTAATAGTTCTATTCGAAATATCTGCTGTTCCACTTTAGATCCACCGGTATTTTCATGGTATTTTTAGTGTCTTAAGCCAAAAATTTAATTTAATATTCAAGTATTTTTAACATCTTGTTATTTTCTGAATGGAAAATATACGTAACTTATGTTCAGCTCGCGCTCTAAATATCAAAAGCCGGAGCGAAACAATTTTGAAGCGCGTCAAAAAAAAATTTGTCATTTTTCTATTTGTTTTTTCTTACAAACTCGAGTAAACTTATTAATACGAACTAACTGGTTATGTCAAAGCCAAACATTGACGTCGTTAGGAACTGCTTCCAAGATGGAATACTAATAAGGAAAAGCCATGCCACGTCTGATTGATATGGACAGAGAATGATAATAAGCTGAGATTAAGGCAGAGAATTGCATTTTATACGGATCCAACGTTTAGAGTTTTAGTACTATCCACAAAGTTTAAATTTATATAACCGAAAACGGAGAAGCACAAATTATTATCAACGACAAAAAGTAACATTGTAAAGATCATGAATCATTAGGTGGTTAAATTCCAGAATATGCATTGCATAATTTGTAGTAAGTAACGTCAAAATAAATGGGAAAATCAACGAAACGTACTTGAAATATTAAATATTTAATTTGAGCGTTTTCTAACCGAATCACTTACGTTTAATTGTATCGTAATCATCTTTAAATTGAATAAACTTCACTTTATTATTATTATCATTAGAAAATTAAGCAAAACGTCTCTTCTCCCTCTTCAAATATTCCAGTTTTGACGATGTTTTTAAAAGGTCGTTAGTTACACTGAGCAAGTAGGGTGAATACACACTTAACTTTTGTACCCCTAGCTTTATCAATATTTTAAAAGAAAATGATATGAATTTAATATAAAAAAAAAGTAACATTTGGAAACATAAGTTTGTTTATTTTGAAGTTTTCGCTTTAAGATGTCGTATAAAGGTCGAAACACACTTATCAGCACCTCATGGGAACAGCGACTATTTAAATGTAAGCGCGCATTCCTAACAACATCAGCACAGCACCGGCAAGGCACGTCAACACCTCAACCACAACACATTTCTCAGAGAGAATATTTTGCGGACGGCGTGCCAATACAATATAAAGAGAAGCCTATAGTCGGGTATCGCGGCGGTGCTGATCCCGTGTCGATGCGTTAAGTGAGCCCGTACACAACCGTCGAGTTGACCACTCGACGGTGCTGGGACGATGCTTGTCAGGTGCTGTGCGGATAAGTGAAAACTGTTAGGACAAACGTTATTCTGGTTCAATAACGATATTTTAGACTGTTTTTTTAGAAAATTCATTCAAATGTTGAATATTTTCTAAAATTAAGACTAATAAAAATTACAAAAATGTTTAAAAGAGTAAATAAATTACATTTCTACGAAATTTATAAATCAAGTCGAGAAAGCTTTGGAATATTTTTTTAAAGTTTTCCACCCTTCATACATAATTATCATCGTTCACTGTATATTTGTATTCGACAAATAGATGGCTTCATGGTACATTGCCACCGTTGAAAACCTTAAGAATTTTTATCGTCCCTCACCCTTCGCACTGTGCCAAGTTATACCTTCTTCCGAATAGCAAAGTAGGCAAAAGGCGGTACCCCCGCAGTCAATTGTCATTGATTAATGACATATAAAGGGGTCCACCCACTACCTTTCTAAATGAACAATAATAAAAAGAGAGCACATGCGACCATGTGACATTTCGACGGAAGAAGGGTGACTCAGGCTAGACCAGGGACTGTAAGGAAGGGGTGTTGTATTTTTGGCCCTTCAATGTTCGACTGGCGACACAAGCGGGGCCAGGAGGGTTCGTAATGGTCGCTTTGTCTACGTGAATCACACAGGATGCTAACGCATAAGGTCCTTTCGGATGCACCTAGCGAATGTTTTTGCGATATCGTTATGCTTCATGGATTTTATGGGCAATGTTTAACGATAGATCGGTTGACAAAGTGTACGGAAGGCTTTTGTTGTTTCCATACAAGTTTGTCTTACTGTGGGAAAAAAGATTCATTCGTTATCAGTGGATTATGATAGGGGATATAATTAGGAAATATGCACGTGTATGCTTACAAAATAAATTTCACAGTATTGTGTTTAAATATTGTATGATACAAGGTCAATTCATTTATTAAATTATCCCTTCAAAAATCATTATTTTTCAGTGGATATATAGGTAGAATCGAGTCCATCTCTATCTCGAACCACTAACTGTTCATGCATATTTTAATAATAAATTTTATACATCACAGTTCAGGAAATCGAATAATCGTAATTTTCGCTATTCATCATGATTAACCTTAAAAAGATCTACTGACTAGGGATGTTGAAAAAGAATCGATTTTTATATAAATCGATTAATATTTTATTATTTTTAGTTATCGATTTTTATAGTAATATTAATCGATTTTTAGTAAATCGATTTTATAAATTACGTGTTTAAATCGATTTTCGGAAACGGCTCATATTATTTATTGACTATTTTTCAAAATGTTGCCAACTTTTGACGATTATTGACCATTTCTCAAAATTTTGACAATTATTGACCATTTTTCAAAATTTTAACAATTATTGACCATTTTTGACAATTATTGACCATTTTGACCATTTTTCAAATTGATGACAATTTTTAACCATTTTTGACAGTTTTTGACAATAATTGTCCATTTTTAACAATTTTCAACCATTTTTGATAGTTTTTGACCATTTCTGACAATTTTTAAAATTTTAAACCATTTTTCAAAATTATTGACAATTTTTGACCATCTTTGATAGTTTTTGACAATTATTGGCAATTTTTGACAATTTTTCAAAAATTTTGACCATTTTTTAAAGTTATTTACCATTCTTCATAGTTTTTGACAATTATCGACCTTTTACCAATTTTTGACAATTATTGACCAATTTTGACAAATATTGACAAATATTGATCAATTTTGACAATAATTGTCCATTTTTGACAGTTTTTGACAATTTTTGACCATTTTTGATAGTTCTGACAATTATTAACCATTTTTGAAAATTTTTAACCATTTTTAAAATTTTTGACAATTGACAAATATTGATCGATTTTGACAATATTTGTCCATTTTTGACAGTTTTTGAAAATTTTTGACCATTTTTGATAGTTTTTGACAATTATTGACCATTTTTGAAAATTTTTTACCATTTTTTAAATTTTTGATAATTGACCATTTTTGACAATTTTTTCAATTTTTTTTTAAGTTTTTAACAATTATCGACCATTTTTGACAATTATTGACCATTTTTGACAAATTTTGACAGTTTTTGACAAAAATTGACCATTTTTGACAAAAATTGTCCATTTTTAACAGTTTTTGACAATTATTGACCATTTTTAACCATATTTCAAAAACTTTAAGAATTGTTGACAATTATCAACAATTTTCCAAAATTTTGACAATTTTTAACAATAATTGTTCATTTTTTACAATTTTTGACCATTTTTAATAGTGCTTGACAATTATTGACCAATTCAGACACTAATTGTCCACTTTTGACCATTTTTGATAGTTTTTGACAATTATCGACCATTTTTCAAAATTTTAACAATTTTTGACAATAATTGACCAATTTTGATAATAATTGTCCATCTTTGACAGTTTTTGATAGTTTTTGACAATTATTGACCATTTTTGACAATTTTTGACCATTTTTCACAAAAAATTTGAAATTTTTGACAATTGAACATTTTTGACAATTTTTGAAAATGTTCGACCATTTTTAAAATTTTTTAAAATTTTTTTGACCATTATCGTCCATTTTTGACAATTATTGACCATTTTTGACCATATTTCAAAATTTTTGACAATTTTCAAATAATTTTATCTAATCTGATAAATTGTTAATCATTCACCAATTGAGTTAATTCGTGGGGCGTGGTCTAATTAAATAAGCGAGCGAAAAAGATTCCTTTTTTGCGCTAGAGCGTAAAGTAACAATCCTCGGCATTTGTCGACTTTACGATTTCATTTGAATATAGTAATTAGTAATTAGCGACTGTAGAAAAAATTGTTTAACAAGGCTACAAGGGCAGGATTCCTAGAGATACTACAGATAGAGGCAACAAGCCATAGGCCGCTGTGTAAGTGGGAATGTCCGACTGAACTCCGGTGAGAGAGAAGAAGACAAACGTCAGAGGTTTTTCTGTCTTTGTCTCTCATCTATAGCATGCGTGCCATTAGAGAAAGACAGCCTGAACCTCTGATTTTCTATCTCCCTCTTATATGCTGACGGGTTCCGAGCTGGATTGTTGCCTCTATCTGTAGTATCTCTGTGGCAGGTTTTCAGTGGATATAACGTTTTTCGTGTAAATCTTTTTTCCCTTCAATTTGACAGAAAAAACTTTTTTCTGCTTAAAAGATCTACAAAACTAGACTTTGTACGTCAAAAATCATTATTTACAATATTATTAATAAACAAATGTAAAAAGCGATGCTATTATTATGACGTGTCTATATTACATCTAATTATTCTTCCAAAATCACAAATAACTTCATTAGTTTGCAAATTACGACGTTATAAACAAATCAATAGATTCTCGCCCTGTACGACATCACCTGTAATTATGTTGGTAGATTTAGCTGTAATAAGTCATGTGTCGTTATTATTTTCCAGAAATATGATTATTTAAAACGACCTGGTGTGAAGATTACCTGTAGGATTAAGGCATCAAATTTTGAAAGTGTGTCCATTCCGTCCATTCTCTAATATGGCCGCAAACTAATGGATGATTCCAGTAGTTTATTCGGTATGGCCACTACAAAATTTTCGGGACTAAAACGACTGACATTTTCTAGGCTTTTTTAGGTACGATTCAAAGGCTTCAAAGATTTCTAGATGTCAAAAACAAGACATGTGACATTGAATTGACAGGTTTCGTACATGCAGCAAACGTAAAAATTCAAGTCCCTATTTTTTTCAATAACAACATTAATAGTCCGGTTCAGATATTCGTGAACATCTAGAAATGTTTGAAATAAAAAATTATTTCTGTCTCGACTTTGAATCGTACCCAAAAAGGCCTAGAAAATTTTGTAGTGGCAATACTGAATTGATTACTGGAATCAGCCATTATATACGTTAACTTAAGCTACTCCTCTTTGAAATGACACGTGTAACCTGTCAAATGACAACTATCAAATGTAAGCGTCACCAAAAATAATGTTTTGTATTTTTTAATTTCAGGTAATGCATTGCAGCCATCTCAAATGTATTCGTGTAACAATTGAGGTTACAACGACTTGGTAAGTGATTATTTAATAATTCAAAATAAATCAGAAAATTATAAGGGGAGCCCATTTTCATTCCAATTATTCATATATTAAGACTACGACTTGCTATAACTATAACTGAAAAATGTGCAATTTTTCATTAAAGTAAAATGGCACGGAACATTTTAATATTCAAAGTATCTGCTTATCCCGCTGGATTCTCGAATTTGCAATATGACGGCGGCATATTCGAGGTACGAAGTAATTTGCTTTTAATGTCCGTCATCGCCTCCTGCCAGTATTGAAATTAACACGCTTCACCTCACCGAGATGTTTTTATGTTTTTCATTTTGCTCGTTAATTATAGATTACCTACCGTAATTTCTAATGATGATGTGGAAAGGCCGATGAAAATATTTTGCCGTCGATTAATTCTTTCCACAGCTTTTCGCTTAATACTCACCTAGATTGTTGAATAAATAGTAATTACCTATATCGATTTATTCAACCAAACTGTAATTATTGGTACCCACCATTTAAAAAAAGGTGAACATTAGAGTGTTGTCTTTCACAAACGTATTTCGAAAATTAGAAAAGATAGAAAGTAGTTAACATCATAACTTATGTTTTTGTTTAACAAGTCATGGTCCAACCAGATCTTCGGTTAAGTGAACTTTACTGTACTTTTTCGAGAACCAGCAACATTATTCGTATCAAAATGTCTTTTTCAACTCCTTGTTAGTAACGTTTAAATGCCATAAAAGAGTATTTAGTTCCAGGGTTATAAAGATATAAAAAGTTTATAGCTCCACTTGACTACATCTTCATAGAATTTACCTGACGTTAGTATTCGAGCAACGAAAAATTTACGAGAAAACGGGATCGTTTATTTTTTACAGGATATGAAAAATTCTCAGACACAGGATTATTTTTTTATATCAGACCCTTGAAGAATATAAAAAAAAATTATTTGCTTTTAATACCACTACTACTTTTAACGAAATTTTGCTACCATAGTATCGAAAAAAGTATATTTCTTTTTCCTTTGGAGCAAAGTGCCTCATTATTCAATCAAAAGTACTATAAATATAGGGTGAGTCATTCCTTTTTTCTATGTGTAATAAAATGATAAAACAGGTCGGTTTTACCAAAATTAAATCGACAAGTCCTGTATCGCTTCAAATACAATAAGGTCGTAAAATTCAGCACAATGGTTAAGGATTCATTAATATGATAAGCCGGTGGCCAGTGTCGTGCAGTTAGTTTAAGGGTTTTGCCGAGTAGGGATGGGTCTTATACCTAGAATACCTAGTTAATACCCAGTTTCAGTAACGGATTATAGCAGGTATTTTGGCCTAATTGAATGGCTCTTAACACTGTAATAATTACTTACTAATAATATGATACTTGCATAACTTTTGCACTACTAAATAAACCCGACAAATGAAACTATTCAGGTCCTTACCCAAAAACGTAACGCCGATGGTTTATTGCCGCTTTATGGCTATCGACCCTCTCTTGTGCTCCTATGCAATATGAAATCTAGTATAGTTCAAAATACTTATACAAAATATAATCTAATGCCTGAGACGTCCAAATGCATGCAAAATTTTGGTTCGCAATATTTCACTGGTCCATTTTGTTGCAAGGTGCGGGTAGGTGGCGCGCATGTTAATTGTACAAACACTTTATTGTACAAAGCAGAAACAATAACTGTGTGCCGCTACGCTACTGAAGATCTCAACACCTGATAAGGTTCGATGCAATTGGCGTTTGTCAAAATTTTACCACCAATAGCAGCCGAGTAGGCAGGGCACTATTACTATGTCTCTCTTAGTTGGTTTTATTCCTAATTTTGATCATAATAAAAATCGTGTAATCCTTTTGGATCAGCTGATTACCGATGCCAACATAAGCGCATGTACAGTACAGACTGAAGTTGTCAGATGTTCCAACCATAAACATAAATTGATCAGGGATCAGTTTATTTGATAGACATGCGTTTTGAAAATAGTTGGAAATCAGTTTGTGATTTGTGGTTGGAACAAACCTATTGTATAACTTATGGAAATTCACAACCAAGGGAACCTCTAAAATCACATGAAATTCCGTTATTACCGTGGAACAAAATAGCATGTGACATATTTGAAATAAAAGGGCGTAAGTATTTGCTTATTGTTGACTATTATTCCAAATACATAGAATGCTTGGATTTGGGAAATAATACAACTAGTTATTCAATAATTAAAACACTAAAATCAAATTTTGCTCGTCACGGTATACCGTTAATTTTAGTTAGTGATGGAGGGCCACAATTAACTTCAAAAGAATTTAAAAATTTTTGTAAAGAGTGGGAGTTTGAGCATATCATCACTTCTCCCACAAATGCACGGGGTATGGCTGAACGACACATACAAACAGCTAAAAAAATCAATAGATCAACAGCTCTATTTGATTATATAATTCAAGTTCTAATGAACCAATACAGTCCTTGAATTTCCCTTAGTTACGACGTATTGATAAGTGAATATATCCCTTGACGACGTGATATAATCGTTTTGGTGTTTCGCCTCCTGCCATATTGTGATCCTTTCCATAGTAACGGGCAAGCTCAATGAAATGTCAGTTAATTGTACTACAAATTCCGAAAAGAACAATACATCAAATATGTATTATGATAATTGCACCTTCAATATTAATATTAATCAATAAAAAAAATTAGAATATTATTCGTTATATAATCGTAACGAATACCAACTCGAGCATAGACAATATTTTTCGATTATTTACCTCTTCACTCGACGTATTTCGCGAAACACCACTCGAGCTGCGCTCTCGTGATGTTTCGCCAAATACGTCTCGAGACTCGGTGAATAATCGAATATTGTCTACTCTCTTGTGATATTATAACTGATAATATAACCCCAGCTGAGTTGTTAATGTCACGTAAATTAAGATCAAACTTAATGATCTGAATGTAAACCAACAATAGGCAAAATTCATCAAAAGCAAAAAGAATTCATAGAAAACAGGTACCTTCAACAACAAAAACATAGATGTTTACAAAGTGCAAATGAATAATGTTTCCATTCTTACCAGAAATCGTAAATTCATTAAAAAACTAAATTCAAAGATTTCTCAGGAAAATCACTGTTCATTGGCAGAAGGGAAAGAAGTAGGTATAGACGAAGAGACAGTTAACAGTGAGGGAATTAGGTATTATATAGAGTTAGAGAAAGAACACTTAGGTGAAAGGGCGAATAACGAAAATAATAGTGATTCTATAGACGTTACAGAGCAAGAAGAAATACAGAATCGCATTAAAAATCGAAGTGACACTAGTGACAGTGATACAGACACAGAGAGCGAACTAAGCGATAACTATAAAGAATGTATAATAATTAAGATAACTGAAAATTCGTCTGGAGGTTCAGATTTGGAGAGGAAAATTATTCAAAAAGTAAATGTGACTTCATCAGGACGTATTTCTAAACCTCCTCCAACTTTGAATCAAGTTTATAAATAGTTTTGTATACAATGTCAGTAACTATTGAAAGGGGGATGTAGGATTAGGATTGTGAACAGGATCACATGAAATCAGTCAACAGTCAGTTGTCGTAGGTCTTGTCTTAAGTATTAGTATGATGTAGTACTTGTATGTCTAAAATAAAACTATTAATTAATTAATTAATAATAAACGATACAAGGAAATATTAGAATCACCTGTCGCTAAGATGCAAAGACATGCTCTTCATCTTTACTGTTCTCTAAAGTTCCATTTACCAGCACTTGTTGAGGATTTTCTCCAAGTGTATTGCTAGGGAATAATCTCGGAACAGCATCGTCTCGCAGTTTCGGCGTGATCAAATTCAGGTAACTATCTTCGGTAAAATGGCGGCTACAAATAAACTGGTTACGAAGACAAATGCCAGACATCGCTTCTTGTCTTTAAAATGACCAAAACTATTCTTACTTTTTATAATTACATGGAAAATAATGCGTTTTCTCAACATCATCTTCACTATTTCCACAAAGCAAACAAAACTTTCGTGACATCTTAACTTCTATGCACATCAAACTGGTCGAAATAACTCTAACCAAACAATTAAGTAACAAATAACGAGAAACATAAAAAACAATTAAAATTTAACAACACAAACATAAACAAAATATGGCGACACAACAAATGACAGTTGTCATCGAATACACGATACACGAAATGCACGGAATGAGAATGGCCAGAACAGCCAATGGAATTGCAACGGTACTACCGCCACCTACCTCTACCTTGTGTGCTTTTAAACAAAGACGTATTTATGCAGTTCCAATGTATCAGACAAAGAATTTTTCTTATGTTCTCACCAAACTAATTTTCCTATGCACTCAGGGCTGTCTATGATACTTATAACATATAAACACAAAAATCTTTATTTTTTGAATCACATTTTGCGATATTTATAAAAAGTTATTTTTCTGTATATTCCTACAACAGTCTTTTGAGAACTTTTTATAAAATTTCAAAAATTGAAATCTTTCTCTCGCAACATTATTGGATGAAACCAGGTGAGCCGCCCACCTGGTGCAGGTGCGTGAGCGCCGATTGGTCGGGCGGGGGTGGTAAATATATTTTCCGAACGCGCATCCTCGTTTACCTGACGCTCGACAGGCAGGTGCATGTGATAGGGCGGCGCTTTTCGCTTTAATCGATCGGACAGGTGAAACGGCCACCTCATTGGTCCGTACAAGAAAATATCTTGTCTCTATATACATACAGAATTCAGTATAAAGTGTAGGATCCTTTGGACGAATGTTAAGTAGTTTAGAGAAAACACGATACGATACATAAAGCGGATGTCAAGTAACATAGAGTTGTTGAAAAGTTGTGCGAAACTTTTGGCTGGTTGGCGAAAAAAATCGCTTTTTTGATTATTATTCTAAATGTATCTGTAGTAAATTACTTTAAAATAAGGCTTTATTCTACAGAGAACAACTAACTGAAATGTCATGAATCCTATCAAAATGGTAATATCATGACATTCTTCCCGCCTTCTTATTTCTCGAGGAAGTCTTCTAAATATTGATGACGCCTTCGAGTCCTAACTGGCCTATCGATGTTCAGTACTACGTCTTGATTGTGTTGGTCTTGAATGGAGTGGTCTTGAATGAGATGGTCTTGATTTTCTTGAATGCTTTGGTATTGATTTTGACTGACAGAATTTTCATCGCAATAAGTTAATGATGTGTCTCCTCGATGAGCTAAATGCCTAGTGGAAACTGTCTTTTCTTCTCCATTTTCCAGTCGGATATGGGCGTATTCCGAGTTGGCTTCTAGGAGTTGGACTTTATCAACTAAAGGTTCGTATTTATTCAAACGGACGAATCTCTTTAATAGCACTGGTCCTGGTGCAGCTAGCCATGTAGGAATCGATGATCCATAAGTTGAGCGCCTCACATAGTCAAACATGCGTTCGTGTGGGGTCGAGTTGATAGTAGTGCATAAAAGAGATCTAATAGAGTGAAGAGAATCCACTAGAACCTGCTCCCACTGGTTGATTTTCAAATTTTGAGATTTTAAAGCCAACTGTATGGTTTGCCATATAATTCCATTAAATCGTTCGCACTGACCATTACCCTGAGGATTATAGGGAGTCGTGCGACTTGAAGCAATACCGTGAGTCTCTAAAAATGACTTAAGTTTACGAGACATAATGTCAGAATGAACATATGCCGGAGTGCCAAATATAGAAAATATTTGACGCAAACATTGGATAACTGTAGAGGATGATATGTCGGAACATGGAAATGCGAATAGGAATCTGGAAAATTCATTAACAACGGTTAGTAAGTACTTATTTCTTGAAGATGAAGGCAAAGGACCTTTAAAATCTAAATTAAGACGTTCAAATGGTGAGGTGGCTTTGATTAACGTTCCTTCATTTTTGTGAAATTTTGGTTTAATTTCAGCACAAACAGGACATGAGGAAGTAATTTGACGAACGTCTTCCACAGAATAAGGGAGCTTTTTGCAGCGTTTCCAATGGAAAAACCGGGTAATACCAGGGTGACACTAAGAAGAATGTAAATCAAATAATTTCTTTTGATCAGCCGATGACATGGTTGCAGAAGTAATACGGGAAAATGCATCAGCTACCGTGTTTTGACTTCCTGGTCTGTAAACGATAGCATACTTATAACATGACAATTCCAAACGCCAACGTTGAATTTTCTCATTTTTGATTTTTGAAGAAGACTTGTTGTTAAACATAAATGCCACTGACTTCTGATCCGTAATGAGCTGAAAATGTCTGCCAATTAAAAAATGTCGCCACTTTTACAGTGCTTCTACTATTGCGTATGCTTCTTTTTCAACTGACGAATGCTTTTGTTCCTGAGAGGACAAGGTTCTTGAGAAAAATGAGACTGGTCTTCCTGATTGGGATAATTGAGCAGCTGTTGCAAACTCCGTGGCATCGGCTTCAACAGTTAACACAGCCTCGTCATCAATTGAAGAAATCGAAGAGTTGGTTATGTCTTGTTTGAGCTGTCTAAATGCCGAAATTGCTTTTTCAGACAATGGAAAACTTGTGCTGTGTGCTAGCGGCTGAATTTTTTCTGAAAATTTAGGAACCCATTTAGAGTAGTGTGCAAACATTCCTAGAATTCTTCGAAGAGAAGGTACTGGTAAATTCAAGAAAGGCTTAAGTCGTTCTGGGTCCGGCATCATAGTTTTTTTGCATTTTTAATACCCAAGAATGCAAATCGATTTGAGGGAAAATCTTGATTTTGTTTCATTAATTGTTAAACGGTACTTCTTAATGACATCTAAAAATTTTTGTAAATTTTGATCATGTTCTTCTTGCGAGTTACCGCAAACAGAGACGTCATCCAGATAAGTATAGACGCTTTTAAGATTTTCTTTCTTGATGATGCTGTCGACGGTTCGTTGGAAAAAAGCGACTCCATTGGTAACACCAAACGGAATTCGAGTAAATTGGTACAAGTTTCCACAAGCTTCAAATGCAGTATAGATCTTTTCTTCATCTTTAATTGGAATTTGGTAATAGGCACTACGGAGATCAATTGTACTAAAAACGGAATATTTCGAAATTTGGTTTACAATGTCTTCTATATTCATCCAATAATGTATATTTATTTATTGTTTGAGAATAGTCAATACACATACGTTCGCCAGGGGGAGATACTGGGTTCTATGATCTATTCTTTTAGAAGATGTTTGATTTCTTGTTCAATAAAGTTGAGGTCTGAAGTTGTAAATCGACGAGATTTTATTGCGATTGGTTTGCAATTAAACGTCAAATTTGAAAATAAACTGAATGGTTCAACATTTGCTACTGCTAAATTGCATATTGATATGGTAGATTTGTCACCTGCAAAGAGAATTTCGAGTCGGGAATGTTGCTTCAGAATATCATGACCAATGATTGCTTCAGTGCAGAGTTCATCAAGGACTAAAAGCTTTACATTTGAATAAATTTGTAGGCGTTCAATACAATATCCAAGAACTTGCGACGTGAGAGATGTTGAAGCCATTTTAACATTAATTCTTGATGGAATGACACAAATATTTCTACTGGCAACAATTTTACTTGAAATATAGCTATCAGAACCCCCTGTATCCACTAGTGCATCTGTGATTATGTTGTTTATTTTAATTTGAATAATAGATTTGGATAAACAACTAGGAGAAACAGCAGAACTCGTAAACAGAATAGTAGCAGATGTTTTCTGAGTTCTTCTGGTGTTCCTTGATCTACACACAGTTGAAAAATGACCTCTTTTATTGCAGGAATTGCAAATTGCATTTTTAGCAGGAGAGTATTCGCGCAGGTGTCTATCTCTGCCACAAAAGAAATATTTCTGAAAAGATGCAGCAGCTGCTAACTGCCTGGTTGATGAATTTTCAGAATCTTGTGACGGTTCTGCGTTTTGTAAAACGGCAACACTTGAATCAAAAGTTGATGAATATGATTCAGCTTGAGTTAAGCTCAAAGAAGAGTGCTCTAGAAGCCGCTGTCTAATTTGTAGTGAACTTAAACCACAGATAAACGAGTCTCGAATGAAGTCATCTCTATTCCGTTCGGCCGTAACAGCTTTAAAGTTGCAGTTTTTGCTCATTTGCTTCATCATTTGTAAATATTAGTCAATTGATTCACCTACTAACTGTCTTCTTGATGAGAGAGAATGTCGAGAAAATATTTCATCTTATACAGTTATTTTTTTTATAATTTGAGTCCCTTTACCACCCATGTTGTGCCAAAGTTTGGGGAAATTTACACCTTACTGTGCTGCTTATTTACAGCTCCAAACGTTTGTCTACAATATTACAAACTGTCTGTCCAGCCTGTATATATTGATATGGAAAGTGGAATCATACAACACATAAGCCAAACAAGGGTTATTTCAGTATAAAATCTAAATAAAATATAAACAAATCACCTGACAAATATTTACAATCCCAACTTTAAACGGGAATCTGTATAACTTTTCTCTAATTTATTGAAATCACATAGTTTCAGAATTTTCAAAAGCTTTGCAAAAGTTTCTTGGCTCATCATAAATCTAAAAAGAATGAACCTGAAAATAAAAAATTATTAGTTAGGTTATAAAATCTGACACTGGTAAAAATAGAAGAAGTACACTTATGAACATATCTAACAAAGTGTGAATCTAGATTTGTCAACTCGAACGGAAGAAAGGATATGACAACTGAAATTAAAATAGATGTCAAATAATTTTAACATTTTTTAACTAAAAGATAAAAACAATAATAAATAATTTGGAGACATTAAAAATCAACTTTCATATCAGAAAAAGATCAAATTATAAAACAATCAAGTCAAATAACAGAAATCAAAAATTATTAAATGAATTTGATTGGTTAGCATATATAGAAAAACTTAAAAAATAAAGAGACATATGGATTTTGAAAAGATAGAAAAATTGGATATTGGTTGCTATTGATTAGAAAACGGTTAGTTACAGAAAATATACAGAATTGAGAAGTATAAGCTTTTTCATGTTTAAAAATTTATTTAAAATTAGACTACGTTGTGTTAAAAGTGAAACTATAAAGTGAATTGGTGTTACTAACCTTGATTGATAAGTTCCTGTTAAAAACAGAGGTTAAATAATCTCTGTAAATATAAAATTCCTTAAATAAACCATGAGTGAAAACTCCAAGAGTAAAGAAAACTGAAAATCTTCCCAAGCCGACCCCGAAGCCATATTGAAGCCACTTCTACGAGGGACTCCAAGGCCCAGAAAGGTCTGAAACATAAATAATACAAGATAAAAAGGTATTTCATAAACTATAAGTTAAATCATTAAACTTACGTGCGTGTGATTAAATCCAGAACTTAATATTTATTCATCTTCGTTACGATTACAATATTGTCCAATTTGTATATAAAATCTGTTAAAAACAGATGTTCTATTTTGTCTTTGGTTATTAGTGTTACATGTAAAAAGAGTTGCATAATTTTCATATATTTATTAGATATTAGAACTTCATTTAGTGTGAACGTTGAGCGAAAGATCATTTAGATAAGTGTTTTGAATTGTTTCTTATGTATTTACTTATCAATTCTATATAAATACGCCGTTCATTAAAAAAAATAAATTAAATAATATGTCATAAATTTCTAATATAAAGAGTTTTCTTCCTATTAAGTTGGCAAAACTGTTTCACAGTTGAATAGTTCCTATCATTCAAGGGCAAGGACACAGGACCGGCCTGAGGATATATTAAATAATAAAATAAAAAAAGAAACTAAGTGAGCATTAGACCCATGAACCCAACCTGAGGTGAAGAGTCATCATAAAAGGTGAGTGAGAGGATAGCACTAATATTTAAATTAAAATTCATATTAATTGGCGCCCAAATAAATATATTACAATAAATAAATTAAAACACATATCAATAATATAAATTGAAAATTCATATCAATATGTATCGTTTCTTACATTTTAATACATAGAGAACATAAAAATGCTCCTCCCATCTAACTATTCATTTATTTTTACTTTAAAACTATCAATTTATTATCTAAGACATTTTTCGTTAAAACTTTTCTTTCGCAGTTGACAAGCTGTGACATTTCAGATCAAAGAATTCTTTTAGGTGTCTTAAAACGTCTTTTATATGCATTCTACGGTGGGGTCCACGTGCAAGCAGCTTTCCAAAATTCAGTGCCTTCTTTGTTGTATGTTCTTGAAGTTGTTTATATACCACGTTATTCACACTTTTATGACTGCTGTAGTATTTAAAGGTATGTGTCTATGATACTTGAAAACGTTTTAATGATTATAGAAGCTAAAGAAATGTATATATCTGTTAGTTACAGAGTGAACATGAAATTTAATGGAAATTCGATACATATACGAATAATCTGATTCACAAAAGTTAAGGTGATTAGGAAATTGTTTAAACAAATTACGATTTTTGGTCACCAAGGGTTTATTTGTTATAAATTGAATGCTTTTTCTTAGATGCAAGCGATTGTTTGCCCTTTTGTGCAATACAGTTTTAAACAACAAAAACAACAATTTGAGCTTAAAGTACATAATATGTACTGTGCGAACAAAACAAGCAGCGGAAAAATAAGAATTACAGAGTGAATGCTTTTTAAGTTCGTTTTTCGACTACCTCCCCAAGCAACCTTCTCATATATATGCTATATATCATTAGTAGAAGCATATACACGTGTATTGATTTGCTTCTACAAAATTAAAAAATAATGTGGTAAAAATTGTGAGCACCTGAGTGAAATTTATATGGTGAAAATTCTAAAATTTTCGTTAACAATCTGGTAAAAAACCTGTGAGTAAATTATTAAGATTTTGTTGATAATCTGCTATAAACATGTAACGGTAAATGGCTGTAACCTCAAAGGGCACCAGCTCGAAGGGCTCCGGCTAGAGACTCCTCTCAAGGGTGATTCGACCCCAAGTTTATGTCACACAAGTATAACAGAAGGGTTGTAAAAATTGAGGGCGCCACTACCTTTTTGACGATAAAAAGGACTAAGAGAACTAAGGCGGAAAAAGTAGAAACGCCTTGTAAAATTTAAATAAAAGTTAATAATAAAAGTTACTGAAAATTACCCCGGGCGATATCTCCCTCAACTTTTATAGTTGAGGATTTATAAAAAAAAAAATTAAAAACAAATTTATAATTTATTCTGCCACAGGAAATGAACAACGGAATTTGTACTTTTATAGGTACTTAGCTTAGATGAAGTGGTTTCCTGAAGTAGAAGTCAGGTCTTGATCTGAACTGATGTGTCCTGGTCTAGGGCGGTATTTTGATCTAGGGCTGTTTCCTGGGGTTCTATCCTTGGCGAGGGCTTAAGGGCTTATATTATAGCCTGGGTCTTGGGGTTATATCCTTGGGTTATATCCTTGGGGTTATATCCTCGGGTTATATCCTCGGGTTATATCCTTGGGTTATATCCTTGGGGCTGTACTTACCTAGAAGTACAGGTGGATCGGGGATATGTAGGAACTTGAATGTAATGGTACATTATGTTGGTCAGCTTTTCAGGTTAAAAAGAGAAAGGCAGTTATTTGAAAGTAAAATAATTGATTTAATTTACTGAAAGCTTTCCAACATTAAATGTCCCATGTTAAAACAGTAAAAATAGCAATTATCGGCTTAATTAAAAAAAATATACTAATGATCCGGAAGAAACTAATGATAGCAAAAAGTTATTTCTTTAGTTATATGAAAAAATATCGTGCTTAGGAAATATATGAAACCGGCACTGGCGTTACGAAAGAATATTTTATAGGTTAACAGATTATAAAAATGTTATTTTATAATTAAAAGAGTTATTTCGCAACTGAAAAAGCTTGAAAATGTTTGTATAAAAGTAAAACAGTGAATTATAAAAGAAAATTTGGTTTAAAACTACCATATTTGTATAAAAGAACAGTTTATGACCACGTGTTGAATTTAATTTCATCTATCTCTGTAAAAAAATAAAGAATGCATACGAAAATTATATCAGACAGTACTTTAGAAGAAGCTTATTAATTATAAATTATGATTTTGAACTTACCACAGCAAAATTCATAAGATACTTAAAGATATGAAAGATAACGAAAGATGGTCTTTCCCCGTAGGCAGTCGATAACGGAAAGGGGTGTCTCTCGTGGCGTTGGAAAAAATGGAAGCGTCCGTTGGCAGACGTCAATTGTCTTATGGTCAGGGTTGAAGAGTTTGGGATCACAGAACTATATTTGGAAGTGGCTAGTGACGACGAGCGCTAATTAAAAGGATTTATTCTGTAAAATCGAAACAGGACGATAGACATGTTATAAATATAACTAATTCATTTCACAAGTGTAAAGACTGCCAGTTTAAAGTCCAGTTTTTATTATTAATCAAAAACAACTAATTAGTTTTCTAAATGTTCTTTCCACCACAAGTAAAGTCGAAATAAAATGAATGACAACCGATCTCAGAAGATATAACAAATGTTGAACTCTACACTATGTTACTAAAAGCTATTAAGGAACTAAAAGTCTGAAATAAATAATAGCATTCAAGAAATATCTGATAAAGTGGATGTTGCTGAAGTCAAAATAAAAAATTTACAAAATAATTTATTACACCTTGAACGAAGATTTAGACGCAATAATATAATAATTTTTGGTCTAAAAGTAAACAAAAATGATCTACTAAATAAAACTTTAGAATTTATAAATAATACTTGTAACACGAATATACAAAAGAATAGTATAAATAATATTTATATTGTTGAGAGCAAAAATAATGGAAAGTCCCATATTGTCCTTGAGTTTATTTCGTATATAGAAAAACAAAACATCTTCAAAAATATAAAACAATTAAAAAATACTGGTGTTTTATTACCAATGAATATGTGCTATTAAGATAGACAAACACAAAATGTCTTGAGAGATCATCTTAATACGCCAAAAAACAAAGATTAAAGGGAATAAATTGGTAATTGCTGGAAAAGTGTTTTTGCCCCAAGAATTAAGAATATTGGAATAAGAATCTGAAGAAGGAATTAACGATTTGGAGGAAGATACAAAACAATCAGAAGCAACGGAAACGAATATACAAAAATCAGAAGAAAATATTGAAAATAAAAAACGCAAAAGTTGTAAAATTAATTATAGTCCACAATTCGAGCGCAATTCAAGAAGTAAAAAATAAGCATAAGTATTTAGTATCTAGATATTGTATTTTTATTTTTTTTTCCAAGCATTGTTACTTTTTTCCCATTAATTGATTTGGTTAATATTTTTCAAATATATTTTGTAAATCGATTATCAAATAATTTAATCTGTTTTTCATCTAAAGAAATAGTTAGTTTTGTGAATTCTTAATATTATTTGTAAAAAACATGTCCAAATTTATAAAAATATGACATTATTACTGTTTCGGAAACTTGGTTGAAACCAGAAATTGCAGATCAAATTATATCTTTGCCAGGTTAAAAACTCTATAGAAAAGATCGTCTCCAGGGTAGAGGAGGAGGCGTGGCAATTTACTTGAAAAATAATATTAAATGTAAGCTCATTCATAATATACGTGTCTCCACTGAAATCGAGTTTAATCATAAAAAGATCGCCATTAGTTCGCTTTAGTCACCTTATGTTCGTGAATCTCAATTGTTTATTGATGAGCTAGAAAATGTAGTAAGTGAGATTATTCACAAGTACGAATATTTAATGTGTTTAGGCGATCTCAATATAGACAATCTAGATCCAGAAAGTATAGAATGTAAGCATCTACAAAAATTCTTAGATTCTTTTGATCTAAAACAAATAATAAATGAACCACCTAGATGTAGTGACTAAATAATATGTTCAAATCATTCAGATGTTAGACATGCACTAATGGGTTGATTAATCCAGATTTATTTAAACAAAAAACAATTAACTTTTCCGAATTATGTAAATAACATTGAAGTCATATTCTGATTCGGTGGTTCATTTCGAACTAAAAATTGGAACAAAAGTAACTGACGCGGTTACATCTTGTTGACATTTCGATTAGGAGGTTGTCTCCTTCAGACCACTCATCAATTAGTGCTTTCGACTGAATCGCCCCGAACAAATCGGTGAAGTTTCCACAGACTAGTTCTAGTTCCGTCATGGTCGCCAGTCTGAGGTAATTTGTAATAGAAGGGAAATATGATATGAGGATCTTACGATCGTAGATTGTTATATTTAAATATTTAAATTTTTTTTATTAAAAAACTACATTTTACTTGCTAGTTGGGTAAATTCACGCTAGAAATGTCAAGTTTACGAAACTTCCTAATTCTAGTTTAAAGGTATATTTGGCTACTTTTGAAATAATACCTATAGATTGAAATTAGTACCTACTGAAAGTCTGGTGGTCAGGTAAGTAAATTTCATTATTTACACACATTTTACATATCCTTACCATGGGTTCTAAAGCCAAAAATAATGGAAAGCCCAGTATTATTAAAATGTCCAACTATTTCATGAGATATTTTTATCCGGACCTGGGAATCTTTTAAGGGACACACACTTTTATTGCTTATCTATATTTCGAACAAAAGGAAATATTGAGCTAAAATTGATTTACGACCTTCTTCGATTTCTGGTTTTACTTTACATTCATCAATCAGTGGACATACAGAATTGTTACTGCTTGATGAGAGCATGACTGCGCAGATTTACGTACAACAAGTTACTAACATTGCTATACGTTTGTTTCATGCTGCTATTGGACCAACTTTCCTCCTTTTAAATAATAATGCTCGACCGCATCGTGCAAGAGTAGTCGAACACGTTTTGGTCCAGCTTGAATTCCCATCAACCTTCCCCACAGACATTCCCAGAACTTAAGACAGCTTCTACTCCAACTTTGGAGATAGTGATATTAGAGAAAACCATAGTTAGTAACATATCGTCGGCGATCTGACAATACTTGCTAAGTGCAAGACAGGTTTTTTTACAGGAGGGAAAGTCAACATTATTGAATTCGATTGTTTCGACCCTTTAATGCAAAATTTTAATATATTATATGATAATATTGTTAACTATGATTGTATAAACTTTTTAATCAAAATAATTATTCAGTTTTTATTAAAAAGCAGATAGCAGGTATTGTAACTATTTTTTATGACCTCTGCAGGTATTGTTATAAGATTTTATTCTTACAAAACGTTTATTTTTTATTAAATAAGTTCAATGGTAAAACATGAAATAAGGTTAAAGGTTATTCGTAAACCAGAAAAATAATAATTCATCCAAAAATTAGGATAAGTAATTAATTTTTGCATTTTTTGATTTTTGGTGTCTTGGCTGTAGATCCTGACGAGCTTGATGTTTCTTCCATTTGGATTTTTCCTATTTCCGTCATTGTTTTTAATACGTTCCTCTGTGTATCGAAAATGGGTGGCAGCCTTGGGATATAATACTTTTTAATTCTTAGAGGTGTTTCAATTTTTTTTTGGATCTTGGTGAAACCTGGGATAATTCAAAACGGGAGCAATATGTTTTGGTCTGCATGGAAGATTGCTAAGTTCTTCATTAAAATCTAGCTTTACTTTTATTTCACCGTTTTCATTGAAATTATAGTATAGGGCATTAATATCTGTAACAAGATTATTTCTACTTGGTTTTATCGTAGAATAGCGAAGAAATTCTGATTTACTGTAATCCCTAAAAAAGCTAAGTTCGAGTTGAAGGACTTCATACGGCTGGACAATATAACTAGAGAATGAGGTTAGAAACATATCTACCTGCTAAAACAGTGGTGTCCCTTTAAAGGGACACGATGCACTAATCGGTTAATACAAAAATGGGATATCTGAAATAATGGGTATAATTTGAACTGCTGTCAATAATAAAATTGAACGTTTTTAGTAAAAAAGACCGGTTTCGACGTATTTGTGCCTCATCAGTACAAGCTATATATCCTCCGTCCAAGTGATGTTGTCCCTTACAGATATACTTAGAAGTGCAATTCAATGTCTGTCGGGGCATATAGCCGAGAAGTAGTTGTTTCTTCTTAGTTGAACGGTCATTGATTTTTGAAAAATGTTTTTCAAAACTTTATTATAATAGTATTAATTCTATTATCTTCGATCTATTGGTAATACTCTTTACTAAAATATGACAATTTTACAGGAAACTGTAATTGAATAAGTTTGTTATCACCTTTAATCCGAAACAGTCCTCTATTCGTGAATTGGCCTAAAATTTATTTTAATAAAAGTTTTTCCTTCTAATTTCATTTTATCCCAGAGAACTTACACTTAACATCGCACTGGCTACATTCCGTTTACAATAGATAGCAAATAAATCTGGTTCATTGTCAGGGAATTTGGCCTAATGCCGTCTAATTGACAGGTTGTGTCCGATCTCGCTGCTACACGGATATAGGTAATTAACGTCAGCACCTGTGTCCTGGGATTCGACATTTCTCCCTTCTTTTCCCCACTTTCGTCTCTTCATTTAGTGAAAATTTCAGTCGATCTCGCTTAAGTAACATATGTATACCTTCTAAATGTGCAAATTCATCATCAAGACAGAAATTAATTGTTGTACCAACAAGCTGGTGAGTTTATTTTTAACAGAAATTATAAAGAGGGTGTTGCATATATGATGCAGAAGAAATAAATAGATGTTTAGTTGTCTAGCATTTTACTGAAAATAATGGTGAATTACTTGAGTTGTCCAAAATCTCTAAATATATCCCAAAGTATTTGAAATTGGGATGTTCTTTATTTAACATAACAGTCAAGCTCACACATACGTAGTCTCTCTCAGGAATCTGCCCTCTAGGAGCATTGCATCCCTTGAAGAACCTCCCACCACCCAGAGTCCTCATGGTCGTCGTTCACGCTTTATCCTGTCAAGCTCGTCCCCAGCCGAATTGGCTGGACCCGAGCGGTCTGCTTTTTCACTGTGTAACCTTCAGCGGTCTGCTTTTTCACTGTGTAACCTTCAGCGGTCTATAAGGGCAAATCCTTAACCCACTAGCAGCGACTGTATACGACCTTATAGAGTTATAGCTGTCCCCATTTGAAATTCTGTCTCATCTTACTATGTTTGTGCTGGGCTTTCTCCTAAGTGGGTCCGTTTGAGATTCTCTACCAAGTGACTTTAGACCACGGTCACCTGTTCGAGAATCTGTTGTTTCGTCGGTGTGATCGTCGTCGCCTTCTTCGTTGCTTTTGGAGTTAGCTTCCTCGTCGTCCTGTTGTTTGGTGCATGTGGGCATCCATCATAAGGGATCATGTCGTTCCCTTAGACCAAGTAAATCGCTTTGTCAAGAAGGTTTAGTGGATATTTTCGTTCTAGCCTTTGGTAGGATCTAGGCAAAATTTTGGTTTAAAAAAAAGGCCTCGTTGATAAGCTGTGGTATAAAACTTGAACAATTTGAAAAACAAATTAAAGGATAAAGGGCGTAGATTTAAATATTTATTTTTTCAGTGTTGATCGTTATTTTAAATAAACGCCATGAGAGAAACCTCTGTATAGTTCAAGTTATTAAAAGCATTTGTGGCAGCAACCTCATTGAATATTTTATTTTCCTTTTATTATTGACCTTTGTTGTCAGCATACAACGCGTTCATCATCATACCCCGTCGTCGTGTTCCCCTTTTTCGAATTAAAATTTTTCATTAACCCGAGAAATCCCGCCAAAAAAATTTACATGTTAAATCGGTAAAATGTCTGAGCAAATAGCCCGGATGGGCTAAAGTGCCACCGGGCAACGACGACTGCCAGGCGTTTCGTAATATCTCTGATTATTTCCATATGAGTACGGATTACAGGTCTTATTAAAGCTTCGTAATATAAAAGCTTTGTGGTCGTCCATTTTGGTATAATCAGAAATTAATATGAAATTCGCTCATGTATATGCAATTACTAGCCGGATGTTTTCAGAGAGAAAGGCCTCTGTAGGTGTATGTGTGTGTGTGTATTCATATTGCCGAGTTTAGCCCTAGGGACTAAAACCAAAAGGTTATTGAAATATTACCATTATAACAACAAGGGTTTTTTTTATTAAAACGATCAATGCTTGATAATGATTTTGCCTTCAAAATTTAATAGCCTATCCCGTAGGTAACCCATATCTTCAACGCTTAAAATTTTTAATTAATATATTGGTCCAGTCAATCCAGTGACGTTTCTCTACCTAATACTCTTACTCTTTCAAGGGAGTCTATCGTTCTTACAAGAATGGCCATAAATCCAGACACTTTGTTAAAGGAAGTAATTTTGGGCAGATTTTTGGGCTATTTCGACGTTATAGCTATAGGGTAAGAGCTAATTGCGCCCAACGGGTGTTTTTTAGCAAAATGACCGAATGTTAGTGATCTTACGCACTGCTTCATTGTTACATCCTGTATAATTATGACTTAAACCGTTGGAAAGCATTTTCTCACGACGTATGACAAGTAGGGGGTTGCCATTTAAATTTTTGTAGGTGGTTAGGTGGGGCATAGGGGGTGCGTTCTCTCTCATGTCGTTTTAAATCCCCCTCTCTTCCCTAGAAATGGTTTTGAAATTTTTTTGAAATCTCTTTTTGTTCACGAGGTACAGCCCATTGTAAATTTTAAAATTGACACCCTGTAGAAATATTTTAACCTAAGCAAAAGCTATAAATAGAAATAAAAATTTCGATAACTCATAATAAAAAAAAAATCAAACCAAATGATATAAAATCGGAAGGAGACATATTAATATATCTAATCGCTCTTCCTAAACATTAATAACGCCTTGTTGCTATCTGCTAATGAACTCTCATTAAAAAATCGTAACCTCCATAATCTGTCGGCTGTGATATTGACAAAAAGAGAGGAGACAACGGCCCACAATAACCTGTGTATCCCGAACGAGACCGTTTCCTGAATCAAATCAAGTCTTATCAAAATGTACTTCCTTCCAGTAATGAGTAAATGCATTTGCATAACGTGTAGGTGGATTAGAGACAATGCTTATTTAAGTACCAAGTGCTCAAACAAAATTGTTACACCGTCTTTCAATATCTACATATGGGATATTTATTTTTTTTTGGATAATTTATAGAGAAAAAATATTCCCGATTAAAAAATTTTTTTAATTCAATTAGAGGCTTCGCTCATTCAAAAATTTCTCATATAAATAAAAAGGGAAATTTTTTTTTGAAGCTTGCTTCTTATTGCACGACATATGACTTTTGGGAAGGCTAGTGAACTCGTGAATCGTGTGAATGTTACGAAAAAGCGTTCGTTACGCGATGACTCATTCTTCGTCTCTTTCTCGGCCGCCCGCTGCGCTAACTCTCTCCACTCTCATCGCCTCTCCGCCTTCTTCGTCTCTCTTTCGTAGGCTACACAGCGGCACGCCTCTCTCTCTCTCTTTCTCTCTCTCATACACGCCGGCACGAGGGATTCCCAAAAGGTCGGAATAGAGACAGAGAGAGAGTATCGCTAAGTATCTCTAATTGCCAAATATGTTAAATTTTTTGAAAAATTGTCAAAAATTTTGAAATATTGTCAAAAATTTTGAAATATGGTCAAAAATGGTCAAAAAGTTAGAAAAATGGTCGATAATTGTCAAAAATTGTCAAAAACTGTCAAAATTTTGAAAAAATGGTTAATAATTGCCAAATATTTTCAAAAATTATCAAAAATTTGAAAAAATGGTCAATAGTTGTCAAAAACTGTCAAAAATGGTCAAAATTTGTGAAAATTTTGAAAAAATGGTCAATAATTGTCAAAAATTTTGAAAAATGGTTAAAATTTTTGAAAAATTGTCAATAATTGTCAAAGACGGTCAATAATTGTCAAAACCAATCAAAAATCGTAAAAAATTGTCAAAAACTCTCAAAAATTGTCTAAAATGGTCAATAATTTTCAGAACCTGTCAAAAATGCTCAGATATTGTCAAAAATGGTCAATAATTGTCAGAAACTGTTAAAAATGGTTAATAATTGCCAAATATTTTAAAAAATTGTCAAAAATTTGGAAAAATGGTCAATAATTGTCAAAAACTGTCAAAAACTATCAAGAACTGTCAAAAATGTTCAAAATTTGTGAAAATTTTGAAAAAATGGTCAATAATTGTCAAAAATTTGGAAAAATGGTTAAAATTGTTGAAAAATTGTCAAAAATGGTCAATAATTGTCAAAGACGGTCAATAATTGTCAAAACCAATCAAAAATCGTCAAAAATTGTCAAAAACTCTCAAAAATGGTCAATAATTTTCAGAACCTGTCAAAAATGCTCAGATATTGTCAAAAATGGTCAATAATTGTCAGAAACTGTTAAAAATGGTCAATAATTGTTAAAATTTTGAAAAATGTTCAAAAATTGTCAAAATTTTGAAAAAGTGGTCAATAATTATAAAAAACTATCAAAAATGGTCAATAATTGCTAAAAATTGTAAATTTTTTTGGAAAATGATCAAAATTTTTTGAAAAATGGTCAAAATTTTTGAAAAATTGTCAAAAATGGTCAATAATTGTCAGAACCTGTCAAAAATGGTCAAGAATTGTTAAAATTTGTAAAAATGGTCTAAAATGGTCAAAATTTCTGAAAAATTGTTAAAAATGATCAATAATTGTCAATAATTTTCAGAACCTGTCAAAAATGCTCCGAAATTGTCAAAAATAGTCAATAATTGTCAGAAACCGTCAAAAATGGTCAATGATTTTCAGAACCTGTCAAAAATGCTCCGAAATTGTCAAAAATAGTCAATAATTGTCAGAAACTGTAAAAAATGGTCAATAATTGTTAAAATATTATAAAATTGTCAAAAACTGTCAAAATTTTGAAAAAAAAGGTCAATAATTATAAAAAACTGTCAAAAATGGTCAATAATTGTTAAAAATTGTCATAAATGGTCAATAATTGTCAGAACCTGTCAAAAATGGTCAAGAATTGTCAAAAATGGTCAATAATTGTTAAAATTTGTAAAATTGGTCATAAATTGTCAAAATTTTCGAAAAATGGTCAAAAATTGTCATTCCATTGTGCATAAGAAGCAAGCTTTTGTCGGCGGTCACCTTTTTTCGGTTTGAACTCGAATTTTCGGTATTAAAAACATTTTTTTTAGAAAAAATGTGAATAAATCATTTGTAGAAAATTAAATTCTTTACAAAAAAGTTCCTCTGAGCAAACACTCTCTAATCAACAGTTTTTGAGTTGTAGAGCTGGAAAGGTGAATGTTAATAATTATTTTTTTTTAATTGGAATTTTTTGATCTCACATTAAATATTATTTACAAAAAACGCTACAAAGTTAATAAACTGTTATTTATTGAAAATATTTTGTTTTTATTAAATAAATAACAACTTCAATGTATAAATCATTAGAATTATTGTAATGAAATTTTTTTTCTTTCATTTCTGAGTTGGTGGTAACATTAATGTTTGCTTATTAGCTTTCGGAAATTGCTTTCTTTGTATTGTTACAACTTGCAATAAGTATTGTTTCTGATCCTCAGTATAAGTTAAAACCCGATTATATTGAACTCCTCGCTCAGCAGTATCATTTACGACGTGTAGATTTTTCTAAAATTGTTAACCTTTCCAGTTCAAAAACTGTTGATTGGAGAGTGTTTGCTCAGAGGAACTTTTTTGTAGCAAATTTAATTCCCTACAGAAGCAAAGCTTTCAATACCGAAAAATCGAGTTATTTATATGGGAAATCGAATTTTTGAATGAACGAAGCCTCTAATAGACTTTTTTTCCAAGGGGGCATCCAGTAATTCTCTTTTTCGGTTAGTTTAGACTACGTCCCCCCCTTAGGTGAGATTAGCCTGGACCCCCCCTCCCTTACGTGATATTGACGCTAAAAATATTTTAAACTTAATTATATTATTATATATACATAATATATTATATTACTCTCGTACTAAATCATGTTAATAGCCATGAGATTTATTTTAGCGGGCAAAATGAACAAAATAATTTTTTTTTGTATCTAATATTTTATATTTTTTGAAGCTAACGTTAGATTTTCGATTTTCCCCCTTCGGTTTAAATGAGATTTGGTGAGATTTCATTGGCCCCTCCCCCCTATTCTGAGCTCACGTAATTAATGGATGCCCCCCAACGGGAATTTTTTTTCTATAAATTATCAGATTTTCAGGTAGGACTGAAAAAAAATATTGCCATAAATGTGAAAAAGTAATCTACAGGTTGTTTCAAATTGGATAGTTTTACAAGGTATTTCGAAAATTACAGGAGAAAAGGTAGTTGAAATATACTAAGTTTTTTTTAAATAAATCGTCGTCCAATAAGTAAGTTGCTTCATTTTTAAATGGGACATCCTATATATATTTTAGGTCAACTGCACAGATTATGTCACTTAACAAAGTCCTCCATTTTGGCGAATAGTGAGAAAGCAAGGTCGAATCCACTCTCAACGCGTTCAAGCTCTCTAAACTTCAAAAATGCTAGTTATTATTCGGCACACTCTGTATTTAAACGATGAGGATGATGATGAATATTATCCGCCTACAGGTCTTTTATCTTTCTGGATACATGAAGTTTTTATAAACGGTGTTAACAAAAATACACAAAACAATATTATCTCGTCACCAACGGAAATGTATTGTCGTTTTCTACGTATTCCTTTTTCTATTCCTGATTAGCCCAGTCGTCAGAGCAATAAAAGGGGCTCTGTCTAAAAATAATTCAAGTAGTTTTGATTTCTTGTTTATGGTGTAAGGTCAAGTGTCAAAAACAACATATTCATTTTGCGACCTCGAAATCCCTGTGTAAATTTGAAAAAAAATCGTGTTTTGTTGAAAAAATTGATTTTTGCCAAATATTTCGTTTCTCGTGCGTTTTAGAAAAAAATATTCAATGAAGGGGACAAAATTTATATCAAGTTCTAAAAACGAATTTTTTTTTAATTCAAATTTCTGTGCCTCGACTACTATGGCCATTTGGCACAAAACAACATTTGATCCTTCAACGTTATGAATTTAACAACCACTCACAGTTTAAAACAATATAAAAGGACTATCCCTATTTCCCTGTCTATATCTCAATAACACAAAGTACGATTTTAAAATTTTTCGTATTTATTATCCTTTGACTTTATTGAGAATAAATCAAATACACAAAACAATCGTTATTAACTGGACAAATAAACAGCACCTTTTCAATTAAAATTGGAATTAATTTCCAGCGATTTGTGAATTTCTGGAAAGGGTATTTCGCGCAGAATAATAAACTGTCCCAATTTATTTTTCTTATAACAAATGGCTATAGGGTAAGTTTGGAGTGTGCTATAGAAAATATTCGTACACAAACTTGTGAAATCATCGTTAAAGACCGTTAAGAGAAACTTGAATCATAATCTGTATAAGAAAAGTTTCCTATTGCTACACAAATAATAAAAGTCGTATAATAAAGTTGACTGTTGAGTATATATTGGAGAAAAAAGTGGCCAGAAAGAGGAGAGACGTCAATATTCATATTTATCTGATGCTGTGGTTTTAATCGGTTGTGTTTAGAAAGTTGGCATTTTTATTCGATTTTTTGAAATTAGAATATAAATTATTTGCTCTTTTTGTTGTCTATAAAAATTATGTAATATATTTGTTTGTTCTTCATTATAATATTATTAAGTCGGACCTGTACTGAGGATATATGGAGGTCCATGAGGAAAAAAAAGAAGACATATATCTAGAACTGTCATCGAAAAGTCTAGAAATGTCTGGAACAGGTGAAAAGTATAAAAAGCGGTACAATTGACCTTAGTGAGTTTAGTTTTGAAGTATTAGAGAATTGAGTTTTGTGATATAAAAGTAAGACGTGTATATTCATAGTATTTTGTTTTAAAAGTTATAGAAATGAAGAAAATTTAAAAAAAAGTATAAGGAGTAACATTGGTGACAACGGTGGGATATAAAAAATATCTGTTAATGGTAAATACTAGATTCACCATATACGACAAAGACATGGATACTTCCGAACCCCCAGCATGTTTTTGAAGATCGAAGAAGAGAAGGAAAGACGTGAGGAGGAGAAGCAAAGACGTAGAAAGGAGGAAGAAGAAGAGAAGGAAATACGCTCTGAGAAGGGAATACGCAGAAAGGAGGAAGAAGAAGAGAAGGAAAGACGTAGAAAAAAGGAAGAAGAAGAGATAGAATGAGACGTGAGAAGGAGACGTGAGAAGGAGAAGGAAAGACAGAAGGAGGAGAGGCGTAGACAAGCAGATGTAGAAATTATGAATGGCATAGCACAAATTCAGGAAACATTGAAACTAGAGGTTGGACATTTTAGTAATAGGAGAGAGGATCAGATTTTATTGGGAATTTTGGAAACTGCAAGAAAGAACAACATAAAGTTTAATAAGGAAAAAAAGGTGAGCGGTCGTTGGACCGCCAACAGAAGCTTGCTTCTTATGCACAATAGAATGACCATTTTTCGTGAATTTTTCACCATTTTTCAAAAATTTTGACCATTTTTGACCATTTCTGACAGTTTTTGACAAATTTTGACAATTATTGACCATTTTTGACAATTTTTCAAAAATTTTAACATATTTGGCAATTATTGACCATTTTTTGACGAATTTTGACAATTATTGACCGTCTTTGACAATTATTAACCATTTTTAACAATTTTTCAATAATTTTTAACATATTTGGCAATTATTGACCATTTTTTCAAAATTTTGACAATTTTTGACAATTTTTTTAAATTTTAATAATTATTGACCATTTTTGACAATTATTGACCATTTTTGACAATTATTGACCAATTTCAACAGTTTTGACAAATATTGATCATTTTTGACAATTTTTCAAAAATTTTGACCATTTTAGACCATTTTTCCAAATTTTAACAATTATTGACCATTTTTGACAATTTTCTAGAATTTTTGACAGCTTCTGACAATTATTGGCCATTTTTGACAATTTTTAATAATTATGGACCATTTTTGACAGATTTTTATAATTATTGACCATTTTTTCAAAATTTTGACAATTTTTGACCATTTTTGACAATTTTTCGAAAAATTTGACCATTTTTCAAAAATGTTGACAATTATTGACCATTTTTTCAAATTTTGTACAATTTTTGAAAATATTTGGCAATTATTAACCATTTTTTCAAAATTTTGACAGTTTTTGACGATTTTTCCAAATTTTTGACAATTTTAGCAATTATTGACCATTTTTTGACGAATTTTGACAATTATTGACCGTCTTTGACAATTATTAACGATTTTTAACAATTTTTCAATAATTTTTAACATATTTGGCAATTATTGACCATTTTTTCAAAATTTTGTCAATTTTTGACAATTTTTTCAAATTTTAATAATTATTGACCATTTTTGACAATTATTGACCATTTTTGACAATTATTGACCAATTTCAACAGTTTTGACAAATATTGATCATTTTTGACAAAATTTTTTCAAAAATTTTGACCATTTTAGACCCTTTTTCCAAATTTTAACAATTATTGACCATTTTTGACAATTTTTTAGAATTTTTGACAGCTTCTGATAATTATTGGCCATTTTTGACAATTTTTAATAATTATGGACCATTTTTGACAGATTTTTATAATTATTGACCATTTTTTCAAAATTTTGACAATTTTTGACCATTTTTGACAATTTTTCGAAAAATTTGACCATTTTCCAAAAATGTTGACAATTATTGACCATTTTTTCAAATTTTTTACAATTTTTGAAAATATTTGTCAATTATTAACCATTTTTTCAAAATTTTGACAGTTTTTGACGATTTTTCCAAATTTTTGACAATTTTAACAATTATTGACCATTTTTGACGAATTTTAACAATTATTGACCGTCTTTGACAATTATTGACCATATTTAACAATTTTTCAAAAATTTTAACATATTTGGCAATTATTGACCATTTTTCCAAAAATTTTGACAATTTTTGACCATTTTTGACCATTTTTCAAAAATTTTAAACATTTTTCAAAATTTATCGACCATTTTTACGAAGAAAGAATGGATAATTCATAAGATGAGTATGAGTTTGGATGAAGTGTTAGATAGTAGTGAATAATATACAAGTTGGAATAATAATATAAAAATATAGATCAAAGAGGGAGATAATAAGAAAGAACTAGTTTATTTCGAGGGATTTTCAATATCAGAAATATATATCTACATTTGAGGAGCAAAACTAAAAAAAAAATGCATTTCTTCTTGGTAGGAATCTGTTGAAGAAAATTACTTAAGGTATTTTTGTCATGTTGAAAGATAGAGTAGGATATTATTGTAATTGTTATAAAAAAAAGTTATGAGTTAGGTAAGTTATAGTTGTGAAAATAATGTTTTCAAATCCAAAACTGTGACATACAGTGTGTGTCAAATATTTTAATTTGGAGAACATTAATTTCAGGGGAAAATACTTTGACATAAGCAGCAAAGAGCTTAAACCTTTAAGCGAAGGCGAAAACGGTCTTATAAATAAAGGAAAGGTATGGGAACGAGGGCAAGTTTTAGAAAAACATGACACTCCACGTTCATATATATACAGACAGAAGATGCAGGAACAGGAGACATCTCCGTCCTTCTTTGAATCCTCCACCTATACACAATCCTCCTGAATTTGAATCTAGCAATATTAACTCTCAAGTAATTGAAGATAATAGTAGTTCAGAAATTGAAAGTCCACCTTCAATCTCCACCTAATATTAGACTTCCAGATAAATTACGAGATTATGAATTTTACTCAATATTTGAAAAGGGAAGATGTAATAAGTATAATAATGATGTATGTTTATAGTTCTATGTTCCTGTGATGACAATGACAATGACATGACCAGATTAAGTATAGTAGAGTTTCTTAATAAACATGTGCCATTATTAAATGTTTTTCAATTAATAATTACTTTTTTTTAAGTATTTGCTGTGGCAAACAGTGGCGGAAGAAAAATAAATAGTTTGGGAGAGAAAAAACCACCACATTTCTATTGGTAAATTTTTTAAAACAAATATAAATAGTGTAGTGAATTTAGCAAATCAAGAGCTATTATTTGAATTTATAACTAGAACAAGTCAAATACAAACGAATTATAACATAAATTCTTCAAAATTACCACTAGCCAATTCTTTAATTTACATTTTTATATGTTTCTATTGGAAAAGTTGAAAAGTTCTTGGTGAATGGAAGTGACAAAAGTAAGTGAGATATCTATTCTCATTATTTTACAGTTCATCGAGTCTTTGGAAACAGGTTCATAGTTTCGTTTTTGGTGGTCAAATAAGTATGTAAGCTGGCGAAAGAATAACTTAAAAATTTATAGTTTCCGAAAATTTAATTCGGTTTTATTTGTCGGTTCGGAAAAATACGACAAACATAGAAAATTAACAATTAGGGTAGAAATATATATCATTATTTATTATTTATTTATACTATTTTGGCGCCGTGATAAGTGGAATTAATGAAATAGTGGGATTTTTTTGAAATTTATTTTTATTAAATTTATTTTTGGAATATTTAACCTAAACTTTTTTTCAATTTCTCGCAAAATGTTCAGTTGAAAGACTTTATTTTATTGACGAATTTTTAAATTGAAAATCTTATAACTGAAAAAATTTCTGCTCTCGGAACCGAAAAGGTTTGTAGATCGGAGAAACCCTTGGCCATCGTCACGTATCAGTCCCATACTTGCCAGCACTTGGTGTAGTTGTTTGGGTCATTAGAGGGATTTCAACCCAAGTCCGACAGATCGAGAAGGATATCTTTATTTATCTTAGCAGTAACGTCTTGACTGTCTCCTGCGTGATCGGCGTGACCCCTTACAATAGGATTGTCTTTTTTGATTTATCAGAGACGGACTGGATATTAATATGTTTGTTCTTCGAGAAAGATTTTACAGTTTGATTTGAAATTACCCTTCATTGGATATGCAAATATTGAATTCCACCCAGTTATAGGAGAGTTAGTTGTAACGGTAAAGGGCGCCAATTTGTAACGGTAACGCTCCAGCTTGAAGGACTTCGGCTTCGCACAAGGATAACAGAAAGGTTGTAAAAATTGAGGGCGCCACTACCATTTTGACGTCGATAAAAAATACTAATGAATATAAAAAAATAAGGCGGAAAAGCTAGAAACGCCTTGTAGAATTTAAATAAACGTTAACCCGGTGGAAGAGCGTTTGCGTTTGAAAATTCGCAACGATGGTTTAGGCCGTAAAGGAAGATTCCTTTGGAAAGTGCTTGGTGGAGTTGTGTTTCAGAGTTAGTGATAACTCTGATTAGGGAGGTTGGAGAATTGGTGGTATTGGAGATGATCCTCCAGCACTTTAGGAAGTTAATTTGAAGATTTATTTGTTGGAGATATTTTTGTTACCATTGAGGTGACGAAGGAGAAGTTTGGGGTGTGGGTATTGGCTGGAGTTTTATTTCTGGAGGCAGTATTTTATGAGTGGAGAGGTAAGCATTCCTCTTTGCTACCTCCTATGGCATTTTGAATTTTTGATTGGACAGTTTTGTGGCAAATGTTTCTCGGAATTTTGAGGAGAGCGGTACAGTTGGTATTGGCGTTTAGGTAAGAGATTTCTGAGAATTTCATTTTTGTTCCTTCTGAGATCAGAATTTGGATGGGAGGTCTCAGAGATTAAGAGTTTGTAGCGGAGTTGTAGATGATGATGTGTGGAAGGGAGGTTTAGAAGAAGAAGACGTCTGAACTGAGACTTCTTCGTCGCTTTGGCTATGTAAGGATTCTCCATAGATTGAAGAGGTCTGGGAGGAGCGAGAAGAGTGTATGTGAGAAGAGGTGGGAGACTTTGCAGCCTGGGCGTAGATCGGAGATCTGGATCTATAGATGTTTGTTTCGGGAATGGCTAGTTTGTCTTGGATCATTTTGAGTATAGATGAATGCTCTGGAGAAAGATGTAGATTAGAGGGTTCTAGGTTGGATCGTGGAATCGGAGATTCCATCAGAGGGCGTGGTAAAGTAGTTTTCTTGACAGAATCCTTAAAACCAGTTGTTTAAGGAGACTCTGGTGGTTTTTATTTGCAATTAGTTCCATAATTTTAAAGCATCCTTCTAATACTGAATAAAACCGTTTCGCGCTACTTCAATTATTTATATAATTAGATTAAAGATAAGTTTATTAACAGATTTAAAATATTTCCAAAAAAATTGAGGACGGTATAGTATTATTGAGGAATTTAGTTTCTAGTGGTTGATAACTAAATCTAGAGCACGGGGAGCTAAATCTGGAGATTATCCAAACCACCTTGTACGTCCATATATCTCAATCCACCTTAAAGAAAGTTTGATAATCTAGCACTATTCACGCATGGCTATCGCCATTTCATTGATTTCATATCTCCTAATTCCCCAATTAAAAATTTTAATTCATATTATTATGTCAAATTTGATGGTTTATTTTGGTGAATACGAAATGCGAAGTCCGGTTCTATCCTAGTGTGTATGTACTTTCTACAAGTTTCTATGTCCTATCAGACAGTGAACTAAAGGCCGAAGGGTTGTTTTCGGTCGTCTTGACTTCGCCGTCTTTTGACTTATCTCTCTTGCATGATGATTGGCGTGCTGTTGTACTGTTTGTTCTCTCCTAATGCGGTTTTACGGGATGGAATCTGTTTCTATGATTAAACGTGATATTTTCTCGAATACCAGTTGTGGTTTGACTGTACAAATACAATAAAAGTAATCAATTCCTTGAAGACAATAATTATAAATCTACAATTTTTGCAGATGATACCTACATAAATTTGCTCGCGAGATTTTAATTCGATGTCTCTTTTCACTTTTGTTTTCTTTTTCTAAATCGAAAAGACGAAAGTAGCAAAACTTACATGGCAGTAGTATTGGCAACGCTGGAAGCTGTTGTAGGGTAAATACTGTCTGAGATACGCACGCTCACCTCTCCTCAAACATCAAACACCAGGTTCTCTACTATATTTTTTGTAATACCTATCGATAAAAAAATCTACTTTTTGCATAAATTTTAATCTACATAACCTTTTAATTTATACATAAAAAATATTTTGACTGAAATAAACAAAAATATAAAAAATAAAAAATTTGATACAGTGAATATTTAAAGCTTGTTTGCATGTTAATCTACAGTATAAATGTATGTTCCCAACGCAGACGTAATAATCTCAATTTTTTTTGCCGGCATGTGGCTTATGTCCTGTAGATGAGTATAGTTTAACCAAAACTAAGGTCCTGACATATTTGATAAATGAGATTATAGTTTAATATCGCAAAAGATATTACTTTAACGTAATATTTTGCGTCGTTCGGGTCTAAAGATATCAACAACATAAGCATGAAGCTTAAACGTCACCGTGTAAGCTACGTAGGTCGTTCAGAAAATAATAAAAACGTTATTTGAAAATTCATAAGCGACTAACCAGAAATAATATTAAAATCGTTATTAAATTGAAGAAATTATCAATTTCGAGAAAAGCTAGAAGGAAACCGTTTGTCAATTTAGATTCAGAGATAGGTGTTTTTTTGGAATTCTTGAAATATACAAAATATTTTCCAGTTAAATTGCAAAATACTAAATAATTTTTTTTATTTGTGATACAAAATACAGAATGGTGTTCTTGTTACGGGTTTATTTTACTACTTACCTCAAAATGTATTAAATAGGATTAAGGTTCATTAAATCAACCAAGAAAATGCAAATACGTTTATTATCAACAACTTTCCATAACGTTTGTCATTATTTGTTATTTTTTTAAAATCCTCTATAGGTCTTGCTTTCCCCAATCTTCACCACCTAAAAATAAAAATAGAATTCCTAATTGAACAAAACCTTATTTTAATTTTAATATAAACAGCTTTAAAACTTACAAAATGGAAACAGAACCAAAAAGTGTCAGCAATCAATCAGCTGTCAGAAATATCTTCTTTTATTTCCTTAACAGCCTTGACCTTAGCAAATAAAGACATGGGAAACTCTCTTCAAGGTTAACCACCGACATCAGGTCAGAGATCATAGAAAAAAGGTTTTTTTGTGAGTAGAAAGCAATTTTTTTCGAGAAGAACGTGCTACGCCTTTGGCGGATTTGAAATTTGAAATCTTTGGAAAATATTAAATAGAGTTAGAGATACAGTATCACTCACTAAGTGGATATATATTACTTATTTTTGTAGTGCAAAGAATTTAATTTATAATATCCTTCGTGTTCGAATCCACAGTAAGGCCACATAGGCCAACCTAGGTGAGTTACCATGCTTATCTGTAATCCTACCTATCTCTTGTATGAGATAAACACTTATTGTTTTAGGCCTTCATAAAAGCCTTCTTAATAATCTTCATGAACATCTTCATAAAGATCTTAAAAACCTTCTCAACAATATTCTTAAGGAATAGTTTAAATTATAGTTGGAACTTTTCTTCCAAGTTTAGCCAGAACACTAAATAAATACTTGATTGATCGTCACTTTGGTTTGATAGCTTGATTGGTTGCCACCTCATGGTTGAATTTCCTGAATCAAGTTGAAAGCTAGATATCGTTATGACTGCCAGCCCCAAGTGGTGAAGTTTTAGGGAAACTCCCCTGTTGAAAGATCCCAGGGATAGCAGCTAAGTTTCTTTTGACATAATATATCACTACCAGTTCAAGTTTATGACAGAAGTCCATTTCTACAAATTTATGCTAGAGAAATACTCATTGTAAGTCTTATGCATATATGCACAAGGTACCTAACTTACTTGGCCCTTTATTAATGCAGTGAGTACAGTATAACTTCTTCCTGATTTTGAAAATATAACTCTTATGGAAAAGAATGATACAAGAATATCTAAGTTATTTATAGTGACCGAATTCCTCTCTGAGAACTCTCCCTTTCATAATATTTAGTAGTTTATCTCAATATTAAAAAAAGAACTTAAGTTGTACTTACCTGTGGAGGTCTTATAGTGGTAAACCCTACCACTAACTTTGTTTCGTTGAAAAATATCAAGTAACATTCTTCCCTTCCCCTTACCTCATCCCTCCCCTCGCCTTCACCACTCCCCTTACCCTCCCCCTCATCCACTCCAATACTCTTATCTCTCCACACTCCTCCTCTTTCATCTCCCATCTTCCCCGTTCCCTCTCTCCATTTTCGTCTCCTCTCTCCCCTTTTTCATCTCTCCTCTTCCGGACCTGAACCATTTTTTGGCATTGCGAAAAACACTGCTAGATCAGCCATAGCTACCTGGGCAGAGAGGAAAAGCTTCACGTACTGGGCAGACATACCGGGGCTCTCTCACTCGAAGGCATTCATATACAACCCTCCGAGTACAAAAAATAAGCAGATCCTGGAATGTAGTAGAACAAACCTACGCATTCTGTCGGGACTGCTTACAGAACATTGTCGACTAAATTACCACCTAAAGAAGATGAGTCTGGTTCAGACCTCGGATTGTCGGTTCTGTAATTTGGAGGACGAAACTGCTGAGCACATACTATGCTCATGCCCAGCTTTGGGCAGGGTAAGGTATAATATATTCGGTTTTAGTACCTTAGAGCCGAGCAACTTCAAAAAAGGATCACCAAATACATCCATGGATTTCGTCAGAAGTACAGGCTTGTGGGGTGAATTGTAATCCCTAGGGGTGAGCCACAATAGACCCAACGGGGGTCGCAGTGGAGGTAGCGAGAAGGCCCCACTCACAGAAACTAACCTAACCTAGCTCATCCCTCCCCTCGCCTTCACCACTCCCCTTGCCCTCCCCCTCATCCACTCCAATACTCTTATCTCTCCACCTCTTTCCTCTCCCATCTTCCCCGTTCCATCTCTCCTTTTACATCTCCTCTCTTCATTTTGCATCTACTTACTCCCCTTTTTCATCTCCCCTCTTCCATCGTCTCCGTTCCCCTCTCCCTGCTCGCTAATTCTATTTTTTTGGTACTAAATATTGTATTGTTCTTCTATACAAATGGTATGTTATAAGTGTTGAGCATATTTGGAGTTTCTCGTGCTAATGATAAGAAGCTAAGTCTGGTAAAAGTATTATGTCGTCTTCAGGATGATGCTCGTGAATAAAATTAGCCAATTCGGTCATATAATTCTCTTGGTAGTTAGTGCTTCGCTCCTTACTCATCCAACGTAAGGCCTCGATATTCTTGAAGTGTAAATAACGCAACAAACTAAAATGTTGTCGGCGAATTTCGCCATTTCTTCCTATTTTACATTGTCTGGACAGTTTACTATGTTTTCGGTTTTCTTCTTTTACGAATTGCCCAGTGTAATATTCTATTTCGTCGACCATAATAATGATTGTGTTGTTTGCAAAACGGATCTGACCTAATAGATAAGTTCAGTCTAAGGTCAGTGTGATCTACAAAAAGTGGTTTTTATGACAAGAATGACAGTTGATGTCTACCATGCAAAAATCTTATGATTTGCATGGTAGACCTTAACTGTTATTTTTATCATAAATACCACTTTTTGTTGGCCACACTGACATTAAACTGAACTCTTCTTTTGTCGACAACATCGTAGTTTCCCTGTCAACTGGCTTGTCGTATATTTTGGGCATTTGTAACCGTATCCGTCGGTTGTTCGTAATTTGGGCGCTAGAGTGGCCACTCGAGACAGATGCCGGCATGAGACCCTTCCCAAGGGTGGTTCTACTCCATGCTAGTGCTGCACTATGTCAGAGGCTGTTAGACTATAAGAAGCTTTAGGGCGCCACTACCTTTTAGACGTCGACGAAAGAACAAAATGAATTTAAACAAAAAGAAAACTAAGGTGGAAAAGGTAGTAACACCTTGTAGAAATTAAAATATCAACTGAAATAATTAAAAACTTACGATCTCCCGGACACGATCCCCTATCTCTTATAGGCTACACTCTTATAGGCGGGTGGATAAGAAATCAAAAGAGAAATTAAAACATTAATTTTATTCTGCCAATGAATTGGAAAAAATGATCGGTATGTAGCCTGGACTTTTTATTGTACTTATCTTGAATTTTCCCCCGGAAAGGTGGATGGAAACCTAGCTTAGAGGTATCACAGTGGTGGGTCGTCAATAAATTTGGAGGTAGAGGTGTCCTAGAGATGTCCTAACTACGTTCTGGCGGTATCTTAGAAGGTGTCTTGACATTCGGTATCTTTGAAGCATCTAAGCGATATCTTCGAGGTATTTAAGGTACCCTAGCAGTTAACGGTATCCTAGCTGTCAACGGTATACTAGCTGTCAACGGTAGGTTAGGTTTGTGGTGAGTGGGTCCACTGCGACTCGTTAGAGTCTATTGGCTGTCAACGGTATCCAAGCTGTCAACGGTATACTAGCTGCTTTGCTTACCACAGCAATTGGTCGATAGACACATTTCTGTCGTTTTCGATATTCTACACTATTTCTGTTCGATTCCCTGAAAAGAGTGTCCTTGGAAGTGCGATACTCACGTGCAATTCTCCCGATAGACACTTCTACTCTAATTTTCGCTCTTCTTACCAACCTGTCTGTTCTGTTTTGGGTAGAAATCCTTGGTCTTCCATTTTTTGCTAAATTATATCTTGTTCACACTCAGTACGATCAAATAGTTCGTCCACCTATATTCTGCTTTTCAAACAATTTCTTCCCCAACCAAGTTAAATATACTTTTCCGTTGATCATATTTATAAGACATAAACAAAATGGCAACAAAGATGGATTCATAACACATGTTAGTATAAACAATTCTTAAAACTAAACAGTCGCCGCAAAGAAAATCAACTGAAGAATTTTTGTTTTCAAAGATATATTGACGTTTTTTTTATTAACGCCTATTTTAACCCAATTGATTTTTGAGACATGCAGATCGCGAAAAAGTATAATTGGTCATATGATTCACACAAGTACGACAATGATAATATGAACAACACTACTTGAAAGAGAGAGACAAGAACTGTTCTATGTGTTGAACTCACAATTAGTTCAGTCCCCTCTACCAAGAAGAGCAATGAACACACGCCCACCTGTGTTGGTAGAGGGGACTGTTCTAGTTGTGAGTTTCACACATAGAACAATTCTTGCTCTCTCTTTCAAATAGTGTTGTTCATATTATCCTTGTCGTACTTGGTTAAATCGTATGATCTATTAAACTTTTTCGCAATCTGTATGTTATATATGTATTTAGTGTATTTTGCGGATAACCCCTGTAAGAATCTACATAAGACTTAAACACATCACCGAGAGGTATTACAGATAATAGATCCATGATGGTTGTTACGGCAAGCTGCGATGGCTATATGTTGTCGCGCCGTCGGTGGTGTTTGAGCGGGAAAAACGGCAATATATGTGATCACACGCGGCTCTGACGCCAATGTCGAAATAATGACGATTATATAGGAAAAGTAATTTTCTCCCTCATTTACATACTCGATGAAAATCTCATCGTTGTGTGTTGTGTTGTGGTGCGTCACGCCAACGTGGCGTTGAGATGTACATACGGTGACATCCCGACAAATTAATGACGGATTTTTTCAATCGGTTCATTTATTTTCTGGAACAAACCTGTCGGAATTGGAACAACAGTCAAATGTATTGACCGACAAATATAAATAAATTATATGGCCGGTTGAAATTAGAAGTAGTAAATAAATTTTATGTTTTAAGAATTATTCATTCATCATTTTGTTTATAGTTCATAGGTAAATTGTCCTTGACCGGATAACTGTAATCTTTTTATATTGAATAGCACATACATCAAATAGAAAAACTAATGAAAAACGTTCACAGCCCTTACTTTTTAAATAAGAAAATCAAATCAAAAAGGCATTGACCATCATTGATTCCATTTATTATTCTAGAACGTTGTAAAATGTCATTTCTTCACGTATAAAATCAATCATCTTTTCTGTCGTTTTAAAACCATAGAAATATAAAACCATAGACTCTGATAAGTATAATCTTAATTTTGTTGTGAATGAATTTTAAATAAGAAAGTAAATAGTGTTAATGATTTTTTTTAAATATTTTTGAAAAGATAATTAAGCAGTTAAGCAAAGTTAAACAATAAACCAAACGTTTCATTTATTTAAAATTGAATGTGTTTGTTTTTGTTAATATGATATATTTTACAATCAACACAGGCTGTCAACGTTGGAACTTTTTGAAGGCCAAAGGACAGAGTTGGCCTCAGAAAATTTGAACTCACAAACAAAAATATAATTCCCTGAGATAGTTTTAATAAATTTACAAAATAATATAATAAAGAGTCTCATAATAATCATAATAGAAAAATAATAAATAAAATAAATGAATATTTTGATAATTTCCGACTGAGCTAGATTGATATAAATAAAGTTAAGTATTAAGACTAAAATAATAAAATAAATAAGATTTAATTTATAATAAAGTATGGAATTGATATAGATCAACAATTCAAAACCATATCAATATATTATTATGAAG